>JAWZYT010000478.1:147500-255000 GCA_034508575.1 Petrolisthes manimaculis
GGAGGAGGAGGAGGACTATAGGGTGTTGCTGTGTGTTGCTAAGGTGGAGGAGGAGGACTATAGGGTGTTGCTGTGTGTTGCTAAGGAGGAGGAGGAGGAGTATAGGGTGTTGCTGTGTGTTGCTAAGGTGGAGGAGGAGGAGTATAGGGTGTTGCTGTGTTGCTGTGTGTTGCTAAAGAGGAGTATATGGTGTTGCTGTGTGTTGCTAAGGAGGAGGAGGAGGACTATAGGGTGTTGCTGTGTGTTGCTAAGGAGGAGGAGGAGGACTATAGGGTGTTGCTGTGTTGCTAAGGAGGAGGAGGAGGACTATAGGGTGTTGCTGTGTGTTGCTGTGTGTGTGTTGCTAAGGTTGAGGAGAAGGAGTATTGGGTGTGGCTTACCTTGCTCACCCACCCATTGTGCAACGGAAGCAGGTGTGTGTGTGTGTGTGTGTGTGTGTGATAAGGGGAGGGTGGAAAAATGCTACTGCAATGCATGTGTGTGTGCATTTGTGTGTGTGTAAAAATGATACGATAATGCATGTCTGTGTGTGTGTGTGTGTGTGTGAAAGAGAGAGTTGAAAATTGCTACTAACTGCATTGCATGTGGTGTGTGTAAAAATTATACAGTATGCATGAGAGAGAGAGAGAGAGAGAGAGAGAGAGAGTGGTGTGTGTGTGTGTGTGTGTGTGTGTGTGTGTGTGTGTGAGGGAAGAATAGATAAATGATACAGTAATGCCTGAGAGAGAGAGAGAGAGAGAGAGAGAGAGAGAGAGAGAGAGAGAGAGAGAGAGAGAGAGAGAGAGAGAGGAGAATAGATAAATGATACAGTAATGCCTATGAGAGAGAGAGAGTGAGAGAGAGAGTGTGTGTGGTGGTGGGTGACATTTGAGGGAAGTATAGGTGGAGGAGGGGGGGAGCGGTGGCTGACATTTGAGAGGGTCAGGTCAGGTCACCTGAGGTCACTTAACTCCCTTGGTGCAGTATGACACACACACACACACACACACACACACACACACACACACACACACACACACACACACACACACACTCCCATATTTTCTCTCTCTCTCTCTCTCTCTCTCTCTCATACATACTGTATCATTTTAAACACACACTCTCTCTCTCTCACACACACACATACACACACTCACTCTCTCTCTCTCTCTCATACATACTGTATCATTTTAAACACACTCTCTCTCTCTCTCACACACACATACACACACTCTCTCTCTCTCTCTCATACATACTGTATCATTTTAAACACACTCTCTCTCTCTCACACACACACATACACACTCTCTTCTCTCTCTCTCATACATACTGTATCATTTTAAACACACTCTCTCTCTCACACACACACATACTCTCTCTCTCCTCTCTCTCGCACACACAGACGCACATACAATATAAAAACAATATATAAAACCAATATATAAAAAGAAAATAAAAAAAATAGTATGGTATTATTGTCATTGAAATAAAAAAAAAACATTCCTTCTACATGCACGTGTTTGATGTTGTTGTTGTTTTTGTATTTATTATTATTGTTGTTGTTGTTTTGTTGTTGTTGTTGTATGAGGGTCAATATCATTTTTTTGTTTTCTTTTTGTACGGGATAACATTTAAGTGGTGAGTGAATGTCAGGGGTGAAGGTTATATAGGAAGGATTAATGGTGGTAGTGTAGTGGTTGTTGTTAGTGGTGGTGGTTGTGGTGGTGATGGTGGTAGTGGTAGTGGTTGTTGTTGTTAGTGGTGGTGGTTGTTAGTGTTGGTAGTGGTGGTGGTGGTAGTGGTAAAAGAAGTGGTAGTGATAATGGTAATAGTGGTAATGTTAGTGGTGGTGGTAGTGGTAATCAGTAATAGTAGTGGTAATAGTAATAGTAGTGGTAATAGTAATAGTAGTGGTAATGGTAATAGTTGTAATGTCGTGGTCAGTGATGGGTAGTGGTAAGTGGAGAGAGAGAGAGAGAGACGAGAGAGAGAGAGAGAGAGAGAGAGAGAGAGAGAGAGAGAGAGAGAGAGAGAGAGAGAGAGAGAGTTACATAGAATCACAGACCACAACCGACCTTACGGTCCACACGGGTGATCTGATTAGAAGGTTACTGGTACGAGAATGAATTTCTCCCCAGTGATAGTCGTAGGTAAGGATAGCAAAGTAGAAGGCTCTCTCACCACCCTCCAATCCCTCCGGCCTGAGCCGTACTGGAAATAAAGTCAGGAGTCAGAACCTTGTGGAGTTGGTAGAGAAATCTCCACAAGGAATTTTATAGGAAAGATAGAAAGTAGTTGAAATTTGGCTGTAATGGGCAAAAAATTATTCATTAGTAAACATCGAAAGTCGGGATTAGATGCAAGGTGTTTATCAAGGCGACGTTTGAAGCTGTCTACTGTGTTACATTCTATTACGTTACGGGGAAGCCCATTCATAAGTTGACGACTCGGTTTAAAAAGAAATTCTTGGATTCGTGTGAATTAAAAGATTTACCTATGATTTTACAGCCATTACCTCTCGTGTAGTTTGATTGATCGAAGTTGAAATATTTGTTGCAGTCCATATTGTCTATGCCTTTGATTATTTTGAATACCTGGATTAAGTCGCCTCTCAATCTACGTTGTGATAGTGGGAATAGATTCAATTCATTTAGCCGCTCTTCATACGTTTTGTTTCGTAGACTTGGTATCATTTTAGTAACTCTACGTTGGACTCGTTCCAATTTTACTATATCTTTCTGGTAGTACGGGCACCAGGCTTGGACACAATATTCCATAAGGGGACGGACCAAGGAATTATACAAAGTGAGGATTGTGTCTTTGGACTTATACTCGAATGCTCTGCCAATAAAGCCGATAGTTTTATTTGCTTTCTTAATTACTTCCGTACATTGCTGACTGGGTTTTAGGTTACTTGATATTGTGACCCCTAAGTCTGTCTCTTGATCCACGCTTTTAATTTGATTACCATTTAATGAGTAGTTTGCAGTTACGTTACGATGTCCGATATGGAGTACTTTACATTTATCTGCATTGAAGGACATTTGCCAAGTTTTCGCCCAATTCGACAATTTATCGAGGTTATCTTTGCATTTCTTTAGTTTGTGCGTTAGTGAGTACTGTATTAGCAATTTTAGTGTCATCGGCAAACTTCGATATTATGCATGAGAGGCCTTCATCTATGTCGTTTATGTAAACTAGGAATAGGATTGGGCCTAAAACTGACCCTTGTGGCACCCCGCTTGTAACGCCAGTCCAATTAGATGATTTTCCATTTATTACCACACGTTGTTTACGGTTTCTTAGCAGTTCTCTATCCATCTTACAGGTGTCGCCTTGGATTCTGTGAGGCGTATGCATATTTTATTATAATTATTATGAGAGAAAGACAGATAGAGAGAAAGCAGAGGCGTATGCATATGAGAGAGAGAGAGAGAGAGAGAGAGAGAGAGAGAGAGGAGAGAGAGAGAGAAGAGAGAGAGAGAGAGAAAGAAAGAGATAAAGAAAGAGAAAGAAAAAGAGAGAGAAAGAGAGAAAGAGAGGAAAGAGAGATACAGTAAAAAAACTGAAACCGTGGGAATATATCGTGCCTGGGAAGTTTCCATTTTACCTCACCCCCCCTTTTTTATACACACAACTGAACGCTGGCAACACACACACACACTCTGCCTGGCGTATTGGTATTATAGTAGTGGTGGTGGTGGTGGTAGTAGTGGTAGTTAGTAATAATAGTAGTGGTGGCAGTAGTAGTTAGTAGTATTAGTGGTAGTAGTAATTAGTGGTAGTAGTAGTAGTAGTAGTAGTAGTAGTAGTAGTAGTGGTAGTAGTAGTAGTAGTAGTGGTAGTAGTAGTAGTAGTAGTTAATAGTGCTTTCATGTCTTTTAGTATTTATTATGTTGTGTATATAAATATTAGCTTGTGTAATGTTCTAAAGTAGTGGGGATTTGTTCATTGTGATAGATATTTGTTTGTTTGTTTGTGTGATTGTGTGTGTATATTGAGTGAGAGGGAGAAGGTAGGGGTGGGGGGGTGGGATAGCAGGCAGATGCGTATGTATGAGAGAGAGAGAGAGAGAGAGAGAGAGAGAGAGAGAGAGAGAGAGAGAGAGAGAGAGCGAGTTAGAAGACACATTGATAGAGTGAGTTAGGGCAGACACGAGAGAGAGAGAGAGAGAGAGAGAGAGAGAGAGAGAGAGAGAGAGAGAGAGGTAATTAGGGAGACACATTAAAAGAGAGAAAGGGAGAGGGAGTAGACACATTAAAAAAAAGAGAGTGAGAGAGATCCAGCACACTGCGCACTTCTTCCTTCCCTCCCTCCTAAACTCCTCTCTCTCTCTCCCTCTCTCTCTCTCCTGGTTTGTCTTGTTCTTTCTCACTGTGGTGTGGTGCGTGACTCAACTATCTCTATCTCTCTCTCTCTCTCTCTCTCATGTGTGTGTAAGTTTTATACATCATACATACATATACATTCTCTATCTCTCTTCTGTGTGTTTTTACAATACTCACACTCTCTCTCTCTCATATATGTGGGATTTAATCTTTTATAATACACACACACTCTCTCATATGTGAGTTCTAATCTTTTACAATACACACACTCTCTCTCTCTCTTTCTGTGTGTGTGTGTGTGTCTGTTATTAGCCTTTACAACACACATTCTCTCTCTCTCTCTGCTGATGTAGTCAACAGCAACTCTGTGGATCAGTTCAAGTCCAGATTAGACAAAGTCTTAAATCACCGTCTAGGTGTTTAAGCCGTTGTGTGAGTGTTCTTTGATGGTTTCACATGACACATTCGAGGACGGTCACCTACTTGCACAACTAAACCACAGGTACCCTCTTTATATGGATCGTAAGGTCTTCTAGCGGTACTTCTTTTCCTTGTAACTCTCTCTCTCTCTCTCTCTCCTACACTTGATAATAATATAAACATCAGCAAATCAAAGACCTTACTCACCACCTGTACACATGTTGTAAATAAGTATCATCACAGCTCTTATATAATTAGAATAATGTGTCTTTTTGGTGAAGTAGATAAATAGTGCTGGGGAGTTTATAAAGAGATAAACCGTGTGTGAGAGAGAGAGTGTGTATGTATGTGTATGAGGCGATAATCCTGATAGTGTAGTGTATGTGTATGTATGAAGAGATAAGCCTGAGAGAGAGAGAGAGAGAGAGAGAGAGAGAGAGAGAGAGAGAGAGAGACAGTGTGTGTTTGAAACTTTGAGGTGATAATCATGAGAGAGTTACAAGGAAAAGAAGTACCCTAGGGGACCTTACGATCCATAGAAAGAGAGAGAGAGAGAGACAGTGTGTGTGTATATATTTATGAAGCGATAGTCCTGATAGAGAGTGTGTATGTGAGTTTATGAAGCGATAATCCTGAGAGAGAGAGAGAGAGAGAGAGAAAGAGAGAGAGAGACTGTCCAACCACCACAACTTAAGTTATATATAGAGAGGAGGTAATGGTTTGGTTGTGAGGGGGTATGTGGGTAGGGATAGTAGTGTGTGTGACGTGGTAGTGTGTGTGTGTGTGTGGTGTGTAGAGAAGAGAGAGAGAGAGAGAGAAGAGAGAGAGAGAGAGAGAGAGAGAGAGAGAGAGAGAGAGAGAGAGAGAGAGAGATAATAAGGTAGGTTTATATATGTGAGAAAGTAGTGTAGAATTGTGTGAGAGAAAATAAGTTAGTGTGTGTGTGAGAGAGAGAGAATAAGGTAGTTTATATGTGTGTGAGAAAGTAGTGTAGAATTGTGTGTGTGAGAGAAAATAAGTTAGTGTGTGTGAGAGAGAGAATAAGGTAGTTTATATGTGTGTGAGAAAGTAGTGTAGAATTGTGTGTGTGTGAGAAAATAAGTTAGTGTGTGTGTGTGTGTGTGAAAAAATAAGTTAGTGTGTGTGTGTGTGTGTGTGTGTGAGAACGAGGAAGTGTGTATGTGTGTGTGAGATAGAGAAAATAAAAGTAGTGTATATATGTGTGAGAACGAGGAAGTGTGTATGTGAGTGAGTGAGTGAGTGAGTGTGTGTGGGTATATAATATTATGTGAGAACGAGGTAGTGTGTGAGAGAGAAAATAAGGTAGTGGGGTGGGTGGGTGTGGGGGTGGGTGTGTGGGGGGGTGAAAATGAGGTTGTGTGTACATGTGTGTGTGTGTGTGTGTGTGTGTGTGTGTGTGTGTGTGTGTGTGTGTGTGTGTGTGTGTGAACGAGGTATTATACAGTCGTGGTCAAATATAATCATCCATATAGGTGTAACTCACGTAAGATTTTGACAGCTTCCCTCTGTTCCTTAGATGATAAACTTTCCAATAAATAGGTTAACTACCATCTTTTATATTTAATACAAACAGATATATACTATTTAAAACAATAAATAACATTACAATAACATAACATTAGACAGCAAATTGTTAAAGTTACCCAAATGTGGATGATTATTATTGACCACGACTGAACATGTGAGGTTGTGTGAATGAGGTATTGTGTGTGTGTGTGTGTGTGTGTGTGTGTGTGTGTGTGTGTGTGTGTGTGTGTGTGAATGAGGTAGGTATTGTCCATGAGAGAGAGAAAGAAAGATAGAGAGAGATGTGTGTGATGGAGTGAGTGAGAGAATATGAGGGAAATATGAAAGGAGGGAGTGAGTGAGTAAGGGAATGAGTGAGTGAGTGAGTGAGTGAGTGAGTGAGTGAGTGAGTGAGTGAGTGAGGAAGTGAGTGAGTGAGTGAGTGAGTGAGTGAGTGAGTGAGTGAGTGAGTGAGTAAGTGAGTGAGTGAGTGAGTAAGTGAGTGAGTAAATGAATGAGTGAGTGAGTAAGGAAGAGAGTAAGGAAGGGAATGAGTAAGGGAGTGAGTGAGTAAGGGAATGAGTGAGTGAGTGAGTAAGGGAGTGAGTAAATGAGTTAGTGAGTAAGGGAGGGAGTGAGTGAGTAAGGGAGTGAGTGAGTGAGTAAGGGAATGAGTGAGTGAGTGAGTAAGGGAGTGAGTAAATGAGTTAGTGAGTAAGGGAGGGAGTGAGTGAGTAAGGGAGTGAGTGAGTGAGTAAGGGAATGAGTGAGTGAGTGAGTAAGGGAGGGAGTAAATGAGTTAGTGAGTAAGGGAGGGAGTGAGTGAGTGAGTAAGGGAGTGAGTAAATGAGTGAGTGAGGGAGTGAGTGAGTAAGGACATGAGTGAGTAAGGAAGAGAGTAGTGAGTAAGGAAGTGAGTAAGTAAGGGAGTGAGTGAGTAAGGAAGTGAGTGAGTGAGTAAGGGAGTAAGGAAGGGAGTGAGTGAGTGAGTAAGGAAGTGAGTGAGTGAGTAAGGGAATGAGTGAGTGAGTGAGTAAAGAAGTGAGTAAGGGAGGGAGTGAGTGAGTGAGTGAGTAAGGGAGTGAGTAAATGAGTGAGTGAGTGAGTAAGGGAATGAGTGAGTGAGTAAGGGAATGAGTGAGTGAGTGAGTGAGTAATGGAATGAGTGAGTGAGTGAGTAAGGGAATGAGTGAGTGAGTGAGTAAGGGAATGAGTGAGTGAGTGAGTAAGGAAGGGAGTGAGTAAAGAAGTGAGCAAGGGAGGGAGGGAGTGAGTGAGTAAGGAAGTGAGTGAGTGAGTAAAGAAGTGAGTAAGGGAAGGGAAGAGGGCTCAGAAAACCGTGATGGCATGAGGGAGTGGACGAGAAAAATGTAATAAAAGAAGTGAAATAAATGGAGGGAATGAGAAAAATGTGGTAAATGAAGGAAGGAGGAAATGAAGGAGAGAAGATGAGACAAGTGTGGTAATGGAAGGAGGGAGGGAAGTGAAGGAAATAAAGGAGGGAGTGAGAAAAGTGTAATAAAGGAAGGAGGATAAATGAAGGAGGGAATAAAACATGTGTGGTAAAAAAGGAAGGAAAGGAAGTGAAGGAAATGAAAAGGGGATGAAGGAAGAAGGAAATGAGAAGTGTGATAAAGAAAGGAGGAAATGATCGAAGGAGGGAATGAAGGAGGGGAGAATGAAACAAGTGTGATAAAGGAAGGAAGGAAGGAAGGGAAGTGAAATGAGTGAGAGAGAGAGAATGATGAGACGTGTGCTAAAGGAAGGAGAGAAATGAGTGAGTGAAGGACTGGGGTGAGAGAGAGAGAGAGAGAGAGAGAGAGAGAGAGAAAGAGAGAAGTGGGTGAGTGAGTGACTGAGAGGATCCAGAGATGTGTGATGAAGGACTGGAGAGAGAGAGAGAGAGAGAGAGAGAGAGAGAGAGAGAGAGAGAGAGAGAGAGAGAGAGAGAGAGAGAGAGAGAGAATGAGAAAGCCCAGAGATGTGTGATGAAGTACTGGAGAGAGAGAGAGAGAGAGAGAGAGAGAGAGAGAGAGAGAGAGAGAGAGAGAGAGAGAGAGCATAAGAGATGTGTGATGGAGAGGGTGAGTGAGAGAGAAATGTGGTGTGATGAAGTACTGGAGTGAGTGAGTGAGTGAGAGAGAGAGAGGGGAGGAAGGTCTGAGAGAAGCCACCTCCCTGCATGTTCTGCTGGGGTCGTCGGCCTGCCTCACACACACACACACACACACATCTTGTATCACGTGCTAACCTGCCTCACTACCTACCTTACACACACACACACTCACACACACACATCTTGTATCACGTGCTAACCTGCCTCACTACCTACCTCACACACACACACACACACACATCTTGTATCACGTGCTAACCTGCCTCACTACCTACCTACCTCACACACACACACACAGACACACCTTTTATCACGTGCTACCCTGCCTCACTACCTCTCTCTCTCTCTCTCTCACACACACCTTTTATCACGTGCTAACCTTCCTCACAATTTGCCCCCCCCCCCCCACACACACACACCTTCTATTAAGTGCATACAACCTTGCCTACCTCACTTTCCATACTCATACATACTTCATCCACCCTCATTATTACAACTCCTACCTCACCCACTACCATCCACTCACTCACTTATTCACTTCATCACACTCCTCTCATCCTCTCCGTCATCTCTCTCTCTCTCTCTCTCTCTCTCTCTCTCTCTCTCTCTCTCTTATTGGGGAATACCATAATACTACAAAAAAATGTATAAAAATGTCTATAAATGTAAACAACTGGGACGGGAAAATGATTGATTGAACACGTGGGTAAACAAGAACCCAAATAGTCTACACGTACATACTCACAAAATCACACACACACACACACACACACAAAATCCGTGTAAATAAATATATAGTTAAGAAGGCGTCAGGATGTTACTGTAGGTGGGAGGGAGGATGTGTGTGTGTGTGTGTGTGTGTGGAAAGATGAGAGGTGTTAGGGTGTGGGGGGGATGCCAGGTGACAATATAACGGTGTGTGTGTGTCCGAAGAGCAACCATTCTGTGAGGCCTAGGCGGATGTAGTAGTAGTAGTGGTAGTGGTGTTTGCTGGTTTGTTTTTCTTTATTCCCTGCTTGGTTGGTGTACTGTTTTTCTTACAAATATAAATAACATATATATAACATAATCATAATATGAATAACATAATCATAGTATAAATAATATAATCATACTATCAATAACGTAATTAAAGTACAACCAGTGGTCATACGTTATATATATATATATATATATATATATATATATATATATATATATATATATATATATATATATACCGGATTTTGTAAATGTTATATTGGTTTGATTTTGCATTCATTAGTTTTACCGAAAAATTTGGCCCAGATTAACAAAATAAAACAAAAACACCATTAGTTTCCATTCAATCCTTCTTCAAATACCTAAGTTAAAATACAACACATAATAAATATCCTTCACAATTACGTTACTAATATTTCACAGCAACATGAAAAAGACTTTTCCCAACACTGGACATATATCTATCTCCCTGTTTGTTGTCAGTCTAAAAATCATCCCAGTCTTCCTTCCCCGGTAAACTTTTTCATCTCATCTCTACGTGTGTGTGTGTGTGTGTCTTTGTGTGGCTCCTCCTCCTCCTCCTTCCATCTTTGGCTCGTCATTGTCACTCCAATTGTTCACCCATTGTCAGAGCTCTACACAGTAAGTAACATGACCAAACAAACACAAGTCAGGCCACTTTTTTTCCCTTTCATTGTGATGATTTTCGTCTGCTTGCTCTCTATCTAACACCAACTCTTCGTCTAATGAATCTTGTCTGTCCAAACTGGTATAGGATAAAAAAAAAAAAAAAAAACGTAAATCGAGTACAGTTGGTGAGAGGAGAGTAGGTGGTGGTGGTGGCGGTTGGGTGCGTTGATGTGAGCAGAGCAGAGCAGAGCAGAGCCTTGCCTAATCCCTCCTCTCTCTCTCTCTCATGCTCAACAGTCACAAATTCGACTGAGCGTGACTTCACTTTGATTATTTTACGACATATATAGAGTGGTAACTGGTCAAACATGCCTCGTGGTACCTTTCCAATTAGCAATTTTAATGAAGCATCAGCAGAGAAGCATAGCACACTCGAGGCTAAACCAAACCAAACCACTGTACAGCCACAATCAAATAACCACCAACACTTTTCCTTCCATCGTGTTAATAAATCAGTATCATATCAAAACATAATCTTACAACACCTTACGTCAACTCAAGCAACCCCCTCAATTATTATTACGAGTTGCTGTAAAATCATACACGTGTTGTTCTTTATTACCAAAATATTTACTGTAAGATGTAAGGAAAGACAGTGTTGGTGGATATTTGATTGTGGCTGTACCTCAGTTGCCAGGCACCGCGAACCACAGTCACATTATCCATCGTCCTTGTTTCAAAATATTAAGTTCTTCACGGGTTTAGCGGAAGCGGTAACGTATAAAATTTCCCATCCAGGATAACTGCTTCACTCGCAAAACACTTACACTTGATTTGGTATGTTTATTTCTCAGATAATCGTCAACCCTAGAGTGGTCAACACGAAACATTATACTTGTGCTTGAACGAATCTTTGTGGTACTGAAACTAAGCGACCTTGGTAGTAATGTTCAACAGCTAGATTAATTCTGCGGTCCCAGTTTGCCAGCTTTCATTTGACCACTATGCCTACCAGTTTTTTTTATAATTCTTGAGCAGTGAAGCGTGATCAGCCCGTTGTAGAAACCTTACTTGTACAGCCACAATCAAATATCCACCGACACTTTCCTAAATTCCTTCCATCATGCAAGTAAATCAGTATAATATCGAAATATAATCATACAACAACACCTTATGTTAACTCAACCCCCTCAATTATTACTATGAGGTGCTGTAAACTCATACACGTGTTGTTCTTTATTACTAAGATATTTACTATACGATGGAAGGAAAGTGTTGGTGGATATTTGATTGTGGCTGTACGTGTATGGCTCAGAGGAATTCGTACACATAGCATTGATTATAATAAGAGGAATTGTACTACTGACTGATTCAAGTATTGTACCCAAATAACATTACCGGTACTACAAAAGTTTGGTGTTAGGAAATTAATGTACTAAATTTTCTAGTTATTACCACGAACCTTTGATGTCACAGTGGTGTTTACGAATTCCTGAGGCCGACTTTTACGTGTGTGTGTGTGTGGCTCTGTCTGTCTGTCTGTGTGTTCGACCAATATGTATGAATGAAATACAGTACATTTACACCAACTTCGTCCATGCACACCGGTCCAGTCATCACATCACAAACCAATCATACCAATAAAGATGTATACATAGACAGATAACGAGAGAACGCCCAGTGTATATAAATCACCATTACTATCTCTCCTTTCACAAGCCAACGAAATCCCCATGAAGCTTCCTCTTCCCCATAAACATCAAGAAATAAAGTATATAATGTGTCCTCATCATCTTATAAATAACATAAAAATCAATATCCAAACTTAATCACACAACGAAATGTAAATATATTCTTGGTAGGAGTAAGTAATTTTACCAGAGAATGATAGGTAGGAAGAGAAGAAATCATCAAAACAGCAATACATGCACATCTCCCTTGCCTTGCAATTGCTGGCCTTAAAATGTCGAGGTTCTTGGTGGGGTAATTTGCTCATAATACAGAAATAATTTAGGAATAAAAACATAAGCACCACCACCTACAAAAATGGTCAGTGTTTTAAAGAAAAAATGGCACTAAGGAAAAAATAGCATTGGAAATTATACTGACCTGGTGTTTGAAGATAATGTAGAAAAATAAGACTGTATACTGTAAATAACCTATATAAGATCATATAATAGGTATGAGTATTGCGCTAAATTCTATCTAAATTTTTCTATAAAATTTTACAAACTAAAAAGTATAACACTGTTCTACTACTATTTCATTCTACTGCTACTTATTTATACTACTTCTACAACTACTTATGTATTTCTACTACTATACTTATTTCTACTTGTACTACCACTGTGCAACATACTTCCTACACTGAAATCAAACTTCATAAAAAATAGTGCACATTAATACTGTACAATTACGGGAATCAACACCTTTACTCAGAACACTCCTTGTACCGACTGGAAGAAAAAGTAGTGTCCGATCAGCCGAGACCGAATTACCCCCATAACACACAGGCTTGGACGTCAATATCCCTCTGGTCTAGCCTCTATCTATGGAGAAGGGATCAAAAGAAAGATTAGCTTAGAAACCATGATTTTTTTAATACTGTACTGGAAAAAAAATATTGTTTGCCCAATATTCTGCAGACACTCAGGGTTTTAAGAATATTACTGTATTACTTCTATTTAATTATACAGTACAAAATTGCACTATAGCTGTTGAGTTAATATAACCATTCACTCAGAGAACAGTAGTGATATGCAGTGAAAAAACTCCCTAATGAATATAACACACATCCTATCTATCTTCTATAATTTTGCACAAACAACAGTCAATGTATTCTTGCTTTTCTGTAGCTGAAGATAAATATTTGTCCAAAACTAATATCATTACCTTGCATCTGGTTGACTGAAGGAGGAGGAAAGAACAATTTGGCTACAACAGCTTACTGGGTCTGGGCCCTCTCATAAGGCTGGAAAAACAGAAAAAGAGGAGGCGATATATAGAAACATGCACAAACTAGAGGGAAGAGTAAAGCAATGAACATGAATGGAAGCTAAACTGAAAAAAGGAAACCATATGATCAGACTGAATATAAAGATGGAACAAAACCTCATTGATTTGATGACATAAGAAAGGAAATCAAATGATCAAACAGAAATTATTATAGATGACAACAAAACCTCAGTGATTGGATGACATAAGACTTCTCAGCATCAGCCAGTCAGTTTAAACCAATCACAGTTAGTTACCCTTTGTGATATTGTTGCCCGTAGGTAAATAATGAATGAACAAAAGAACTATTTAGCTACAGCTTACTGGGTCTGGGCCCTCCTAAGGCTAGAGGCAGATTATCAACATTGCAACATAAAGAGAGAATGAGAGCAGGAGGAGGGGCAGCAAGCATAAAGGAAAATGAGAGAAATGATAGTTGAGGAGCCAAAAGAGACTTGATTCAGGACCAACGAGGCATCATAACCAAGCCTTGAAGTATGTATCTGTGGGCAATAACTGTCAGCTACAGAAAATGGTGGTAAGGTCAGATTACATATATTTGTCAGTAGAGCCACCTCTTATATTTTCTCCCTGATGTTTCCTAGATGTTTGATTAGCCATGAGAAAAAATGTGGAGTGACAACTGACAACCATATGGTAATCGACTCCCATGGCTTCTCTAAAATGCCTATAATTCCAACTACTACAACATGAAGTACTGTATTCCAATTATTTTGATTAATAATGGGAGATATTCTTTTATAAATTACAAATCACAACATATAGGAAATAAAAAAGCAAATAACTTAATAACCAAAACTCCCCCATTTTTTTTCTAGGAGTCTCCCAGGACAGTATAGAGTTCCTAATTACCAGTGTCACACAATGAGCACCAACAATGTATTCTGAGACTTAATGAGGCTGTGATATCGTCAGTAAATTGGAGGCTACCTATTCCCCAATGTTATGCCATGAAACAGATAATAATAGGTACATAGGTATAGTATTGTATTGTGGCAGAGTTTGGAGGAATCAGAAGCCTCGAATTTGCCAACAATATCACAGGCCACTAATTACACGGCTGGTACATAGAGTTAAATATACTGTAGTAGCAAAATTTCATCAACGAAAAAACGTCAAGCAACTCTTCTTCAACTACATGGTTATTAGTTCATCTACAAACTTTTTTAAGGTACATGTAGTAAAGGCATCTGGAACCCATAAGAACTCAAGTTGGAACCCTGAGAGTTTTACTGAGTGTTGAGTGAACTTGAGTCCATACGAGACTTGCTGGCCATGACACTGTTTGTATACGCTTGTGAGCCACTGTACATGTTTGTGTGGGCTTCAGACGCCATGACAAAGAGCACCAGTAGTTAATGGGTCGTGTACATTATTCACAGCAAATTATAGGCACTGATTCCTCCAACCCATGACACAAAACATAAAATCCCACAGTATATTGTAGGTGCTTTTAGTTTTGTGGCACAGGGTGAAGAAATCCGAAGCCTCCAAAATACCAATACCACAGGTCCCTTGAACAAACTACAAATAACATATAGCACACACTTTGGCACAGAATATATGCAGGAACTTGGATATATTACAAAGAAATGTCAGCCCTTAATCCTAAAGCCTATTAGCTACTGCACTGTTTTTGGCCATATGGAAAGAAAGTCAAGAGCTAAAAGGTGATAATAGCACAGTAGATCCATATCAAAAACAAAATAATTGCATGTATCATATTTTTCATTATACATTCCGTCTCTCACTGAAGACCATCATTATGTTTCCCATCAATTGTTTATTTATTATCATTATAGACTAAGGGATCTACCCGGCCTGTATTAAATGAAAAGTTGTTGTTGTTGTTGTTGAAGTTCCTCAAGGTTTGATCGAGCAGCCACGGAATGATAAATATGTCCTGATAATATCCTGTAACTGGTACAATGTCTCTGTTGTATACACACTAAACACAGACATCATAACACCTTGGGCCATATGCATTGTGGTGTTGACGATGGTGTGGTAGCGGTAAGACGGCACTATTGTTTTTCTGTGGAGTCATCGTACCGGTACCACGCCATCTTATACCCCACGAATGTTCTTGAATGTGGCCCATAGTGTCATCGTCCAGCCCATGAGTTTCCTTGAATATGGCCTATGAGACTTAACTACAGCACCCATCACCATCATCATCTGTGACACACTCGAGAATTAGATGTGACGATGGATCTGGGGAAGAAGTACAAACACACATACACACACACACCACAGCATAGTCTAGGTGAGGTAGACTCTGATGCCGTTTTATATTTATATGCACAGGAAATAAAAAGAACACACATGGAGTGTCTTGAGCTGCCAATCAGACTTAATAATGTTCTTACCAATATGTTAGGAAATTATAAGTACTGGTACATACCTGGTACCATATATTGGTATGTTAAACAATTACAGTATCAAACACTGTATTAATAAATTGGAAAATGTATTTTCCCAAGAGCAGATTGTTCTTAGAAGAACTTAAACTCAAAATACTGTATAATTAACCAAGAGTTAAATAAAAAACAAAACAAAAAGTCTCTGGTTATAATACTGGGCATAAAGATGCACAAATAATAATATATACCAGATATGTCCTTAAGAAAGTCAGAGAAAGAAAGAATTTTCACCATGAATATTGATTTAACAGTTAAGTACTTCAGAGAGCAGCTTTCATACATACTGTACTATCCACAAACAAAAGATAACTGATAATAATAAAGATGTTATTCATATCTACCTTGGTAATTCTGTTTTTGAGATAGAGAATTACCAAAGAATATTCCTGTATGTGATATTACAGTAGAGCCTTGATATAACACCAATAAGTACTTGTATCCACCATTTCTTTTTACACTCAAGTCTTTAATTGAAGACAAACATCTTCCCAGGCTTCCATTTTTCATTCCCATATTAGTAATCTAATGGATCTGTGATAAATGTGAAGTGTTAAATACATTATTAGTGTAATATAAAGGTCCTACAGTGTCCCCTTTAATACCACTGAGAATACAACACAGGAAAGCCATCCCACCCTCATTAGTCCTTCTTCTTGGGTTTCTTGGGGTTACGTGAGCGTGACTTAGCCTTACAGAGTGGACAGATGGGAGCATTACGATGGATCTGTTGGTGGCAGCTCAGGCAAGACTTCATTGGGGGCGGTTGTTGTCTGTACACAACACAACATTATTAGTAAAGTAGGAGGAGGATGTAAAGTAAAAGTTCATGCTTCTCTCACAGCTAATAGTTTATGTTTATAATTATGTTTACAATTTTTATGGCATTTGTACAAGAAAAATATCATTTCAACTTTTTTTTAAATATTATTGCAAAAACTAAATCAGAATCCTGTACTGCAAACTGCAAAAAATGCATAAAATTGTCATCAATGGCTCTACAAATGCCAGGAACCATTACTGAATGCATACAAACCATAATAAAAATACTATTAACAACACCATTGGTATCCCTCACCTGAATGATGGTGTTGGTGGTCCTGGTGGTGGAGGAAGGGGGCGTTGGTCTGGCTTGTGGGGTGTGGTACGGAGGGGAGCAGGGAGGGGAGCTTGAGGGGACAAGAAGGACGGAGGGCCACTCATGCCACTCAGAGAGGAAAGATTCAATCCGCCTCCAGCACAACGCAAGTCCTCATGTTCCATACTCCACTCCACTCCAGCTTTCTCAAAAAAACTGATAAACACAAAACACACCGGCATGTAGATATCATTATTACCATCAAAACCAATAACCCACTTTCCTTAATCCTGGAGGTGGGTATATATATAGCTAGGCTTTCACTAAAGGGATCATCAGCCCCTTTTCAGTCCCATGGAGACAAATTAAGCGGTGTAACCCATTACATAAAGCTGTCACCTTTGTTTAGAGTTGCCAACCATGAAACTCTATGTGAGAGGCAATGTAATCACTACACCATCTACATACAGTACCTGGTAGTAGTCTGTAATTATGTTAGTCAGTGCGTTTACAAACTATCAGTAAGTGTTTTCCATATGTTTATTAAATATACAACTACAGTACTGTATAGAACTATCAATATTACTGTAAAGCTACTAGTGATAAAATACTTAAGACTACAATACTACTACTATCACTAATAATAATAATACTGTACTTTACATTGAGTAACAACAGGTACTAACTCTGGTGGGACGGGGTCATCTTCAGCGGTGAGATTGGGTAAGGTCAGGTCATGTCCGAGTTGCTGAGCGGCCAGACGACTCACCTCCTGCTTCAGGGGATGGTACTCATCATACAGCCGCCGGGCGTGGTCAAGGCTCTTGTTACGTAAGTCTTCAGCTGACTTGATGATGCTCTCCATCTGTAGGTTAAGGCAGTTTTTTGTATACAGGGAAAAATGATGACAAGAAAAAAAAAAAAGGTATACTGTACAGGTAAACAGTGGCAAGAAAAAATAAAAATAAACTAAAATATAGGAGAATGGTGTTAGGAAAAAATAAATATATGAATATAGATGAGCAAATACATGTGCTTGTGTAGAAGGTGTTGTAAGTAAAAAGTTCAATATCAGTGTAGGACTGAGACAAGGGTGTGAGATGTCACTGTGGCTGTTCAATATCTTCATGGATGGATGGATGAGAAGATGAAGGCAAGAGTGGATGGCCTGGGAGTGAAGCTGAAGATGAATGTCCCTCTGTGCTGGAATGAGAGGCAGACCACCAGTCAGGTGGGTGAACAGACTGGAGGAGTAGATGAAGATGAGAAATGTGAATGGAAGGTGAAGGCTTGACTAAGTAGGAGTGAGTGCTTGTGTAGGGAAAACTAGAAATGCTTCTGCCGTGGCCATCATTTTAGGGGAGAGTTCCAGAGGGAGTGAAGTGTCAGTGCTATAGATTAATAAATAGACAGAAAATAAAATAAAAATATCTTACTGCATTGATGTCAGCGTGAATCTGGCGTAACTCCTCAACGTGTGCCATCTTCTCTTGCAACAGGAGCTCCATCTCAGCCCTGTACTCGGCCAGGCTGGCCTCCTCGGCCTGCACCACCTCCACCTCCTGGGCCAGCCTCCCTCGCAGCCGCTCCACGGCCACCACCTTGGCCCTGTATAAGGTAGGTTGTTGATGCATTTATTGATGATTGATGATAATAATTACTTGCAGTATTTGATCGGAAGGAAGATTATTACCCTAGAATTATATGACCCTGTATTTAATTATGAGAGCAGGATGAAGGTGAGGGAGGTCGGATGGTAAACATGAAGAAAATAGAAAGAAATCAGAGACAGTAGTTGGTGCATTACCTTATCCATTGATTGAAAAAGAAAGAAGATTACCCTAAGCCTTGAAGACCCTGTACATACAATGGTAGGATGAGGATGAAGATGAGAGAGAGAGGGAGAAACTGTGAGATAGCAAACACCAAGGAAATAGAAGGAAAGGAGACAGTTGTTGTTGGTGCTTTATGGAATGACTCGGGAAGATAAAAGATTGACCTATGAATGGGATGAATGTGGAACTGACTGACTGACTGAATGGTTGGATGAATGTGGAATGACTAGATTGACTGATTGATTGGATGATTGTGGAACCGACTGATTGATTGGATGATTGTGGGACTGACTGATTGCCCATGATTGTGGTACTGACTGATTGGATGATTGTGGTACTGACAGACTGATTGGATGATTGTGGTACTGACTAACTGATTGGATGATTGTGGAACTGACTAATTGATTGGATGATTGTGGAACTGACAGACTGACTGATTGGATGATTGTGGTACTGACAGACTGATTGGATGATTGTGGTACTGACTGACTGATTGGATGATTGTGGTACTGACTGACTGATTGGATGATTGTGGTACTGACAGACTGATTGGATGATTGTGGTACTGACTGACTGATTGGATGATTGTGAAATTGATTGACTGACTGAATAACTGATTGGTGACATAGCCTATATAATAATCAACACAATAGTAAAGTTATACTAATCACACGAATGGTCAACTATTATTATTATTATTATTATTCGACCATAAACACATACATACATACATACTGAAGCCATCGTATCATTATTACATACATTCAAGAACATTCATGGTGTATACGATGACGTGGTATCGGTACGACGGCTCTATTACTATTATTCTATGGAGCTATCGTACCGGTACCAAGCCATCGTACGATATACACCATGAATGTTCTTGAATATGATCCATAGTTACGGTACCCAAATTTCTCTAATAGTTACAAATTTAATAATGTATTCAGTAATGATCATAAATGTCAATACATGAGACTTGTAACATTTCCTACAACAATAAAAACGTAATTACACATAAAGAATATAGTTTACAAGAAATAATATAGTGTACACGAATACAAAACAAATCTATGACCACACAACAAAAACTACAGAAATACAATAAAATAACGAATAAAACCCAATAAAATACATATCCACAGGTTCAGTAAATATCAATCTATACATATAAAGATAAACTAGAATTACCTAATGTCTTTAAGGGCCTCTAACTTCATATAAACAGCTCTGTCCCTCTCCTCAGCCATACCGCCTGACATGTTGGTAAACAATACAAGCCACCAGCACCAGGGTTTACAGTGTTGTCAAGGTCAGCTACAATCTTTATTTACGCTATGTAGCAAAACAAAAGGGATTTATTTATTTATTGTAATTCATTTATTTGTTCTAATTTAATATTAATGTTGTATTTGTGGTGTCTATCTTAATATGCGTTTTTTTTTCTCTCTCTCTCTCTCTCTCCTAGATACATATTAATGCTATATGTAGCAAAAGAATATTTATTTATTATAACTCATTTATTTATACCTAAACTAATGTATTTATTGTCTCTCTCTCTCCTCTCTCTCTGTCTAGATATACATTAATGCCATGTAGCAATGATTTATCTAATTACAACTCATATATTTATACCTCTTGACTCATGAGAACTAATGTATGTATGGGGTCTCTTTCTCTCTCTCTCTCTCTCGAAGGAATGTATTAATAACTACATTAATAATCTCCAGAGCGGAGGGAACTGAAGGGGTGCCAAAATATTGCTTACACTAAAAAAAGAATGAACCCTTTCTGGCTCCCACAGCTACTAGGCCTATCGCTACTAAAATTATTAATCTTGAGGGGCTAGCAAGAATAGGATTAATTGGCAACTCTGAAAACAGTGAGAGTGTAGTGTGACTTTTATTATATTTTCCACGCCCACCTCACCAAAATGTAGCCAAATACTCTGATACAGCTGCTAAAAGCCACTTTAAATGTGTAGGGAAAATATTTTATCGTGAAAAATACCCTTTGAATAACTTAATTGAATATATGTCCCTTATCACAGGTGTAAGAGCTTTTAGTAGTTGATTTTGGATTGGGATTAGAAGTTTCTACTAACAGCTATAAGATTTACAGAGGAATTAATTAATAACTGCGTGTCAACTTTCACTCTCCTACAAAATAATAAATTGTATAAATGCATTCTGACAACATACCATACAGACTATTATGTACTCCATTCAGGTACAGTAATAGGAAGTACAGTAATAGGGTATGTGCATGTTATCCTCCTTGCAGATTTACGAGTAGCAAGGGGAAATTAACTGTAGGCTACGTGTTTTATTACCTGGGGAAGCTCTACTTACTATATCCACCAAATACAAACCACAATCTTTAGCGTGAAATACTCGTCCCCAGTTGATACCAGTTAATTGGAGCCTACTTGGAGATGCCAATAATCACTAACGATAATATGGAGGTATTTTATAACTCCACGAACAAAAACAAAATCTGATACATTTTAAAACAAGCCCCATACTTTACAAAACAGCCCACACTCACACTCTTTAATTAATTTGTCTCTGTCGCTTTAAGTTTGTGGACACTGTGAACGAAAGCCGACAGACTGCTTGACGAACTTCAACAATATTCAGTTGATAATTAATTAATTTACTTCCATAATTCTTCAGTTCCATTATATACTTCATGACTTGGCAGATCTGGCGACGTGACTTTTGTCGCCGCCTGTACAGCATAATTGAAATATAACGAAAATAAAAAGTGCACCTATGTAAATTGACACTCTCCTCTGTGTCTCGCCTGCTATCATGCACTTTGGAATTAAGATTGCAACCTATTCTAGCTCTTTAATAACCCATATTCAAATGTTTCCTTGTTAGGGCATCACCATATGTATAGTACTGCAAGGATGAGAAACAGTATTGTATCTCATCCTTGAAGTACTGTACCATACTCTGATGAAAAAAAAACTTAGTATAATACTGCACCACAATATTCTATTATTTGGGTGCATCAGACGTGTTATTAATTTCTGATGGTATATCCTGAACATGTTCTAAGGACACAGAAACATATAGAACAATATACATAACTTTCATTTTAAAAGTATGTTCATGATTATACCATTGGTTAAAACTCCCAGGCTCAGTGACTACCACTGGAACATTTAATTTGTGCAGTAAGGGAGCAAATTATTTATGTCTTTACATAGAAGGCTACAGCTTCATCCAAACCACCAATATGCATCAAGTAAAGATAATTTTGTGTTTTAACCCAGTTTGTTAAGTACTGGCCCTTTAAGGTTCAGTTCCCTGCATAAACTCTAATAAAACATGGAATCATTCAGAAAACAGTGTTGAATCCATCCAGATCCCAAATCTAGTGACGAGCCTTAGGGCGCTACCAATGATACTGTGTAACTTCTACATGACATGAAATACTGTACATATGGTGAAATGAATAAGGCCTTAAAATCAGTCTGTTCATGCATTATGTTACACAGAAATAGTGAGTAAGCAAGTGAATAATGTTAACCATTAATCATGCCTTTATGTCACAAAAACAACTGACATGAATTTTGTTCTTGTACATTACTGTGATAGTGTTTAACCATTACAAGTCACAAGCTACTACCACAACAATTTGCATTGCATTTGTCTGAGAAAAACCCAAGTCATTAATCATGTATATACAGTAGCTAAATGTATGACAGTAAGTGAACTGGCGATATAAAATGCTAAGTACTGACGAGACAATTTTGAGCAATCATTTCAAAGGCAATATTGAAACTTGTTTCAGTTACTGTACATTTTACAATGCATGTTATATTCTAGAGACCATTCAAACTTGCCAATACAGTACATAATCCAAGGTCATTTGAAGGTACTGTATATTCCTCATATCCTGGAGGAATAATAATGTACTGTACAGTATGTAAATTGCAGGTTACTAAGCTCTACAGACAGACTACTGCAGCGTAACATACAATGGTGATTTGTCAAACAGTTGGGAGAAATTTGTAGCTTCCAATTCACTTACTGGTACATTATTTAACCCTCTCCAGTGACACTATAAATGTTGATAATTTTAGAAACTATCATACAACACTTGACACGAGTAAGCCAGTCTTAGAGTCTACAAAGATGGATGGCAATATAAGGAATCAGTGGTTTCTTCATGCCAACTGTCTAATAATTTGTGACAAACATAAAAAACAATCAAGCTATTGTAATTAATCAAAATTCTGGGCGACTTCCTCAATGCTGCACCAAATTAATGTTGGATTAATCTCTTCTATTATTTTAATGTTGGCATGAAACTTTTGAGAAAATGTAATATTAGGGTCAAGTTTTATTAAAGCTCTCAAGTCACTAACAATGTCAGGGATTGAATAAGTCTTCTGAGGAAGAGTTATTCAATTTCAAAGTATGGCATAATAAAACAAAGTATAGTTTCGTTATAGCTTTGTAACTTTGCACATTATTTTACAGAATCCTCTTAAGGAAATACAAAAAGCTCTTTATGTACAGCACTACAACACATACACATAAAAAAAATCATATCTAAAATATCTCTGCATTCTAATAATTTACTTCAGGTAAATGATTAGTCTCAAATTTTGAACATTAAGGAACCCAATTTGTGCTTCAACCCAAGTATAATTTTTACAAGCCCTACACTTTACAGATACCTGACAGGACCAATTTTTTTAATGCTATTTATTTATTCAAAATCACCATGTATGAGACTATGTGAACATATAACATGCGTTTTTTGTTTGAGACCTTACAAAATGAGAATACAAAAATATTAGGGAGTAAATACAAGTCCTCATAGACTGCCATGAAGACTGGTCTCTTCCAGTCCACTGTTTGTCTCCATCACTCAATGTCATCATCCCGTTGGCTTGAAAAGTACGACATGAGGCCACTGCTAAACTCTCCTGGGCCCTTGCCAGTAAGAAGTGCATCCTCTTTATTACTGTCTTCGCCGGGTGATTGGTGTGCGGGGGAGCCTTGGGACCCCTGATGTAAACTGAGAGGGGTTGGTCCTGGTGAACCAGAGTATGGTAATGGCTCCAGACCAGGATAGCCCGGCTTCATTATCAAGTGGGGGTGGCCAGGGTGACTGGGTGAGCCATGGCCTGGGGGGAGATTGCTGGGGGATGCTCTATATAAGTCATGAGGA
This sequence comes from Petrolisthes manimaculis, assembly GCA_034508575.1. NCBI lineage: Eukaryota > Metazoa > Arthropoda > Malacostraca > Decapoda > Porcellanidae > Petrolisthes > Petrolisthes manimaculis. The sequence goes on from JAWZYT010000478.1 coordinate 171,023, forward strand.
CCTCTGAGCACTCCTGGGTGGGGTGGCATGCCTCCCCTAGCTGCATAAGGTCCTTGACTTGCTCCAGGTACGTTGCCCAGTGGTGGTGGGGCATAGTTGGGTGGCAGGCGGGCCAGAGGGTGTCCCGGGGGCAGGTGGCGAGGGGGAGCACCATGGGGGTTGGGGGAGTGTCTACCAGGTGGTGGGGTGTAACCTGGGAATGCTGGGTGTGTGGGAAAGTGTTCTGGCTGAGGTCTGTATGGGGGGTATGGGGCGGTGGTGTGTGCGGAGGTTGTTGGAGGAGGACCCACTGGAATACTGCTGGAGGCTGAACTAATGGGAGGCAGACCAGGACCAGTGCTGGGGGTCATGGGGAGGGGTGAAGAGCGATAAGGTGGGGGAGGGGAGACCGTCACTGATGCACCAGTCAAACCAGGGCGTGGAGGGGTACCTGCCCCAGGGGTAGGGGTTGGGCCTGCTCCAATACTTTGTCTTGGGGGGGTGCCTGGGGTACTACTAACTCCTGACAGATGTGGAGACCACTTTCCTATAGATTGATGGACTGGGCTGCTGCTTCCCATATTTACTGGTGTTGAAATACTACTAGGTAATGCCTTACTTACAATGGCAGCAGCAGCAGCAACAGCAGCAGGAGGAGGAGCTGGAGCTGATGCTGGTGCTGGTGTGGTTGGTGGAGTGGCAACATTTGCCTCAGGTGTACCAGTAGTATGTGAAGGTGAGTTAGCAGCTCCGATCACAGGGACAGCAGTGACCGTTGGTGTAGGTATTGCTGGTGGCACCTTTGGCTTTGCTACCACTACCGGGGTAATTGTTACAGGAGGTAAGGATGTAACTGTAGCAGGAGTTATAGAAGGTGTGGTTTGTACAGCAGTTGCAGTTGCAGGTGTGATTGTGAAGTTTGCAGCTTTGGATACTGTTGGTACAGATGGCACAGTTTTGGGTACAGATGCCAGAACAGAATCTGTTGTTTGAACTGAAGCACTCCTGGGAGGTGAAGGTTTGCCAATTAACTCGTCACCCTTCTTTGGTCGACCCCGCTTCTTTTTACTTATATTTTCTTCATCTATAAATAAAGAAATGTATGTTAAAAACATTACATACAAATAATAAAAGCATAAAAAGCTTAAGGGTCAGTCTCCATGAATGTATAACTTAACTATGAGGCTACAAATGACGACACAAACTGGTAACCAATGATATTAACCATAATAAAAACAATATCATGAAGATGATAATGATGACAACGTACCTTCTTCCTCTCCCTTCATTACTTTTCCTAAACCAAGACCTCCACTCACTCCTCTTCGCTTCATTCTCTCGTCATCAGATGCTTCGTACTCACTGCTTTCAGTTGGAACTCGTTCACCCTTCATCACCTTTCCCCTCCATTTCGGCTGTGGTTAACACAAGTTTTAGTTAAACAAAGATACAGGTAAATACTACACAAATTTTTTTTACTTGAACACTAGAATGTAAGAATAGTTTCTGTGGTTTAAAACATATGATGGTGTGAGTGCAAGTTTATTTTGAAACAAAAGAATAATAAGACGAAGTAGGATATTGACAATGCAATAGAAAGAGAAATGGAGGTATACAGTAACCTCTCTAGGCAACAACAGCATTACTCAATGAAAATGGGGTTCTGGTTATATAATGTACCACATATTATGTAGTGCAGGGTTCATGTAGATAGGGTTGGCCAAGAGACAGATTTGGGGCGGAGCTACGTGACGTCAAAGCCACCCGTGGCCTCGCAGCCAATGCTCTCATTTTTAAGGTAATTACTCTAGATTAGCATAATTTGGGGCCATTTAAAGTAAAGTTTTGACCATCTAAGGTAATTTTTATTGAGGCTTCCGTTATTTCATGGGTTATCGTAAGAGAAAAATGCATTGCTGTAAAAAACTATTATAATTTCATAAAAATATCATGTGTCAAGAGTTCAGTTTGTCGATATGGTCACCTACTTCAGGATCTATGGTAATTTGGCTACATCTAACGTATTTTCAACCCAATATTTAAGGTAATATCACAAATACTTCATGACAACCCTGCTCGCAGCTTTGAACCCATTCTGTGTTGGGTCGCTCTGACTCGCTCGCTCGTACAGACTTCTCTCATCATTGTTTTTTGATGTATGAGTGTATATAATTTATTATATATGTCCTAAAAATGAGGCAATTGGGGGGTATGCGGGCGACTAAGCCAAATAAAACATTGTATTCGTGTTCAGGAGAGAGAGAACTGCTTCTAGCAGTGCGGATTCTACTAGGACAGCACATCCTACCCAAGGGGCTGACAGATATAAACTGAGCCTGGGCGACAGAGCAAGACGGATTTGGGAGACTGTGATGGGGTACGCAGAGGTGTCTTAAATTCGTTCGAGTCTTGGCTAACCCTATCTACATGAACCCTGATGTAGTGTATCTTTATATGAATAAGTATGGACACTGTGGAGTGGAAGGTAACAAACTTCCAATGGCATAGGATAAAACTTGAGTACAGTATAATAAGAATAAGGGTGATCAGTGTGTTCGTAAATCTTATCTTGCACAAACATTGAGGTAAATACACAGGTCAGACGAGTATAAAGAGTGCTCTCAGTACTATCAAAATCTTCATGTATGGGACTTACCTCCTCTTCTTCTTCTGTTTCGTCTGACATCATGAGATCGTCATAGTAATTGACTTGTCTGCCTCGGGTAACTCTGCGTTCTGCTTTTTCTTCCACTTCATCTTTGGGCTTGGGAGGTTTTGCATATTTTATCTGAAACAAATTATGTACGGTACTAATTCAGACTCATCATTACAGAACTGCAGACCCTCAAAATACAATGAATAAATATTTGTATTCATCACTTCATTTTACTGTATACATTGATGGTTCCAGAGCCAAAAGGTTCAAAAATCAAATTCAAATACAGAAGGAGGGACAGAAAAACCCAGCATTATCAGTCACACTAATAACATTCACTCTGACATTAAAGCTCACAAATTTTTAGCATTCCAATGTTCGCAGACAAGTACCTAACTGTGTACAAATCTGGTGTAAATTGCCTTTGATTGCATTACCTTTACAGAAAATGCTAAGAAATTAAATGAGGGAGTTGGTATAATTTCACAAAGAGAGAGAGTATAGCATAGAAATACAACTTACTTTGGGCCTGACTGGTTTGTCTGTGCCATCTTCTCCTGTTGCTTCCTTTTTGGGTTTGGGTTTGGGTTTGGGTTTGCCCTTGGTTTGCTTTTTGCCTCCTTTAGTCTTCATGCTCTTCTTCCACTTGCTTCTTCCTTTGCTGAGTAGCAGCTTTTTCCGACTGCTGAAATTATAGAAAACAAGTCATTTTAATTGATGTTGATGAGGGAGATTGGAATAATAATAATAATGGTAGTGGGAAAATAAATCAACATCACATTTTCTCAGAGTTGGAGATAAATAGAAATTACTGCCATGTTTGGTGAATAAAGAAGAGACAGATAATGGCTGCAATTCTATGAAAAAAAAAAAAAGAATAATAAAAAAAAATAAAGAGATGATAGTCTGACCCTTGGTACATTCACAGAGCCTACAGTTTACCCGAGTGAAATACAGGATGTGAAAAACCAGGCAAACTGTTTCTTACGGTTTCTTTTTCTTGCCGTAACTTCTGTCGGTGTCTGAACTCTCATCTTCCTCTGTCGAGGTTCGTCTCCTCTTCTTCTTCTTTTTGCTCTTTTGTTTCCTTATCATCCTTTCCTCTTCTTCACTATCTGTAATTTTAGGAAATTAGAAATTAGGTAGAAGTGTGAGTATGAAAGTGAAAAGGGGACTACGAAATAGTATAATCCTGCCAACACTGACATATGCGTCGGAGACATGGACATGGAGTAAGGCTCATCGGTCAAGAATAGGCGCTGTGGAAATGAGTTATTTGAGAGGAGCATGTGGACTGACAAGGTGGGGTGGAGAAAGTAATGAGAGTGTGTATGAGAGATGTGGTATGATTGAGAAGGCAATTGGTATTGAGTGTGGAGTAGTTGTGAGTGAAAAGTAATACCCTGAGGTGGTTTGGACATGTAGAGAGAATGGAAGGCGAGGAGTTTGTAAAGAAGGTGTATGAAAGTGAAGTTGTGGGACCTGGTGTGAGAGGCAGACCACCAGTTAGATGGCAGAACAGAGTGGAAGAGTATGTAAAGGAGAGAAACATGAGGGGGAGGGGAGGGCTGGACCAAGTAAGGAGGGAGTGTTTGAACAGGGAAGACTGGAGACTTTTCTGCTGTGGCCACCCCCTTGGGGAGAGTTCCCGGAGGGAGCGAGGCATTAGAGCTATAGATAAATAGATAGACATGCCAATAAGTAAAAAACATGTTCACATTTTTTAAGGAACTACAATTCGTTATAATCTCCTATATATAGGACAGCAAAAATATTCAAGGTTGAAGAACTTTAACGTAAATATTATAAGAGAAAACCAACATCAAACTCAGTCTCTGAAAAGATATTATGCAAAAATATATGCATAGTGTATGTGCACCCAATAGCACATACACACAGGTACCGAGACACACACACACACATATACACAGACTGAGACACACACCTTCATAGTCATGTTTGCTCCTGTTACGTGCCGAGCGTCTGAGAGGCAGATTCTCCCACTTGCTGCCTCGCCGTTTGCCTCCCACCACATCGGAGTCATCGCTGTCCATCTCTGTACTGATGGACGACGACGAATCCAGCGACTCCTCAGTTTCATCTTCCTCCTCTTCACTGTAAAAGGTAAAAGAACAAAATTTTATGCAAGGGACGACTGAGATGCTACTAAGTACTGATATGTTAAATGCAGACACCCAAGTATATGAGCAAAAGCTGTTAAAAGCATACACATAATGGTTTAATTCATTTTTAAAAGTAACAACAATTTAAATAAGATGTAGAGTAGTTCCAATGAATTAAATAAGTAGTACAGTAGTTCTACAGTGTCTACCAGTTACACATAAGAAACTGCTGCTCAAGTAACAACAACTTGATCCATCGTACACACATGAAAACAAACTGTCAACTATTTACACATAAGCTAATCAAATTATTTTGAATAATTGTGAGTAATTATACATTCTGTCAATGATACACGTACCCAACCTTCGTTCAGTTACTAGCAGTTTTAGCTGGTAAAATCTTGAGTAGAATGCAGCTTTATCTTACAGCAGATATTTGATCAACCAATCACAATCACTGTAAGATAACCCTGCTTACTACTCCAGATTTTACCAGCTAAAACTGCGAGTAACTGAGCGATGGTAGGGTACGTGCATCATTGACAGACTGTACAATGTTCCATGTCATAATGTTCACCTGCTGTTCATAAAGTCTTCATCACTAAGGTCATCGTCTTCCTCCACGTCCAGGTCAGTCAGTCGTCGCCTCTTCTTCAGGGACAGCGGTATAAACTTGGGTATGGGTCTCCTTTGCTTTTTTGTTTCCTCATCTGACTCTGATTCACCCTGCAAATTATAAAAATAATATATTTTACCACACAGAATCTGGCAATAGAATGCTTCTTTATATACAGTACAAAGTAGTTAGGATAATGAAATAATGGGCTTGTTACAGTGCATCAACAAGTTACTTCACCAAACATAACTATTGTATATTGTACGTTACTGGTGGAGGAATAGTTAACTCTATTCAATATCAAATTATTAACATCCACTTCTTAGGATAAAATCTATTTATTATCACATCTCACCATGTGTCCTCAGTGGAACTCCACCACCATAACATGTACTAAAGATTATCTTGGTGTAATATTAAACATACCTTCGGCTACACAAAAATAAAATGTACACTCACCTCATCACTTTCTTTGTATTCCTCCTCATCACTTCCTTTTTTGGCTGGTTTGGGTTTCTTCCTCTTGGGTGCCACTTCATCCTCATCCCCTTCCTCATCCTCATCATCTTCTCTCTCCCTCTTTCCATCAACTTCATCTTCTTTTGAGGTGTCGTTCTTTTCTACTTCGTTTTCCTTCCCCTCGTCTTCCTCTTTGTCTTCCTTAGGGTCATCCAGATCATCTTCTCTGTTTTCTTCCATTTCTTCCTCATTAGCTTGGATGATATTTTCTATGTCCTTCCCTCGTCCTGCATTACCAGCGCCAGCAGCAGCTTCCATCTCGTCCTAGTCAAGGAACCGTTCATTCTTTATTCATCTGATTATCATAGTTTTTTTATTATCACTCCCCACTTTTTGTATATGAATACATTGATGAGAAAAGCTGGAATTGGATAAGTGAAGTGCCTAAAGACAATTCAACAACTTAGTAAAACACAAATACATATTTCGGGACTGTGCTGGCTTAAACAATTTCCAGAGATGAAGATGGAGAGGCAGGGTACTAAGATTTGAAAGAAGAATTAAAGAAGAAGCTTTATCTGAACAGATGAAAATTGTACCATTATCAAGCTCGTAATAACAACAGTTGGTTACTTACACGTATTGCTTCATTAATCATTTCATCAAAGTTTTCCACCTGTTCCTTGAGTGTTCTGGTGGTCCGTGCCCTGAATGTGTACAGTGGTGGAGTTGAAGAGTCTGAAGATTCACTTGATGAATCACTGCTGTCGTCACTCTCACTGTCAGAGTCCTGGAAAAAACAAGGTGATCCATTTGTATTTACTGTAATTTATCTCATTACCATAACCATACTCTTATGAATCTACTTCCAATAACATACATTACAACAAAATCTGACAACAGGTCTATTAACCCCATAACCGAGAGACTTTGATGTGACTGTAGCCGTACCTCTGAGTCAGAGTCGGATCCTGAATCGGACTCATCTTCCTCCCCTTCTCCTCTGTGTCTCTTCTTTTTCTTTTTGCCTTCTGTTATGACGTTGTCGAGTGAGACGTTGACATAGGCCAGCCTCTGCCTCCTTAACTCCTCTGTCTGGGCTCGCTTCTGACACTCGTCGTATTCGTTTAGTAAGCCTCTCAGCTTTTTGATAAGTTGTACCTGTACAGAATAAAAACATCATCATCATCAAGGTTCTCCAATACATTATTATATATATTAAAAAAAAAAAAAATACAGGACTGAATATTGATTTTAGCATATAAGAAAACAAACAAGCTGACTCTTGAAAATAATAGAAGTACTGTACACATGCATATCTTATAAATTTGTAGGCAACATCTTACTCCTTAAAACCATGACCACATTTCCCCTGGCTAAAAAAATGTAAACACCAGTGACACAACATATCTATATACACACACACATGTTCTTAGGTGTGACCCAATACATCCATATACCCACATGTTCACAGGTGGGGCAGCTCCAATCCCCTTCAGGTACACTGAGGAGGGGTGGCCGTAGACATGACAAGTGCCATCCAGCATCACAGTTGTCACACAGCAGTATAGTCTCGGGGTGATCGTCGTGACCGCACTTTGTACACTGGGTCTGGTCAAATTCTCCTCCTTCCTCGTCACCTTCCTCTCCTTCACTCTCTGTAGGAAATGTACTTGATAATATATTGGGTGATACAAACAAGACACTAACATACTCTATTGCTCAGGATATATGATATGATATGAATAAGATAATTGATAATATATTGGATGGTACAAACAAGACAACATATTCTATTGCTTAGGATATATTATGGTATGGTATGAACATAATAATTTATAATGTCCCATACAGCTTAAGATTCACACTATTTTCTCTTCTGATCAGTCATAATAATATACAGTTTAATATTTATCCTACATGATAACATACTGTAAAACTTCTGTTTTATGTTATTATACAACTTATTTCACAACTTGAGATTTGCACACGAAGTAACATACATATTGCTAAGGTTATGTTTATGTTGCATTACCTTTCTTTACGGTCCGTGCTCTCTTAATGGGCTGAGCATCATCTTCTTCTATGTCTGATTCCGGTGAAAACTCGTGGTCACTTTTGAAAATAAGGTCGTCTTCTTCGTCCTCTATCTCATCCTCTTCTTCAGAGCTCGAACTGAAGGAAAATATAAGGTATAAATTTTACATATTCTTAGATAACAGCACAAATGAGATGATCAAAGCGGCCAGAAGAGAACATATGAACACAACACAAAAAAATTACTTAAGGGGGTGCAGGAGTAGGGGACAAGCTTGGGGGTGGGGGGTGGGAATAGGGGGACAGGCTTGGAGTGGGTAGAAAGCCTGTCCCCTATTCCCACACCCTCAAAAATCCTCCCGACCCTCTGAACCCAAGCCTGTCCCCCTACTCCCACACACCCCAAAACCCCTCCTACTCCCGCACCTCCCAAGCCTGTCCCCCTATTCCCACTCCCCCTAACTCCCCCCAAGCCTGTTCTCCATACTCCCGCACACATCCCAAGCCTGTCCTTCTATTCCCACTGCCCCTAACTCCCCCCAAGCCTGTTCTCCATACTCCCGCACCCCCCAAAACCCCCCAAGCCTGTCCCCCTATTCCCGCACCCCTTTGAGCCAACAGAATAAGACCACTTCATAAGGTCCTCACCTGGATGAAGGTGAAGAATTGTCCCAGGGGTCATTGGATACTTTTTTTCTCTTGCCCTTCTTCTTTCTCTTCCTCTTTCTTTTTTCTTTATCCTGCAGAAAAAAGGAAAAATATGTTAGCTCACCAATTATAAAATTATAAAACAGATCCTTGATGTAAACATGACATTGGATTTTACACTCAGTCCCAAATGTTTTCCCAGGCTTGTTATTCAGTACCATACAGACTAAGTTATCTAATACTGTGCCTGAGTTAAATGACAAGAGTTATTTTATTTTGTTAGTGTAATAATGAGAATAGAGAAGCTGTAGAGAATAGAGAAGTACTGTAATACCTTTCTGGCTGATAGTTAGTTAATGTCCACAGATGTCTGATGCATGACTGCCAATCCCAAGGTAAGCTTCATTCAATAACTGTCTCCTTTTCAGATACTGACTGTGGACACTTCTCATCAGCTAAAGAAAAACAGACTACCAGTATACAACAACATGCATGAGGACATTATTCTCTTACTTAAAAATAAATAGAAATGAGCTGAACAACACGGTATCAGGCTAACTACTGTACCTTTTTCTCTTTCTTCTCTCGTTTGCCCTTCTTCAACTCTCTCTGCGACTGTAAGAGGAAAGGCAAAGTTTTACAATTTTGTACAGTAAATAATGGTGTGTCCTTGCCGCCAGAAAGGACAGTAAAATTGCCCGACTTGTGGAGTAGCATTAAAACTCAAGTTTGTTCTATATACATGGATGGGTACCCAGGTTGTTACACAGAACTTAAGTGATTGTTGGTAAAACTTAAAAAATTGGCAGTTTTGTAATGTAAAAAATTAGTTACATTGTACTGTACCTTGAATTATACCAAGATTGTGAACAACGACATTCTTTATTTGAACAACTCTATTACCAAGTTGTGTCCATCCTCAAAATACAACCAGGCAATATGAATTTCAAAATGGTCATATTTTTATCAGTTAACAAAATATCATTTTCAAAATAACAAAATTTATATCCTGAACCTTACCCTTCTCTCTTCACGGGCTTTTCTTTTCAACTCACGAAGACGGTTTTCTTCTGCAAGTTGTTTCATTCTGATGGCTTCCAACTCTCTCCGCTCTTGTTCCTCCTTCTCACGGATCTTTGCAATGCGGGCAGATTTCTGTCGTGGAACTATGGGGATATCAAAACAGAAATTAAATCTGATATCACAGACCATGCCAAGAGTAAGGTTGTACTGTAACTCTGGCAAATTACATTTTAAGGGTACCGGTATGAAGTTCTAAGATTTTGTGGAGTAAATGTGAAATATATATTTTTTATTCTCTTGCACAATTATCAAGGCAACTGTGTAATCTTGTCATGTGCAAAAAAATCAAGAAGTACTTATTCAATGACAAAATATTAATCTACAGTATATGGAAATAGATCACAAAAGCTTGGATACAAGTACCAGTCTGCATTTATAAAAAATTGCAGTTAATTGTATATAAACTGTTGAACCAAGTTCGGTATATAATATAGAATGTGGAGGATAAACGAACAAATCAGCTTTAATAAAATATATGATATAGTGTATATAAAAGTGCTCACCATCTGGAAGAGGTCGAGCAGTGCTGCCTTTACCTCTCTGTCTTCGCTTCTTCTTGGTAGGTGGGGGTTTGTTGGGGGGATTATCCTCATCTATATTCTCCTCCTCACTCGCTGGCCCCTCTCCCTCCTCCGACTCCTCCTCTTCTTCCTCCTCATCGTTCTCTTTCTCCTCCTCGTTATCTTCCTCCTCCTCCTCTTCCTCTTCAACTTTACGTTTATGCATACGATGGTGTTTTTGTGGCCTTCCTCTTCCTCTCTTTACTGGACTCTTCTTTTGTCGGCTTTCCTCTGTTGGTTCCTCCTCCTCCTCTTCTTCTTCTTCCTCCCCCTGCTCCTCCTCCTCTTCTTTATCACTATCTTCCTCCTCCTCTTCACTATCTTCCTTCTTCTTGCTCTTTGGCCTGCCCCTTCTCTTGCCGGATCCATGTCTCTTCCTCTTCTGTCTGCTTTTCACTTTTTCCTCCTCAGAATCCTCGCTCTCTTCAACTGATTCATCCTCGTTTTTGTCACTTTCTAAATTGTCAGTTTCTTTTTCATCATCAGTAACTGCATCGTTTGATCTTTCATTATCGTTAGTTTTACTTTTTTCTTTGTTTTTCCTCCCAGATTCCTTAAGTTTATTATCGTTTTCGTTGACTTTACTTGCATTACCGTCCAGCTCATCATTTAAGATAGAACTCCCATTTGACTTCTTTCCATTAACGCTGGTATTTTTGACATCAAGACAGTCAGATTTACCTTCAACAGACTCCAACGATCTCAAACCATTGACTTTGGCCTCATCCATTTCATAACCAACGCCATCGATTCCCTTCACTTCGTTCTCTGTTCTGACCCCCTCAATGTCCTTCTGTGGCCTGTGTTCTCCCCCTCCTCCCCCTGCTGCAGCTGTAGTGCCACTCTCTGTGCCACCACCATCTCCTTGCTTAGTGTCTGATTTAGTTTCAGTCTCATCGCCATTATTTCCTGCATCACAGTCAGCACCATTACCTTCACCAATAAAATACATGACCTCTTCTTCCACAGCCTCTCCCACCAGAGTCTCACTGTTCTCACCAAAACATTCCCACCAAGGTTTCACAGTGTGGGGTTTGGACTTAACGATGGCATCATCATCATCATGTCTGTCTAAAAAAGGGTTGCCAGCTTGACATGGTGCACCCTCACCATCACCTTTCACCAACATCAAAGGCTCTTCAATAGCTTCTCCAACTTCTGGTGTTGGCTTTTTGGTTGCATCTGTAGTGCCAACCGTACTCTGTTTTGCCTCTTCATCCAGTTTGGTGGACTTTGTTGTTTCACCTGGCTTGAGTTTCACTTCGCTTGGTTGGGATGTAGTTTTCGCTGCATCATCCACTGGAGAAGTCTTAGGTTGTGTAGTTGATGTTTCCATCTTGCCATCACCAATGTTTGTCCAAGATTTTTCTTTTGGAGTTTGTCCTGGGAGTTCTGATTGTTTACTTCTATTGGAGGAATCTTTTCCCACTTCAGTTGTTAATAATGTACTCCCTCCTTGTCTGGCAGATTCCCCTTTGTTCACTGCTTTGTCATCTACTGGTGTCTTAATAGATGAAACATTGGTTTTTAAAGAATCAGTCTTCTCATTTTGTTTAATATTACTACAGCTACTATCTTTATTGTATTGCACTTGTTCCTTAGAAACTCCAGACGGATGGGACTCTTTTGTTTTTTGTTTGTCCTTATCCTCCTCTTTCTTTGCTGTACTCTGTACTGAGGAAAATGCACCTTTGTCTCCTAAACCTGAAGAACTTTCTCCAGGTTTTGACATTTGAACTTTTTGTGGAGTGTCTGCCTTTTCTCTATCTCGGTGTGATTCGTGCGACTTAGATAATACATCTCCTTGAGCCTTGTGCTCCAGTTTTTGAGATTCCTTTTGAGATTCGAGGGATTTGGGGTCCGCCACTTTTAGCCTTTTATGTGGCGGTTCAGCATCATCATCCTGACGAGACAGGACACGATCCCCAACTGCTGACGTGATAATGGGTGCATGGGAGACTGACCCAGAGGACTTGGAGGGACCCACTAGAGACTCAATGCTCATTAATCTTGGACCTTCTCTGTGTGGAAGGTAGTGGGGATAATCACTCTGTTTTGGCTTGGGTTTGTCAGTAGGTTTATCCTCCCAGGCCCTCTGGAATGGACTCGCAGACACAGGTGGTGTTGGCTTTCCTTGTACTTGTGATAGTGGTTTGTATATTTGTGATGTTGGCTGCTGTCCAACTTTGTTCTCCTCCTTACACATCTTCTTTTCAGGAGGTTCATAGTACTGGTCTTTGGACTTGGTACTGCTGCCAGCAAGGCCAGGCTGAGCTCCTATTATTTTTGCTGGAGACTCTGGGCTTAATTTTGATACTGAACTCTCTTTTGGGCTGTCATCTTTTTTATCTCCTTCCTGTTTTCCCTCCACTTTCTCTTTCATTTTGTTTAATTTATCCCACACGCTCGCTTTCTTTTTTATTTCCAACTTTTCTGAAATTCCGTGTTTCACTCTCTTGGCTGCAATATCCAGACAGATTGCCTTTGTGTCGTCATCAACCTCCGGAGCCCCTGGGAGCTTACCGGTAGCACCACCTTTCTGGCAAACTGCTGGTGCACCCTTAGTCTGCTGAGGCTTCGAAGGGTCCAGTTGAGTCTCGGTACCTTCTTTCTTCTGCGGTATCACAGGGGTTGTATTTGCTTTGTCTTCTGATTTTTCCTTTGTTTTATCCCCTTCAGTCTTTGCCTTGTCTGCATCTTTAGCAGAATCCTTTACTTCTGGACCTTTGCCTTTGTCCTCAGACTTTCCTTCAGCTTGATCTTTCTTCTCCCCTACATCAGGTTTCTGCTTCTCTGTGCTCTTGGGAGTATCTTTGTCATCACTAACTTTTGGAGGAGGGCCCTTTCCAACTTCCAAGCTTCCTCCTTTCTGTGGAACATTTGTGGTTTTCATCTGTTCCTTGCCATCTATTTTTGCTTCAGGAGCTTTCTTTACTTCTCCCACTTTAGTTGTGCTTGGCAATGTTGCTGCTGCTACTTCTCTCTCCAACTTTCTTCCCTCCATGTCCTTATTACTGTCTGATGTCAACTTGCTCTCCACTTTCTTTTCCTCCACCTTCCTTTCTTGTAATAATGGTTCTTTACTCTTTGCAGGTTGTTCTTCTGATTTTTTACAAGGAGTTTCGTCCTTTTTCATTTCCTCCGTCTTTTTCTTCTGTTTTTCTTCTTCCGCTTTCTTCTCTGGCAATGCAGGATCTTTTTCTGTCTTCTTTCCCTCACTTTTTTTATTCGCAACCAAGTCTTTTGTCTCTATCTTCTTGCCATCTTCCTCTTTCTTGCTTGCAACCACTGGCTCCTTCTCCACCTTCTTTTCTTCCAGTTTCTTGCTTACTGTAGGGTCTTGTTCTGGTTTGTGTTCGCCAACTTTTTTACTCGTCGCTGGTTCTTTCACCTTCTCCATTTCCTTCTTCTCCTGTTTCTGTTCTTCCATCTTATTTGTGGCTTGTGGTTCATTTCCTGTAACCTTGCTTGTCTCCTTCTTCTCTGTAGTCTTTTCTTCTTCTTTTTTACTTGGTGTTACATCTTTGCCAGTCTTCTTTTCCTCTTCTTTCTTGCTCGTTGTTGTCGCTGGATCCTTTTCAAGTTTCTTCCCTTCGTCTTTCTTACTCGGGGTTGCATCCATCTTCTTTACTTCTTCTTTCTTGTTCAGGGTTAGATCTTTTTCTGGTTTCTTTTCTTCTGTTTTCCTACCTGAGGCCTGATCTTCCTTCCCTTCCTTCCCATCATCCACCTTCTTCCCAGACACCGGTGGCTGCTTTTCCATCATACCCTTACTCATGGTAATGGGAACCTTCTCCGCTTTCCGTTGTTCCTCTGTGTTCTTGGCAGCCAGTGGTTCCTTGTCAATCTTCTTCTCTTGCAATATTTTCTTTTCTTCCACTTTGGTGCTTGTGATGGGATCCCTCTTCTCCACTTTTTGTTCGTCTGTCTTCTTGGTGGCCGGTGATTCTTTTTCCAACTTCCTTTCCCCGACCTGAGTACTGGTAGCAAGATCTCTTCTGGTTTCACTCTGTTCCACTGTCTTTTTAAATGCAGCTGGATCCGTTTTACTCTCTTCTGTTTTAGTTAGAGTGGAAACTTTCTTTTCTTCTTTTTTGGGAACAGTTGGACTTTCCTTCTCTTCGGTCTTCTTAGTTATGGCTAGATCTTTCTTCTTCTCCTCTTCTTTTTTAGTCACAACTGGTTCCTTCTTTTCTGGTATTCTTTCTTCTGCCGCCTTCAATTTCTGATCTTCCGTTCCTTTAGATGGAGCTGTTGCGTCTTTCTTCTCTGTTGGCTTCTCATCTTTCTTCTCTGTTGGCTTATCTTTTTTCTCTGTTAGCTTCTCATCTTTCTTCTCTGTTAGCTTCTCATCTTTCTTCTGTGTTAGCTTCTCGTCTTTCTTCTCTGTTAGCCTCTCATTTTTCTTCTCAGTTACTGGTTCCTTCTCCAATTTTTTCTCAGGTGATGTTACTCTCCCTGTTAATACTGTTGATTTCTTTTCAGGAATGGTTTGTTTTTCAACTTTCTTTTCTAGCACCATTTCCTTTTCTGTTTTCTTCTCTGGTACTGGGATGTTTTCAGCTTTCTTCTCTGATGCTGGCTCTTTATCCAATTTCTTTTCTGGTATTGATTCCTTTTCAGGTTTCTTTTCCGATGCCAAATTCTTCTCCGTTTTCTTTTCAGGCATAGATTCCTTTTCAGTTTTCTTTTCTGGTAAGGATACCTTTTCCGTTTTCTTCTCTGGCACCAACTCTTTCTCTACTAATTTCTTGTCTGGTTCTGTCTCTTTGTCACTTTTCTTTTCTGGTAATACCTTTTTATCTGTTGTCTTTTCTGGTAATACCTTTTTGTCTGCTATCTTTTCTGGTGATGATTCAACCTTTTGTTCTTGTACAGTTTTCTTTTCCGGTACTACTTCCTCCTTACGGTCATGAAGTTTTTTGTTTACCACCTGAGGATCCTTTTCAACTTGTTTACTTGGTTCCTCTGCCTTCTTAATAATACTTGATGCTGGTTCAGATTTCCCTGGCTGCTGTTGCTGTACCTTGGCTTCTTCCTTTTTATCAGTTTCTGGGGTTTTTATCAGCTGCTCTCTTTCCAACTTGCTTGCAACCTTTTGTAGGTTTTCCACGTGTTTAATGCTGCTGCTGCTGTCAGCTTTGGGGACGAGCTTCTCCTCTGCTTCCTTCTTGTTATCAATTTTCTTTTCCACTTGTCTTTCACTTATGCTTGGTTTGGTTTGCTGGTCACTGACAGGTTGTTTTTCCTTTTCTGGTTGCTTAATTTCCTTTTTATCTTCTACCTTTTCACATACTTTCTTTTCTTCTAATTTTTCAACTTTAGTTTGTACCTCTTCACTTTCCTTCTTTCCATCCCCAGGTAAGAGTTTCTGTCTGACTTTCTCCGTCTGTTTAATGTCTGGTGCCAATGTACTTTTCCCTTTCTGTTCTGTATCTTTAGTGGCACCATATTGGTCACTGAGTTTTTCCTTTGCATCTTCCTTTTCTTTTGTTTTAGGCACATTTTCTTCCCCTTTAACTTTATTTTCACTAACCTTTTTCTCTGAGGATTCCTCTTTAATGGAGGTCAAGTGTGGTCGAGGTTCATCAAGTATTGTTCCCTTCTGCTCTTCATCCAGCTTTTCTTCCTTACTCACTTTCTCATTTGCTGTGATTTTATCCTTACTTAGCTCTTCCTGCTTGACCTCAGTTTTTTGTTTATTAGGTTCTAACACATTATCTTTCACTTTACCCTCCTTGGATAAAACTTCCATTTTGTCTGATTCACCTTTAGCAGCCTCTGTATCTTCCTTACTGTCAACAGCTTTGCTGTCTTGTTCTTCTACACTCTTTACATCAATTTTACTTTCCAATTTTTCTTTAACTTCTTTCACTTTCTCTTCATCTATTTTTACAGTTTTGTTAGTCTCTCTATCTTGCCCAGTATCTAACACAGGTGATGTCCGACCACTGGGTATTGGGGTTGGGGCTTTACTGTCTACTGGAGTGGGGGCTTCACTCAGCCCGATGGGTGTAACTGTACCACTCTGGCTTCCATCCACTGACATCTCCCTGCTTGCCCCAGGCGGTGACTCCGAGTCTAACTCGGCTATCAAAGCCACTAGTTCTTCTCTCGTGCTGCAGAGGTAAAGGTAACATTAACATGAATAATTTTCCCACCAAGATTTTTGACACACTGGAAATGCAATGATGAATAAATAATGTTGACATACAATGGGGCTTAATATAATACATCCAATAATATATGGTTAAGCTACCAGAGCCACATTATAGTCAGTTTTTCTACAACTAATGATAAACATCCACAACTAATAACAACTAGCTGCCTCTTGTTTGGCTGATGTTTTGTCTAGTGAGTTTTGACCAATCAGTTATCTTCCAGCAAGTAAAGAAAAACAGACTATAGTCCCTCTCGTGCTGCAAAAGAACAAGCAACTTATATACAATAAGGTTTCATAGTAAACCTGGAGAACTGAAAACTTATTACAAAGAAGAGTAGAAGTATGGGAATTCAACATAAGGTAAGTGATTATGACACACATCAACTGGACTTCCTTAAAATGTAGAAATGTGTATGGTAAAGTAATATTGGGTAAATAATAATGACACACACACAAACTGGACTGCCTTAATGATGGAGAATTGAAGTGTCGACTCTTACTAGGTAAAGTTGTGGATGGAAAGTAACATCTTTTCGCTACGATCAAACTCTTCTCAACTCTTTTAAGTGGAAGTAATTTTCTCCTCAGCTGCAAAAAATTGATTTACGTCAAAATCAAAATTATCAAAATACATCACAGCCAATAAAAGGTCTAACAGAATATAACCTTTTCACTCCTGTAGAGTTACTTAATGGAATAACCAAATATGAAATTAATGAGAGTAAAATATGACACTGCATTAACAAGAAAGCCAGTCTAGTCTTTTTATCTGCAATATTTGAATAAACCACCATTCCCCTGCAGCTTCATGTGGTTCTCCGTCTTTTACTTACCGGTACCGTACCTCTTACCGAACCAGAGGGATTAGATTCCTAGGGACAGTGAATTTACCAAGAAGCGATAGATAAACAAAAACAATAAAAGTCACACACACATACACTCCTGATATGATATTCCTACCTAACATGTAAACAGCCACCCACACCTCACTCACCACACACACACACTCCTAAGGTCAACTAAAAAAAAAAAAAAAAAATCTGTAAAAAAAAACTGACATAAGTGGCTGCCTGGCTGGATTGCTAATGGTTGACTGGGTTCAGGGCAACATGCACCGAGACTCATTACCATCAATACCGTATTTCCCTTATTCTTATTTCAAGGGGTTGGGGAGGTTCCAGCGCCAGTGCAAGTCCCTCAACAGGCAAGATGTCCAGCTCTGAGGCTATATGAATATTTAGTAGGATTATTATTAGAGAGCGGAGTCCCCAATCCCAATGTATTGTAGGGGATACGAGGCTGAGTGCACCCTCCCAAGATTGGTGGGTGATGGGGATGCAACTTCCCTAAGCCACAATGGGGACACAACAATTTCAATGCTACATCTTTGTCTCCAATATCCATATTATCTTGTCCTCAGTCCACCTGGGTTCACGGTGAAATATGCTCGGAATACGAGAATAACCTTGATGAATCCAACACCCACAACAACTCCTACAAACCTTGCAACCAACGTCCATGTTTCCTCGTCCTGATCGTCAGAGTAGATGCGGAGATTAGCACAGTCATCCATCTGAAACCAGTACGACACGCCCTTCTTGTCACGTCCACATGGCTGCAGACGTAACTCATTTGCACTCAACAGGTTCACTTTGTCCTTGAAGGTCTTGTACATATCAAACTGAGCTTCAAGGAGGTTCTGCGAGTCGGAGGAGAAAAATCAACAATTACCAGATATAAATATAAAAAACACAGAGACATCATAGGGAAGGTAAAAAAAAAAAAAAAAAGCATTTTTGGACACAGTATTGCACAACACAGACTTCATGGTAAAGCACTTAATTAAACACATTAAATTCTGACCGATTCAACTTTACCTTTATTACTCGTATTTTTACTTCTAGTTTGGCCTTTTTGAAGCCAAAGCGCTCCAACTCCCATCCATCTTGGTGGGAGTGTGTGTGAGCGAATCTCTGGAGTCCTCGTTCCCATCTGTCCAATTTAACGGCTTTGTTGATGCGTCGCAGTAATTGACTCACACATTGGGACACTATAGGGCTCACTGCTGAAGAGGAACATTATATAGTCACTGGTGTCATGTTATAAATATCAATAATGCACAATACAATAATACCCTCCAATCTAAACAATATCTCAAATTTTGTATAACTAATCCTACAAGTACAGTGTCAGACCACATTCAACCAGTCACCCAAAGTTAAATTACTATGAACATCAGCTCTATTGTTTTATCTGACTGGCATGTCATTTCTGCAATCTGGGCTGCTTGATCCGTGGTGTGTCATGCGCTACCGAATGGCGGCCCTACCAAGTGAGTAAACCGATACAAAGCAACTTTTTAAAATAAAACAGAAGATTCATTAAGTTGTACAACCTTACATGACTGCTATTTCTGAACAACTCCTCCTGCTGTTTTCTTCTTCAACTTTTTTTTCTTTTGTACCATATATTTATGCCTTCTCTATTTTTGTATACCATTATGCTGTGACAAAAGAAGTTTTACCATAAATAACCAACTCTAACCCCAGTCTCTTTTCTCATTACAATATGGTCAAATATCAAAAGAACAACCAAGGCTATGTATGACAAAATAAAAGTATAAATGTAAAACAGTTGTGTTGCATTGTTTATTAACTGATATGGTAAAGTAATTTTGCATAAAATTTCCATCCATGTTGAGTAGAAAATGTGCCATCAGTTGTCAATTTGGAGTCAAACTTCATCACACAACAACATACATACACTATTACTCTATAAATACAAGTGAGTGGTCTAGGTAACTCAAGATGTCAAGATCCACATACAGACATACACACACCATTACTCTATACATACAGTGAGTGGTCCAGGTAACTAACTCAAGATGTCAAGAATATCCAGTTTCAAAACATTCATTACCATAACAATGCCTTCCTCAGCTGTCAAAAAAAAGTCTCGGGTATTCCCATCACACCTTTATACACACACACCAATACACCTTCAATGTCACAAATACAATGAGCATGGGAATATAAGGTGAGAGTTTCCCTTAGGCTTGCAAGACCCGTGTGCAATTGCTAGTTAATGCAGTATAATGACGTTCAAAGTGTCACCATCGAATATTTAAAAAACCAACTATGCCTGTTTCCAGACTACTGAATGTGTCATATTTACCCACTAATATATGTATTACCCCCAATAGATCGTGTTGGTGTGTGTTATAGTAAATGCCATTGCTCGCCGTGGCTATAAAATGTGTAAAATATTGTCATGAGGCCTTGGCTATGGGGGGGGGTACGAGTCAAAGTCTTGTTGAGGTCCCACATAGAGGTTGGCGGCCAGTGTAAAATAGTTATTATTTTGATATATGGGCTTACCGTTGTCCGTATCTTCTAATGAACTCTGAAGCTCGCCTATGTTGGGAAGTGTAAACCCTAACTTGTCTCCGAATTTGTCGATAAATGAGCATAATACGGCGAAATCTGCGTGACTTGTACACAGATCTTCATCATTGGACGCCATTTTCACATTGACGTCAATAGATTCTACAAAAACAAATGGGTGCTGCCAGCGTCTCCATACAAACAATAGAGGATCACGGTACTAATATGGGATTCGAGTGTATTTAGGCTTTATATAATGGTATTGGATCCTTTCATTCGCTCGGAGTGGATCCCTTGTTGGTGTCTTTGCTTGGTACTTATAAGGCTTCATCGGCGTCTATTTGTTTTCCAGCACAAATCTTTGAGCGACTAAAACTGAACATCAATACTACTGTTTGCTACGTCTTATAGTCATGTTAATGCCTTCTTTGTCTCTATATTAATAACTATATGGTCATCATTGCCAACATGTAATTCTCAATGCTTTTAAGATCACGCAAGCGTAAACAAGTTCTTTGTGTATGCTGCTTGCGTCGCTCTTATTAGAATGCAACGTATGCAAGTAATGCTTACCAAAACCTATCTTTAAGTCCAGCATCACAATACTACATCTATAGTACATAATGCCAGTCTAAGATATTTTTTGTCCTTAGCATGGGATAATCGTAAACAAAAACACTGACAGAGATCAGAAATGCAAAACTATATACGTCACAATTATAATGCAATGTTTTTCATAATAATCCAGTTACTTTGTCGCTTAGATCATTCTAAAAGTAATAAAAAAAAATCAAAATTATATATCGAGATACACCGTATTCACAGTACATCCACATTATAGGCACAACGCGTACCTATATATTTTTTTTTTTTGCATCTGCAGGTCACAGCCATGTACGAATTACAGACTGTCTCTTCAATGAAAAAAAAACCTCATTCTTAAATTCGGTCTTTTGTCGATGGAAATTTCTCTTAATGCATAGGCTTATAATTATATAGCTGACTATGCATTCAAGTTTTTTATCTTTACCTCATAAAACTTTTCAATCACATATCTTTTATATCATATAGTATACCACTTGGATTGTTATCTGATCAAATCAAGATTCTGACTACAATCTCCCATTTAACAAGTTTTAAGATATATAGCTGATTCAAAACCTAACAATTCTGACCAGAGACTTTAATAACAACAGATGGGAGAATGCTATGATGCTACCATACAGTTGGGGTCTGTCTGTCGAGCTGCAACAAATTGATGACCTGCTGCACCAACCACAAGTTACCAACACCTTGATTGCAGCATACTAACCTAGAACTATGCCAAGAAACAGATCCCCTATTAATACTGCTGAAGGTATCCGATTTCTGACAGTTGGGAGGAATCAGTAACCTTCCAAATTACCAACAAGATCATTTCCCTTTAATGAGTATTTGTCTGGATATTTCAATGCCTTATTATTATGCAATCACAATCACATCATTATATATCTTGCAAACCTTTGGCCTGACCTGCAAATGAAGTTCCTAAGGGTAGAGTCAGAATACATGATAATGTTCTCTAGATTGCAATAATTATGGTTATACTGTACTATATTTCCATAGGAGACTAATTATCTAAATTTATCCACAGATGAATTGTACCAGAACTTGGACACACTCTTTCCTCCCTCACACAACTTATTCTATAACGGTACAGTACAGTATATGGATTGATGCCAGTCTCACTCAGAAACTCCCCTTAAAGGTTGACCAATGCAGAACAACAAAAACTTTCTCACCCATTAAGTAAGGATTTATTGGATGCTGGTCTAATTATCCCAGAGAATATTATTATTCTTTAATGCCAAAATGTTTTTGTAGCATGTTCCTCATTCCATAATCCAAAAATTGCATAAAAATAAACATTTTATTGACATACTTTGTACAGAAACCTCTAAGAAAGCATGTACAGTATATACAGTACTAGAATAAAACTACAAAATAAAAATTGTGACAGAGTTTATAATACATTATAACCTTATTCTTATATTGGAAGTACAGTATTGTATATCAACTTGCAACACTTTCATCTTCTATCATCTATTTCTCTTTCAGCTCCTTGACTCTCATTCCTTTGTTTTATTTTACTATTTGCTATCCTTCTTCTCTTCATCTTGTTCTGGAGGTACTGTATGTGACCCAACCATTTGTGCCATCACATGTCTTTTCCTCCATTTATATATTCAGTAGGTGGTATAGGGGATACTGCCATGGATATATGTGTTGTGTAATGGGGAATGGCTTTGAAGCCCAGTAGTAGAAGACAAAAACTTTAACCAGCAACCAAGGTTTAAGAGGAAATTAAGAAATCCAACAATTCCTTGAGTCTCCAAACACCTTGATGGTAGTACATCCCTGGGTAAGGCTGTCTACCTCTAGGCTACAACTGCATTATGTATGTATGTCAGTGTGTCATGCCTTCACCTCCCTTTCCTCCTCATTATCAGTCACACTACTGATACAAAACAAATAAACACATTCTTACAAAACAAGTACATTGATCCTTACATGCAGCCTCAGCCTCACAGACTGGAGGGGACCCAACTGTCTTATGGAACTTGGCGTACAATCCAGTTTTTCAGCATGGTGAGTTCCTCCCTGGAGATATCATGACTCACGTTTGGAAGGGAGTGGAAGGAACCTTGTATATGGTGTTTCTGTAGCTCTTGAAATGTGTTCTGGCCCCAGGAGTGTGGTACCATGTCATCTTTCTGTCCATGGCACATGAAGAGTGGTGGACGAGGTGTGTCAGGACAACCACTTAGTGTCTTAAAGGACAAACAGCTCATTAATTTGTAAATAGAGAAAAGAGCAAATGGGCAAATAAATTATGGATTACTGTATGTTTATAATGTAGATATGTTGCTCATAAATATTGAAAACATTAGCATTAGAATCCTTATTGCAAAGACCAAGCCATAACACACAATATATAAATTTAAAGCCATAAGGAGTAAAAAACTTAACTTGGAAAATATAGTACTGTACAACACCTGACTCATTACACAGAACTAACTACTGAGGCTCCAAAGCAAGTAACACTACTCAGGCTGGCATGGGTGTGTGTACTAGTTGTGTCAGTAGTAGGCTACCTCTTTGTTGCTGACTTACCTCATACACTTTGGACTCCTTGTTTAGGAAAGATGACAATACAAACACTCCACCAATGTCTGGTCTAAACCGGTATGCCATCTGCAATGCCATGGAGCCACCCATTGAAAACCCACCTGTAAAAAGAGTAGAGGTTGTATTAATAAACAAAGAAATGGCTCTTCGTCACTCAGTTTGTATCATTTTGAAATACAAATCAAGCTACAAAGAGCCTTTTCCTCATTTAAAAGTACAATGTACTGTATCATCCTAGGAGTTTTGGGGACATTAAATCCCTGGCCACCATTTAATGTTCAACTAGACTAAGCCCTGTATTCTATTTTATTTCTTACCAAGGGTCGAGAATCATATAATTTATAGTACAGAGACTGTTTTGTATAGTAGTGTTCATACACATCTGAATTTGTGAGGCTTAAAATAGAAGCTGGGATTGTTCTTTGTATAATTATATGATGCCATTTTTATATTCTATGTTCCTCACGGGGAGCCAACGAGATCTTCGGTATGAGTATATCTTTCTTTTACTGACAGAGAAGAGAAGAAACAACAAACTGTAAAGAGTCGCCTGGACCAGAAACATTACCAACACAAAACCTACATACAGTACTGCAGTTTTTATTGGTTCATAAATACATACAATACAAGATGGTCTTACCTATAGGCCTGTATTACAATTCTCTTAATATCAATACCCAGTTTAACTTGTCTAACTCAGTTTAATTTTTGGTTCATAAATACATACAATACAAGATGGACTTACCAAATACAAATCTCTTAATATCAATACCCAGTTAAACTTTTGGTACATACATACATACAGTACAGTACAAGAGGGTCTCACCTATTATGATTCTCTTAATATCAATACCCAGTTTAACTTCCTGGTCAATGAGGTGGTTGATTTCCCTGGCTGTGGGTTCAATGGTTGCTAAATGTTCAGGTGCATCTTCTTTCAACATGGGTCTGCAAGGAAGAAAATACAGTAAATGGGTCAATAAAATAGTAAATGGGTGAATGAATGATGGTAAATGGGTGAACGAATTAATAAATTATGGTAAATGGGTGAATAAATGATGGTAAACGGGTGAATACATGAATAAATGAGGGGAAATGAATAAATGACAGGAAATGAATGAATGAATAAAAGACTGGAAATGAATGAATGAATAAAAGACTAGAAATGAATGAATTAATAAATGACTGGAAATGAATGAATAATAAAAGACAGGAGATGAATGAATATGTGCATGAATGAATGAAGAAATTATGGAAAATGAATGAATGACTAAAGATCATTTTTTTTTTTTTCCCCTCAACCTCGGGACTGTAGGGAATCAGTAGCCCGTGACTTTTGTGAGGCCCTGAGATTATTGGGTGTCACACTAGATGAGACAGTGGAGCTTCATGGTGGTGATGTTGGTACCGTAGCTTCTCTTCTGCCCAACCCACTATTTATACACGTCACTATCAGGAGACTAAAGGGGTTATACACACACACTCACACACAAACACTCACACACACACATACACTAGATGACCCACACATTATTTATACATGTCACTATCAAGAGAGTATAGGAGTTACACACAAACACACACACACACACAAACACTAGATGACCCATACCTTATTTATACACGTCACTATCAGGAGACAAGGGCAGCTACATCATAATAATAATAAACAGAGTACCGGTACCCGCCTGTCAAACCACACGTGCTCGAAGGACCCGTCAGAGAGGGTGTAGGGTCGGAGTGGTGCAGTCGGGTACAGGACGCGGATGTGAGGGAACGACAAGTGGTGACCCAACACCATCTTCACACTCTCTCTCACCATAGCTCCTGTACCACCTGTAATTTGGTCATAATATATGTACCAACCTGTTTAATGACATACACTCTCCTCTTTTTTTATTTAAGGTTAGGTTCCTGAAGGGGTCGCATAAAGTGAATTTCGCATAAAGTAAATTGTACATTTCCATAAGAAATAATGGTACTGTACTTTAACTTGAAAATTGAGCCTCCTTGTTCGTGTTATTTTAAGAGTTCGTGTAAATTGCATTTATTTCATTTTTTTCATGAATACGCACTATTTCAAATTCGCATAATTTAAACTTACATAAAGAGAGAGGAGAGTGTACATACACACACACACATCATCTTTATACTCAGTGCCACCTGTAAATTGGTCATAATACATTATTTGTACACATTTACTTCCGATTTACACATGTGCGAGATATGTAATATTCTGTATGATATATATGATCAGGGTTGAATTAGTACTACAATACTTTGATATAGGTGATACTGTACCTTGTATAATTCCCGTATAAAGGAAATACTATCCCTCTGAATATGGTCCCCTAGACAGACAAAATAGGAGTTTTGCAACTTTTTTTGTGACTCCGTGTGATTATAACATTTATAATTTGCAGAAATATCCCACTTTGGCATTACAGTATGTCCCAGTAGTTTGCCTTAGTTAGGTCCCGGTAGTTTGCCCCAGTTAGATCCCGGTAATCTGTCTTGTCCACATTAGACTAAGTTAGGTTAGGTTAGGTAGGTCAAGTTGGGTTAATTCCAAAAGTTGGCTCGGGTTCTTAAATTTCCATATTGCTTTAATTTCACAATTTAATTATTAAAATCAGTTTGGATTATTATCATAATAAAATCTCAAAATTCCCAGGCTCTCTCCCAAGATTGTTGGAGTGATGGGGTCAGGTCAAAACAAAAGAGTTCCACAATACTCTATATGAATGTTAAAATTGCTTGAATTACATAAACAACTGTACGAAAAGAAAAGTATGGTCTGAAAAACCAGCTCATGTTTAACTCGGAAAATTTACCCAAACATGTTTAATGACACACACACACACACACACACACCATCTTCACTTTATGGTATATATATCCACCCACCCGTTCAATAATATTCATACACACACACATCATACCCTTATACATTCCATGTTTGTCATATGCCTGTGAGGGTAGGAATTTTTGGCTATATTATTCCTTAAGAACTTATATGTACTGTATGTGGTATGTAGTATGTAAGGTTGGCTACAGAAATTCTTACACAGGTTATATGGAAAGAGAGGTCATTATTCTTACACAGGCTATATGGAAAGAGAGGTCATTATTCTTACACAGGCTATATGGAAAGAGAGGTCATTATTCTTACACAGGTTATATGGAAAGAGAGGTCATTATTCTTACAGAGACTATATGGAAAGAGAGGTCATTCATTATTGTGGAAGTACTGCAATGAATGGTCTACCAAGTGACTCGGTGATTACCAAAACAACAAACCTAATAGGCCTACAGTGTACTGTAATAATAATGTTGTACCGTATTGCAGTTACATAGTCTTACCTTACAAAACAAGGTATTGATTTACTATACAATATTGCCATTCTGTAGCAATATTGACACATCCAGTCAGGTCCCCGTAGTTTCCCCCAGTTAGGTCCCGGTAGTTTGCCCAGGTTAGGTACCAGTAGTCTGTTGCGTTTTAGGTTAGGTTGGAAAGAAGACCAATCTTAGAAGATTGAATATCTCAAGTTTACTAGTGCACGGCAGTATACTGGATGTAAGAAACAAAGTGAAAGATTTAGGAGTGCTGCTAGATGAAGATTTTTCATTCGAAGCTCAAATTAATCAAGTGGTGAAAGTTTTTGGTTACCATTTGAGGAACATTGCTTTTGTCAGAAAATATATAGATCAGGATACCGTGAAGATGCTTCTTCATAACTACGTCATAAGCAGACTGGACTACTGCAATCTCTTTATTATGGTTTACCGGACTATCGGTTAAGAAAATTGTAACACGTAATGAACAGAGCAGCAAGATTAATTAAAGGTGTTCCATCTGGTGAGAGGATAACTCCAGCACTGATTGACTTACATTGGTTACCAATAAAGGCGAGGACTGTGTACAAGATACAGTATGTCTTCTAACATTCCGAGCATTGACATTTGGAAAACCGGAGTACTTGACGAATCTTTTAAGAGGTTTTCATGTAAATACCTCCATGGAACTCAGACATAGTGATTAACAATACAGATTAAATGAGCCGAGGAGTAATCTGACAATGGGTTTCAGAGCGTTTGAAAGGTGTGCACCAAGACTCTTTAATGGATTGCCATTAAATGTCCGGAGAAGTGAAAATTGCACGATATTTAAGAATAGACTGAAAACACATCTGTTCGCTGAGTGTTACGACACGGATGATATGAGTACCGTATTACAAGTGATTATAGTGTTTAATAATATTGAAGGAGGCCCTGCGGAGCACCAGTTACTGGTGGAGCAGGGCATAGAATATACAACAATAAGTAACAAGTAACAAGGAAGGTCAGGCTAATTACAAAATGCCCGATTTGCAATATAACCAATCTTGGAAATATCCGAGGAAAATGCCATAGGAGAAAAAAAGTCTTAAAATGATATAAATTAGTGGGTAAAGAGGGTAGAAACATTGTAATAGAAAATGACAATATATTGGAACATTACCATAATAAAAATAATGTTGTATTGCAGTTACATAGTCTTAATGTTACATTACAAAACAACAAACCTAATAATAATGTTGAATTTTTTAACATAGTCTTACATTTTCTATATGTTGTTGTAAACCCTCAAAAACAACAGCGTATGTACCTTAATCATGCCTAATTAAATCCCTCAACTACTTACTTACTTCAATCAAGCATAAATATCCCGGTGTTTATTGAAAGAATTGCCGTTTTTTAGCAGTGTTGCTGGGTCCCAGTATTTTGCTCCGGTCTGTTCCCGTACTTTACCACGGTTATTTCCCGGTAGTTTGCACAGGTGATTTACCAGTAGTTTACCCAGGTTAGGTCCCGGTAGTCTGATGCGGTCTAGGTTAGGTTAGGTCAGGTAAGGTCAGGCTAATTTCAAAATGCCCCATTTGAATATGCCCTATCTTAGAAATGCATTTGTGGAGGAAATGCCATAGAAGAAAATAGGGTAAATGTGCCGAAGTGGACCTTACTGTATAATAGATATTTTACTGTCATTACCCACTATTTTGGACCATTCTAAGACACTTTTCTTCTATGGTTTTTCTTCCTCAAATGCTCCATTTTCAAGATATGTCCCATTACAAACATAATTTGGAAACTAGTCTGACCTGACCTAACCTAGACCACAGCAGACTACTGGGACCTAACCTGGGCAAACTACCGGGACCTAAAATGGGCAGACTACCGGGACCTAACCTGGGCAAACTACCGGGACCTAATCTGGGCAACATCTCAAAAACGGGGCATTTGAGGAAGAAAAAACATAGAAGAAAAGTGTCTTAGAATGGTCTAAAATAGTGGGTAATGACAGTAAAATATCTATTATACAGTAAGGTCCACTTCGGTACTAATACCGAAAATAGTCTTAGAATGGTCGAAATAACAACAGGATTTCACTGGAAAAAAATATATTTCCTAGAAGGATTTAGTGTGACTACCGGGACCTAACTGGGGCAGACTACCGGGACCTAACCTGGGCAGACTACCGGGACCTAACCTGGGCAGACTACCGGGACCTAACCTGGACAGACTACCGGGACCTAAGCAGGAAAAAATATACAGTAGAAATTAGTCAGACCTCACCTGACCTGACCTGACCTAACCTAATCTGGACTGGGACACAGTACCGGGACCTAACCTACCCTAATCTGGACTGGGACACACTACCGGGAAATAACTTGGGCAGACTACCGGGACCTAACTATAAGAGGTAACTACTGTTATGCAGCATTTGCAGAAGAAATGGTATATAGAAAAGTGGTTTGTAATAGTGAAATATAAACACTGGTAATAGTAAAATTTTTGAAATCGAGTTGTGGCAACTTGTAAAAATATTCCTGCAATTCTTTCAATATATACCAGAGCCATGCATAAACATCCCTCTTAACTACTTACTTACCAGTACCTAACATAACCATCATCTACTTACTTACATACATAGGGTACCTACTTACCAGAGCCATGCATAAATATACCTCTTAACTTACTTACCTAACATAACCATCATCTACTTACTTACATACCTACTTACCAGAGCCATGCATAAATATCCCTCTTAACTACTTACTTACCTAACATAACCATCATCTACTTACTTACATACTTACTTATTTACATACATACATACATACTTACATACATATTTACTTACATACTTACTTACATACCTACTTACCAGAGCCATGCATAAAATAATATACCTCTTAACTTACTTACCTAACATAACCATCATCTACTTACTTACTTATTTACATACATGCATACATATTTACTTACATATTTACCTACATACATACTTACATACATACTTATTTACATACATACATACATACTTACATACCTACATACCTACTTACATACATACTTACATACGTACTTACCAGAGCCATGCATAAATATGAGGGTACCACTGTGGCTGGGTTTGGTTTGGGCCACTAGACTTATTTTCAGGATCTGACTTGCCATCTTTACTTAACGAATTATATGTACGTTATTAATTACAACTCGAGTATTTAGGGTTATTAATTACAACTCGAGTATTAAGGGTTATTAATTACAACTCGAGTATTAAGGGTTATTAATTACAACTCGAGTATTAAGGGTTATTAATTACAACTCGAGTATTTAGGGTTATTAATTACAACTCTAGTATTAAGGGTTATTAATTACAACTCGAGTATTAAGGGTTATTAATTACAACTCGAGTATTAAGGGTTATTAATTACAACTCGTGTATTAAGGGTTATTAATTACAACTCGAGTATTAAGGGTTATTAATTACAACTCGAGTATTAAGGGTTATTAATTACAACTCGTGTATTAAGGGTTATTAATTACAACTCGAGTATTAAGGGTTATTAATTACAACTCGAGTATTAAGGGTTATTAATTACAACTCGAGTATTAAGGGTTATTAATTACAACTCGAGTATTAAGGGTTATTAATTACAACTCGAGTATTAAGGGTTATTAATACAACTCGAGTATTAAGGGTTATTAATTACAACTCGTGTATTAAGGGTTATTAATTACAACTCGAGTATTAAGGGTTATTAATTACAACTCGAGTATTAAGGGTTATTAATTACAACTCGAGTATTAAGGGTTATTAATTACAACTCTAGTATTTAGGGTTATTAATTACAACTCTAGTATTAAGGGTTATTAATTACAACTCGAGTATTAAGGGTTATTAATTACAACTCGAGTCTTGCCGGTAATTAAATGTTATATATTACAACTACAACAACAATTAAACGTTATATAAATCACAACTCGAGTCTTAATTAAACGTTATAAATCACAACTCGTCTTAATTAAACGTTATATATTACAACCACAACAACAACAAGTCAACAACTCGAGTCTTTTATCAAAATTTACGAATGTTCTGCTGTTGTTGGTTGTCGTTGTTTATTATTGTGAATGTCACCACAGTGTTGCCAGCAGCTCTCATTCACAAATTATCCACAACTTCAACCATTTTTATTTCAAATGCCGTCTGTAAGGAAAGCATAGGCCCTAAATTCAGCTATGGCAATAATTTTTCTTCATATAAAATAGTAAATGTCGTATAAAATATGGATTGAAGTTGAGAAAAAATCACGTGACTTATACCTCAAAAATTCCCTGTTTACTCGTGAAGATGGTCGCATATTTACCATCTTGTTTTATATTTCGTCTGGTAGAAATTTCCCCATTCATTACTCTTGCACAATCTTTATATAATTACTCCATGGTTACCTCAAATTCTCCATATATAAGGAAAAATTCCCCATACTTGGCATTACTGTAACTCCATGAGACGGTATTAATCTCTGAGGACACATTTTCAACGGAGCATAACAGCACACTATTATATTATTATTTATTAGTGTTTCTAATAATTATTTTGATATAGTTGGGGTTGCCAGGTGTATATATCTCATGTAATCATTTCATTTTAGCTTATTTCTTTTTAGATTCATGCTATGATAATAATACAACAAATAGATACAGTACTTTTATTCAGTCAATAATTATATAAAAAGGCAGCCACAGGAGTTAGCGGTAATTTTCGACAAAAGTTTATTACACGTCACACGAGCAGGAGCAATCAGCAGCCTGAGTAAGCCTGAGTTGGCAGACGATACTCAGCAAACATGAAAGTATTGGGACCTTAAAATGCAAAACAAATTCTGGTCCAATTACTGGAAATACGGTTTTCAATAATGGGCCCTTATAAATCCCTTAGCCGTTTGCACACAGGGTTTATATTGAGACAATGTTGAATCAATTATGGACCAATGATCTAAATCCATGGAAATTCCAATATCCAATGTAAACTATAATGGGCAGATACTGGTACCATTATGTACATCCAATAAACATTAGGGACCAATTATTTAAATCCATGGTACAGTAATTCCAATATCCTGTATCAAACGACATTGGGGTAATATAGGTACAATTACCTAAATAATTGTTATTCACTTTCAAATTATATTGGACAGATGCTGTTTCGATTTTTTAAATCCAACATTTTTCATAAAATGGAATTCCAATTTAGTACAAATGTAGATATACACTGGAATCCTATTGGGCAGTAACTGGCACAATTACAGTACAGTACCTGTACACTGTATATATATCCAATCACTTAATAATTATGGAATTCCGATATTATAACAATGGATGTTGTGGAAGAGGAGTGGGAACAAACTCAGTGCTGTGTACCGAGTGTAATTAAATGGTGTCACCAACGATGCTCGGGTTTGATAATTCTCCGAGGTGTATGGAATTTTGTATGTCCTAGATGTGTGAGGGAGGGGATGGGAAGTGATAGTGATGGTGATGAAGAGGATGCCGGGTTGATGGTAAATGGAGGCGTGTTAGAGGAAGTGCAACAGTTCTGCTACTTGGGAGATGTGTTGGACTGTGAAGCAGGAGTGGAAAGAGCAGTAAGAGAGAGAGTAGCAACTGCATGGGGAAGATGGCGAGAAATGGCCAGTTTATTGGTGAACCGCAGCATAGGGCTGAGGACCAGAGGAAGGACATACGAAGCCTGTGTGAGACCTGTTCTTATGTATGGAACAGAAACATGGGCATTGACAGACTGATGGAGGTTATACGCAGCTGTGACCGTAGAATGCTGAGATACATGGCAGGAATAAGGTGGCAAGATAGGAGGTCTAGCAGTGAAGTGGCAGAGATGTGTGTGTGGGGTTGAAGACCTTTCTGTTAGGTTGAGGCAGAGAAGACTGAGATGGTTTGGACATGTGAGAAGAGCAGAGGGGTGTGTGTTGAGTGAGGTGGAGGAGGTGAGAGTCGGGGGCCGGTTACCGGTGGGAAGGCCCAAGAAAAACTGGAAAACGTGTGTAATGGAAGATATGAATTTAATGGGAATAGAAGAACATATGGTACAAGATAGACAGATGTGGAGAGCAGTCATCGCCCGTCCAACCCCATCCTAAATGGGAAAATACGGACGTGAAACGAAAATGAGAATGAGGATGATGATAATTGGTTATTTACAATATATCTGGTTTCCAGTATTGGACCAGTACAATAATTCATTCACTTACTGCTGTCCAGCTGGGGGGAAACAGGTTGAAACAAGCCATTTATGTAAGCTGGTTGCTGATTGGCTGGCGGTGATGCCAACATCAATCAGTGACCAGCTTACATACACGGCTTGTTTCAACCTGTCCCCCTGCTGGACAGTACTAGTGGTAAGTGAATGAATTTAAGAATTTCCCTTTCATTTCAATGTCAAAAACAATGAACTTTGAGATATTGTAATACAATTCACAAGATATTTTACTTGCTATGCTAATGAGTACAACTTCCTACCCTTCCCAATATACTTCTCCACTATTGATTATAATGCAAATATCTAGTCCACACATCCTCTATCCTTTCTGAACCCTCCCTGTTCCTCACTAACTTTCCCCTGTTATTTCAATCAGTAAGAACCTTCCCCAGTACACTAAGAAGGCTTATTCCCTTATAGCTACCAACACTCATCCCTATTCCCCTTATACAAAGGCACAATATTATTATGCTTTCCTTCAATCACCTCTCCCTGCCTCCAAGCCAATGTACATATAAGCAACATCTACTCTACCACCACCTCTCCCCACACTTACTATACTGTATAATTATTTATATAAAGGCAAGGCAGAATATATTTTGATTTTTGTACAGTACTGTATTTTAAATTCCTTATTTTAAGACTAGGTTGAATCTTTTATAATTGTTCCAAATATCAAAGTGTTATCTTTGTATTTTTAATTAAAATTAACTCATATGTATTAAAGCTTATGCAAGGAAAGTTACAATTTGGTTTAAGAATTACAGTATAATATGAACTGAAATACTGTATATGTTTAACTATGGTATGTAATGTACTGTACTGTACATAACTTTCCTCAAACAAAACCTAAAGGTGTCTGTTGCTGATCTTTTCTTTTGTTGTTGAACCTCATCAGGCTTCTACTCTGACGACGTGGATGAGGAAGTCTGCTCTGCCTGTTTTCCTTCCATTGGCAGTCTCGTCAATGTTTTCTCCATACGCCTTGCACTTCACAACAAAATCCTTGTTCTCTGGTGGATACAAAATTAATTACTGTATAGATAAATTATAGTTGAAGACTTTTTGGTACAGCCCAGGTGTAAGATGCTTATCATTTTGAGTAACAAATTATTTATCTGGATCTTGTTTGTCAACACTTATACAATACAGTATATAACTTGTGCCCCTTGGTATATTCTGCTTATCACTAAGGAACTTAATACTGGGAGGAGCTGAGTATCTTCCACCTGGACTGTATCATGAATTCATGTATCCAACTGTATATAGTATAGAGCAGAACAGCATTATATGTACGGTACTGACATTGAGGATGACATCTTGGGGTAATTCTCATCAACAATGTCTCTATTAATTTTGTATTAATTTAGTCACCTAATTAACTAGGTACATTAATTAAGCACAATCCAAATCCCTACCTATGGCATTGATGCGAACCACAACTAAGGGTGAGAGGTAGTGAGGCTGGTTCATATAAGGGAAAAAGTAGAGGGGCAGGAACGGAGAAGGTTGGTCCAGTGTCACTCCATCTTCATCAGTCTCACACCACACCAACACATTCTGTCAGTTAGAAAACACAAGCATCTTTTACAGCATCAGTAACTCAATACTGTATTTAGTTCAATACACAGTTCATACACACACACACACACACACATGTCATGAATACAGTACAGTACAGTAGTGGACAATTGGCACCCAGCTGGAAAAAAAAAAAAAAGTAGTCAGCTGTTGTTGTTGTTGATGTTCTCCTGGGAGGTTGCAAGTTGCTGCTGTTGATTATGTGATGTGTGCAATATCTACAGTGTAATGAACAATATATTTGGTCCATACATTCTACTCAGTGGAATGAATACCTTTGTAAATATCAAATTCTGTACTGTACTTCAGTCCACAGTTAGTCACCCATATTTCACTTTCATTATTCACAATATAAATCAGAGTATAGTTGATATCAGATTCTATTCATGACTTTGATCTGACCTGGAACCACCAAAACTGAATCATATATTTCATAAATCTGATCCATTCCCTGTAGGAAAGTATTGCCTGTGGTGATTGGGGCAGTATTTTATGGGTTTGGGCGTGGGCCCCTTCAGCCCAAGCCACTCCTTTCAATTCTTCAATAGTCTTTCTATTCCTTCTGTTACATATGTGTTTCCTGTCCCACCTTTATCACATCCCTTAATCCTACAAGATCTGGTCTTTTTTCACCCTCAAATTCAATGTCCCTAGAATCAAAATCCTTCCATAAGTTGAGTTCTGTTGAAAACTATTGTAACTAATTAAAAAGTAAACAAGTAGAAAAACTAACGAGTAAAAATATACAGTATTGTGGTAACAAGTTTATATAATACAGTAGCCTAAAGTTTATAATTATAATATCCTATATTTAATACATTACCTCAGACAATTGGTTCTCCTCCAGGTCACCACTAACATTGTAATAGTTTATATTTAATACATTACCTCAGTCAATTGGTTCTCCTTCAGGTCACCACTAACATTAAGTTTGTTTCGTACAGCTTCAGGAATGTCTTTTGGTGGAGTTGGTATAAACTCAATCATCTGGTAATGGTAGAAAGGAAATTAGAGATGTTGAAGGAAATGTCTGTATGGTTATTAGTATCCTTCTCATTGGTACTATATTACCCAATTCAATAATGACAGATTAATGTGTCATGAGAATTCCTTCTTTATCCCAACACTACTAAACTAAATCATGGAATGACCTGACCAATATATATTCCCCATGTACTCTACTAAATCCTTCCTACCTTTAAGATTCTTGTGTATCAAATTTATTAGGATATGGATTAGTGATTTTCTTCTTATTTTTACAAGCACTGCCCTGAAGGTATCTCTAGACCCCATATGGGAAGTATTGCCTGCGGTGATGTGGGCAGTACTTTAAGAGATTTGACGCTCCTTTGACCCCAGCCAATCCTTCTCAGTTCTTCAACTGTCCCTCTGTTCCTTCTATTTCCTTTGTGCTTGCTGTCCTACCTCTCTATTACTGGTGAGGGTTGGTTCTATCCAG
Source organism: Petrolisthes manimaculis (assembly GCA_034508575.1). Lineage (NCBI taxonomy): Eukaryota > Metazoa > Arthropoda > Malacostraca > Decapoda > Porcellanidae > Petrolisthes > Petrolisthes manimaculis. The sequence continues at coordinate 206,545 of JAWZYT010000478.1, forward strand.
AAATGAAGAATTTGTCATCTTCTATCACACCCTGGTCTGTCTCTTACTATTTCTCATTCATTCTGGGTAGCTGGTGAGATTGCATGATTGAGTAACACAACAAGGGAGGCTATCGTTGATGGGTTTGTGGGTTCGGGTACATGCCTGTGAGCCATTAGTCCCTCTTTTGTTGCCTTCAAAGAAACAGATCTCATCTCCCTGGGTCCCTTTTGGGGGCCTGAGCATCTGTGCAGCTTCAGTCAACTGAACTTAGGATGGCTTGGCCAGACAGTCTGGGGAACTAAATACAACAACTCCCCTAAAGGATGACACAGTACAGTATCAAATCCTACCTTGTTGAGTTTGAAGAAGATGCATGGGGAGGTGGTGGTGTAGCCCCATTGGTTGTCTTCAGTACAGGTATTGTTGACACTCATCAAGGCATTGGTCAGGTTAAACATACAAGGTTTTGTCATATCATCCCTGTTTCTAAGGTCTGTACAGTCACTGTACAACTCAGGCTCTTCCAAGGCCTTTTGATACTCTGCCATAAAAACAGTTTTGGTAAGTTTTACAAACACACACACACCATTTCAATAGCACTAAGGAAATATACTTGTATGGTGACTTACGTTTCAGAAACGTGTTGGTGTCCTTGAAGAGCCTAGTAATGGTGTTCAAATGGTCGGGGGAGAATGCAATGTAGTTTTGGCGTTGATGGTAAAATTCTGGTCTCGGACGGAACGACAAACCTGTTAAATATGTTGCAAGGAGGAGGGGATTAGCAAGTTTAATAAGATGCCAAAATAATAATAGTAACAATTATGACAATAATACAATAATAATAAACCTACACATTACATCTACTGTATATAGTTTATGACAAAAGGTATATGAGTACTGTATGTTCCTATTGACCCACTCTCCTGTCTCTCCCTTGTCTCCCAGTACTGTACTGTACATGATATACCTATATACTGTATTCACTCATAATACCTTCCCTACATCACAGATATAATTCTGTATACTGTACTATATTCTATTTTCTCTCTTTGTATTCATCCCCTACACGTCCCTTTATGCACAATACTGTACAGTCGGCAGCATAAGTTCGCTGCATTTTCACCTGAGAAAGTATGAGCCAAGTGATGTTACAATACAATGTTAATACAGAGATGACAGATATAGTTCTCATGTGGTAAATTACTTATGTTGTTGGAATAAAAACTGGTTCAGAATACAACTATCTGGTCACATTAGCAATACTAAGTACATGAGATGGACGAGAATTTCTGCTGTCGGCTGTACATCTATACACTCGATCACTAACATATTGTAGTAAGTAACCATTATTATTCCTTCCCTGCTAACCTTCTTCCTTCGTCCTATTCCCTTGATCACTAACATAGTATGTAACCATTATTATCCCTTCCCTGCTAACCTTCTTCCTTCCTTCTATTCCCTTGATCACTAACATAGTATGTAACCATTATTATTCCTTCCCTGCTAACCTTCTTCCTTCCTTCTATTCCCTTGATCACTAACATAGTATGTAACCATTATTATTCCTTCCCTGCTAACCTTTTTCCTTCCTCCTATTCCCTTGATCACTAACATAGTATGTAACCATTATTATCCCTTCCCTGCTAACCTTCTTCCCTTGCTATTAATAATGAGGGGAGGGATGTCTAGTCATCTTTTTTAGGAGTATTGGAAGGCTACTCATTCTTTCAAACTATGAGATGAAATAGAAAACAAACAAAACTGCCAGAGCTTTTCAATTTACCTGCCACCTCCATCTATAACTCAAGGGGCCAACTTATCCCACCATCATACATCATGGCATAGTTTTTATATAGTAAACTCCTGATTGGTAATTTCTGATCAGAGACGAACGGCAGGCACCACACACACACACACACATATATACCCTGCATTCAAACTCAGCCTCTATAGGTGTTCTGGGTGGGTAAATGAACAATATCAGTTGATTCGAAGCCTTCTACTCCTCGCACTCTGGTCAGAAATGATGTATCCTGAGTGTACAATCACTACTCACCCGGGTTCTTCAATAGGGAATCCTGCTGGTTGTAATAGGTGGGGAACTTGTCGTCAATTGTGTTGAGGAACACTTTCATTATGAGGCTGAAAACCCCAGCCAGAAACAAGTAGAACACCACATAGAAGAGTCCAATCTTGGCTGTGAGGACAATGTATACTGTATAAATGTTAATGTTACTTTGCATCCATACACTATTATTACAATTGTCGTAATCATGTACTTTTGTGAAAACGTTAATTTGCCTTTTTATTATTATTATTAACAGAGATAAAGGTTTGAGTCGTTAACAACAATATGTGTAATATAATCATATAATACCATCAAAGACTCCTTTATTACTTTTTTTTTCTTTTTTTTACAAAGCAGCAGACGAGAAATCTTAACCTTAAAGTAATAAAAGTTCCTTGGATCATAAATGTGTGTTTTAATAAATGAAAAACTGCAACTAGTTTGACTTGACGTTACACAGTGTAACTGATAAGTGAGGAAGTGGTGAGGGGAGGGGAGATAGGGTGTAGTGCAGCTGTGTGTACAGTATGTATTTATATATACAGTATACAGTATAGCCTAGGAGCTGGATTCCTTGCCTGTCAAGGGTCCAACACCAATGCCGTTTCTAAGATAGAGACGGCATTGCCTACACCCGGTGCTAGAACCTACACACACCTTGAAAACAGACAAATGGGGAACTGATGATAATGATGATGTGATTTCATGTGGGTGAACTAGCTGGAGCCTACAAATTTCTCCAACACATGTTACAAAACATATAAATTATTTGTACACTTAGCTTAATTGTCTGTATCAGTTTTAGAGGATCAGAAGACCTACAATCTGACCACAAGGTTAAACCCTTTCTAAGGCTGTGTTTACACCAAGTGAGTCAAATAAAGTCTAGTGATTAGTTTTGAATTACCGGTATATCCATTTGGGCATTTACACCGACTGAGTCAACCCGACTTACTCGATAAGATTTCTATGCAATCATGTCAAGGCCAGAAAATAGAAAACTTAATTATACTCTTATTATACAATACAAACATAATTAATAGAAATTACCAGTACAATTAATAAGCTTCCTCCTCCTCCTCCTACTACTACTACTACTACTACCTCGGCTCCATGTGCGGCGTCTGGGTCCGGTCTCGGGGGGGGTGGAGGGGTGGCGTACATCCACCCCACCCCCTGAGCCCGTCCCCCCCATGCGTGGAGGCGAGGAGGATGCGGTATCCTACCCCACGAGCCCGTCCCCCCTTCATGCGTGGAGGCGAGGAGGATGCGGTGCCCTGTCCTCCTTCCCCCCCCCCCCTGAGGTGGCGTGGTCTCCTGACACAGACCACCCGGATGCGTGGGTGCGACGCGAGGATGTCATCCTGAAGTGGGGGGCGGATTCTCTGGGGGAACAGGTGCCCTTCTACAAGGCTCGCACCATTGCCACACCTACACCGTCATCCTCGAAGGTCTCTACTGTTACCACCTTGGATGCTATGGGCTTCTTGGTGGATATAGATAAACTTAATTCATCCGAGGCATGGAAGGTTGATAGGTCTTCTGATACTCCTAAAATCTTCCTGTCCTCGGATGCATTTTTCCCAGCAGACAGAGGAGAAGGTGACTTAGACATTACGTCGCCACCCGTGCGCAGCCGTAAGCCTACACCGAGGTGTCGAACCTGTGTCTATGGAGGACATGCCTCGTTCGATGTCTGACATGGTGTCGTCATTAGTCCCGACTCTGTTCCCCCAGCTCCTGCCGTTTCGCTTGCCTATACCTGCCCCGGCCTCGCATGGGGTCGGTCGGGGTGGAGCCTACTATCTCCCATCCTGTCTCTAGAGCCGCCCGTGTCCTACCAGCTGTAGGAAACTGAGACTATGATGTTGGCGTCGTTGGACTCGGCGCGTCAGGAGTTAACCCACGCGTTGGCTACAGGCGCAGCCATGCCCTTGGGACGGAACTACCTCAGGCGACTGGCGGACTGCATCCATGAATTAGCTGGCCTCACATTCCAGTAAGTACAAATTTCTGCTGAAATTTTGCCACTTATATACCAACTTTATTTCATTATATATTGTTATATAATGTTATTCACCCATTGTCTTTATTGTGTATTTTATACAGTGACGTCCTGGTCCGTCACTGACGACCATGACAGAAGGGTCTGCTGCCAGGGCGCCATTCGACCTGCAGGGCCTCCACTAGGACGTTCGTGGAGGCAGGGATAGCAGCCCGAACAGCCGCCAAGGCCACCCCAGAGCTGGCCCAGAGAGGAGTGGTTAAGGCAGGCCCACTCTCACCTGCTTTGTGTGACCAGCAGGCAGCGCAAAAGTAGGTTTACATCCTTTTGCTAATTTGATAATACAAGGGGTATTACAAATTTGATTGCTCACTTTGTGGATTCACATTAGTTTACACAGTTTTCCCTATGTTTATTTTTCATACCCGATGGTATCGAGGGTTGAGAAAAATTACAAATGGATGTATTACGTGAGTTCCCATAAGTCTAGACAAATGTGTGCTACTTGTTCTGATTGTCCGGAGGCAGCGCCCACCAAAACAATCCAGACCTCATTCTCTACGTCACACGGGCCTCACCAACCTACGTGACAAGAGACTAACTCAAATTACCTAAGTTTGGTGTAACTACGGTATTATAAATATCATGTTTTATCACATAATTATTTTCTACATTCCTATACTAACTGTTCGGTACAGGCAACACCAACATAAATTTACTGAGGTTTGGTGTATCAGTGTGCAGAATGATAATATAACCTTTTGTTACATTATACTTTTGTACATCTCTATGCTACCTGTTCTATACAAAGTTCCCCTAATTTGGGTGTACCTATGTGTGGAATTATAAATATGTTTCCACACAGTTATACAGTCCTTTACTAAAAGGGTCTATACAGGTAACACCAACTCAAGTCTGCCTAGGTTTGGTTTACCTCTGTACGGAACGATAATTATTATGTTTTGTCACATAAGTATCTTATACATTTCTATACTAACTTTCTAAACATGTCACACCAAAGTAAGTTTCCCTAATTTTGGTGTACCTGTGTGTGGATGTATAAATATGATGTTTTGCCACATATTTATAGTATACATTCCTATACTAACTGTTCTGTTTATCCGTAGATAACTTATCTATGTCTAAGGGACCTGTTTGGGGAATTATAAATGTGATGTTTTGTCACATACTTATTTTTAGGCTAACAGTTCTGTTTGCCCGTAGGCTGCATCCCTCCTCAACAGACCAGACCATTAATATCTGTGCCTCACAGGACCCACTCGCCAGCAAGACAACAGACACAGTTCTACCCACGCACACCTATCCATCCTTCCAACACAGGACAGAGTAGGCACCAGCTCCGTCGTGGGAGACTACACTGAATGGAGCACACCTCCACCTACCCCCACAATGACCCCCCCAGTGATGACTGACGGGGTGGGCGCCAGTCTGGCTCACCCAAGACTGATCAGCGGAGGTAGGAAAACACGGCCTTCTTGTCCATGAGTTACGGTTCCGGTGAATTCATTTCACTCAATCATTTTATTTCTTTGAAATATTTGTGATATTAAGGTGTAGTCATATGTCGTACACCTATTAATTTTATTCTATTCGCCTCTCTCTTTTCCCGAGGCAAATTTACTTTTTTCTCAGTAGTCTTACACTTGAACTTCTTTCCCTTACCACCACTACACCTGCCCTACGTGTCTCCCTAGGTGATACCCTCAGTCAGCCTGCACTTGAGAGAAAGATGGAGAAAATGGGGGAGTGGAACCAGCTAAGAGAAAGGTATTGTTGTCCCACCGAGTCACAGTACCCGAGTAAACTCGGATGGGACGAGACTAGTGACCGACCTGAGCGCTCAAAACATATTCTTGAAGCCCCAACACTCCAAGATGTTATCAGTGGCCCAGGTTCCACTACAAAAGGGATAGTACTGGCACGTACCATTCCACCCTCCGTCTCACCTCTTCTTCCCCACTCCCAAGCGCAGCCGGCAGCATAGGTTCGCTTCCATCTCGTCCGCGTATTTTTGCTGGTGTTCTACCCTTGTTCTATCCTAACAGCATGTGCTTTTTATAATTTGTGAGATAGAACTGCCTTCTTTAGGTTTTAATTGTCATAATGTCAATTTTACTCTAGCATACGTAAGTGGAGATGATACGAACTTGTGCTGCCGACTGTACCTCCACGATTGGTGGATACACGCCCCTTTCAAGGAGCACGTATCGATAAACGTGTCAATTACAATGAGGGTGTTAAGATTGGCTCGACAGACGCCCCAAAAAGATATACAAGGACTTCCGTTTCCGATATAGACAATGTCCCATCCTCTTCACCTGAGACTAGCTTGCCTATCCAGCACGTTAGCTGCACCGCTTCAAGTGTCACTACGTCTACACACTCGAAGTTTTACAGTGTAGCCTCAGCAAACAGTTATCACAAACATAACAGTGGGCAAGACTATTTTAGCACACCATGCCGCCCTGTCAGACCCCCTTCTCCTTGGGTTTATGATCAAGGTTCCCGAGAGACCACTCACCCTTCTCTGAATGGGGATTAGGGCAGGTACGGCCCCGCATCATACCTGTTGGTGAGGGTTTCGTGTAGTCACCAACTATATGTTGTGCTACTAAAGATGACTCCTGTGCAGAGGCCTTTGTCCGGTTTTCTCCACCACAGCTGCTCAACCTTAGGAGCTAGTGTCTAGTACTCTCTCAGGGGAGTGTTGTCTACAATTCTCTTTGTGTAATGTGCTCAAGGTAGAGAGAGAGATGCAGTGAATAGTTCCCAATTGGTTTAATGTAAAAACAAGTTATTATTTATGTACAGGTTGCGACAGACATGACGTTAACATAGATACAAGTATTTTATGCTAATAAATCTATAATACATAATTTGTACATATGAAATTTGGTAAGAGTATACAGACAATGTTATGACATATTATGGTAAAGAGAAAATGCTGAAAGAAATTACATAGACGAAGGAATGTAATGGTAAAAGAATAACAATACAGGGCAGGCAGATAATGGTTAACAAAGAAAATGGGCCTACAGTATTTTTAGGGTACACTACAATACTCCCCCCCTAGTTTCGAGGAAGGAGGAACGATACTCTTGTGTGTCGTACTTCGTCATTTTCAGCATTAGTTGGAGGAACAGTCACTTGCACTGCTTGTAGCATCTGGTCTGGATTCAGGATGTAAGCAGGCTTGACCCGGTCTACGGCCACAACATCTTGAGAACCATGTTTGTCGATGGTGAAGTTCTTCCTCGTCCTGCGAACTACTCGGAAGGGGCCCTGATATGGTTGCTGAAGGGGCCTTTTGACTGCATCGACTCTGACGAAGACGTGTGTACAGGCTTCCAGGTCCTGGTGAACGAAGGTCTTCGTGTTGGACGTACGAGGCTGCACTGGCTGGAGGCACTTCATGGCATTTTTCAGGTGTGTTGCGAAATCCTGAACGCTGCAAGGCTCGGGGTCTGGTGTGGCAGAGAGAAGCTCACCTGGGAGCCTGAGGGTAGAGCCATATACGAGCTCAGCAGAGGAGTTGTGCAGATCCGTCTTGAGTGAAGTTCTGATGCCTAGGAGGACAAGAGGTAGTGCTAGTGACCAATCTTCTCTCTGGGCTGAAGCTGCCAGGGAAGATTTCAGCTGGCGGTGGAATCGTTCAACCGTTCCGTTGGCCTGTGGGTGATAGCTGGCGGTCCTGTATTGGCGGATGCCAAGGAGTATCATGACCTTATTCCATACGCTTGACTCAAACTGACCACCACGGTCGGAAGTAAGGCTGAGAGGCACACCAAACCTGGATACCCATGTTGCGATGAAGGCACGTGCAACAGTATCTGTGGTGATGTTGGCGAGAGGTGCTGCTTCAGGCCAGCGAGTGAAGCGGTCCACACAGGTGAGTAGATATCGATAGCCATTGGAGTACGGAAGTGGGCCAACGAGGTCTATGTGGACATGGTCAAATCTCTCGGTGACTGGTGTAAAGGTGGCTGCAGGCAGCAACAGTGTAGCTGGAGGCTTACAGATGGCTGATGTGGACTGGTGTTGCCTCAGGGTTCACAGCGACATTGTAGAGTAGATAGGACAGTAGTGGGAGCAACAGCTGCACAGGAGAGGTAGCAACTTGAGTAAGTCACCTCTTGATGGTGACTGCCAGGCAAAGGCGTTAATGTTGATTATAATGGAGTAGCAGCAGCACTCCAGGTCACTACTTGACAGTGACTGTAGGGCGAAGGCGTTCTTGTAGACTGCTGCAGCTGCCTTCTTCAGGAGGTCACCACTTGTTGGTGAAGCTTGTAGCAGCACACCGAGGGTCACCACTTGTCGGTGACGCAGTAGCTGCACTCCGATGGTCACCACTTGATGGTGAGGCTGCAGCAGCACTCCGGGGGTCACCACTTGTTGGTGAGGCTGCAGCAGCACTCCGGGGGTCACCACTTGTTGGTGAGGGTTTCGTGTAGTCACCAACTATATGTTGTGCTACTAAAGATGACTCCTGTGCAGGGGCCTTTGTCCGGTTTTCTCCACCACAGCTGCTCAACCTTAGGAGCTAGTGTCTAGTACTCTCTCAGGGGAGTGTTGTCTACAATTCTCTTTGTGTAATGTGCTCAAGGTAGAGAGAGAGATGCAGTGAATAGTTCCCAATTGGTTTAATGTAAAAACAAGTTATTATTTATGTACAGGTTGCGACAGACATGACGTTAACATAGATACAAGTATTTTATGCTAATAAATCTATAATACATAATTTGTACATATGAAATTTGGTAAGAGTATACAGACAATGTTATGACATATTATGGTAAAGAGAAAATGCTGAAAGAAATTACATAGACGAAGGAATGTAATGGTAAAAGAATAACAATACAGGGCAGGCAGATAATGGTTAACAAAGAAAATGGGCCTACAGTATTTTTAGGGTACACTACATACCCACATCGTGTCCTTACCTACCTGACCTTCGAGGGGGTCACACTTAACGTAAACCATCTCCTTCAGAGATCTCTCTTTCTGCTTGCTTTAGCTACAGAGTATAGAGCTTCTCAGCTGGCAGCTCTTACCCGACACCCCTCATTCTCCTCATTAGATTTTAACTCAACCTTTTTAACGATTTCACCTTCACCCACATTTTAGCAAAAATGAGCAAGCACATAGCAGAATTGGCCCCCTCGAGTTTCCGTCCTTCCAGCTGGATGGAGGTATTCACCCACTCTGCCAAATTCATGCCTTTAAAAAAAAAAAAAAAAAAAAAAAAAAAAAAAAAAAAAAATATGTCGATGCTACGAGAGAGGCTTCACTAGACCACTTATTCTATAACTCCAAGTCTGGTGTGCCTCTCTCTCCCAGATCAATCGCTCGCCTTCTCTGCCGAGTGATTAATAATGCAGACCCTGGACATGCCCCTAAAGCATACAGCGTTAGGGATATGGCTGCCTTACTCTCCTTCATTAGAACTCACTCGATGGAGAGGGTACAGGATTTGAGGGGATGGGCCTCTACTACCTCCAAGACGAGATATCTTTATCACTCGGTGAATCCCACTCAATGCGTAGCTCTAGCTACTCCCCCTGACCTTACTATTACGTCACCACCTATCAGGGGACGTCATGGTAAGAAAAGGGGGGGGGGGGTAACCCGAGGGGTAAAGGTCAGGCCAGGTATCACCTGTCATACCCATCCTGTAATTACTCACCACCATTTCTTCATCTTTTACATTTATGTATTTGTAAATAAACAAATATCTTGTATCCAACCTTGCATAGATCTTGTTTTTCTAGATACAGATAGTTCAATAAACATAATCTCGTCCTAACAAGTGTTTTACCCAACACTTGTTTAGACTTACGATTTAATACCTTGGTTGTGACACAACTCTTGGTTATCCTTTTATTCCTTAAAGGAGTTTCCCCACTCATAGTCGCAGGGGAGACTATATTCCCACATCGACTCTTCCTACGAGTGACCTTCACAACTACAACAACAACAAGTCTGGTGAGGGCGATCCTTCCAGTTAGGTTTCTCCAATTTCCTCCCGCCTCCTCTTCTCACGCATAGCATACAGCTGCGCTGGTTCACTATATACCAATAATAGTGAATTTGTAGTGGCTTTTAGCCACAAAATATCTCTTATTGGTATTAGGTGAACCAGCGCAGATTTTACCCTCCCTCCTCCCTTTTGGAACCTATTTCCTTTCTTTACGATACTTCTCATTTTTAGTGAACGAGGAAGGATCCTTGCCCTGCCACCAGGGGGTCATTAGTACCATAGGCCACCACTAGGTGTCACTACCAGCGCTAGCGCCGGGAATTTCGATTTCGATTTCCGATGTCGTCACGGAACACATCAGGTAGCTTCTATACTAGATTAACCTAGGCTACCTTGATGATGTCTCTATAGCATACAGCTGCGCTGGTTCACCTAATACCAATAAGAGATATTTTGTGGCTAAAAGCCACTACAAATTCACTATTATTGCTCAAATTAGTTATATTAAAATCGTGTACTCTCCCATCTTACCCTTATTATTATTATTATTATTATTATTATTATTATTATTATTATTATTATTATTATTATTATTAAACTACTGTACTATAATTAGGTGGTGTGTACAACTTACCCCAAGAGATGCCAGTCCTGCCTAAGACCTCATTAGTCTTGGAGTTCCATAGGAAGGTCTTGAAGCTCTGTTTGCCCTGGGGAATCCTGGACATTGAAGGTGGTGGTTCTTGTGGTGGTGAGAAGGAACCTTTATTACGTGATGTGACCATGATGGCTTGGTGGGATTCTCTCTTGTTGATGTGCAGTACAGTACGTCCAGTTGTTGGCTTCTATCCTTCCTTCCTTCAGTAATGACAGCTATTATAGGATCGTACAGCGGCGCGCTCTGATTTAATACTGAGGGCTGAGTGAGTGATAGAGAAGGAGTGGTGACTGTGGTTGTAGTGCAATAGGCTACAGTACGTTGTTGGGTTCTTCCTTCCTTCAGTAATGACAGCTATTATAGGATCATACAGCGGTGCGCTCTGATTCAATACTGAGGGCTGAGTGAGTGATAGAGAAGGAGTGGTGGTGGTGGTGGTAGTGCAGTACAGTACTAGGCTACTACTACTACTACTACTAGAGTTTACGCAATCCTACAGGCAGTCAACCCACCATCACATTTCCGTTCTGTAACACCACCACCGTCTCTCTCTGTAGTCTCACTGTCTCTGTAGTCTCACTGTATTTACTGTATACGGGATTATTATTACTGTCTCGTGTCTCTCCTACACGATCCATACTCTTCAATGGGTTATAATTCAGGTCACAGGTTCCGTAAGTCCACTGACTTTATTATTAATATGATATGATTAGTTTATCGCTACAACATATATAATAAGCGTGATTGATTAAGCAACTACCCCCCCCTTGGCCCATGCAGGCTAACGACCTCGTAATCTAGCTCGTATACAGAAGAGAAATATGCAGCCTGGCAACTATTACATTACACATTCAACATTGTAATATCCTCATACCGTTGTCACCATACACGGTTATACACCAGTGAAATATTTTACAGGCTACTTAATTATTACAATAATTTGAGAGTACATGTGGTGGTGAAGTTACCATACAAATAGACAGCAGTATCCCAGTCTATCGCATCTCCGTTTCCTGTCACTGCCATGGCTCTTATCTATCCTTTTATCTCATGTCCCGACCTAAAAACGGCTCAGTGAGAGATAAGATACTGTAACTTGTGGTAAAGTCATGGTCTAATGTACTGCAACCTGGTGAATAAAAGCGAGCTATTTGAGTTAATTTTATGAACCAAAATTGCACACACCAACAGCTATAGTTTCGGATCATTTTTCGAAGCCATCTCATTGGAAGGTGTTGCAGTACATTAGACCATGACTTTACACTCGTGATACGAAATCCCTGACCAGAGACGAACGGCAGCTACATACCCTACCTTCGAACTCAGCCTCTAGGTGTATTGGGTGGGGAAATGACTAAATGAGCAATACCAGTGGATTCGAAACTTTCTGCTCCTCACACTCTGGTCAGAAATTATTATGTATCACGAGTGTAGGCTACGTATAGTCAGAATTAAGGCACCATGATCTAGCTATAATAATTTCCCTCCTCTAGGCTATATAGGAATGATCTTTAGGCTATCTTTTTAATTAAACTATAGGGGATACCGGGATGATATGGTGGTAGTGTTAATTAGTAATAGTATAATAAAGAGTAGAAGAAATTAAGGTACAGTCGGCGGCAAAAGTCCTGTCGCCTCACTTGCTTCACCGAGGCACGCGATGTTCATAGACTCGAGATTATTAGGTGTAGAAAAAACGTGCGTATTTCTCGAGTCCATGAACACTTCTTGTTTCAGTGAAGCATATAAGACGACAGGACATATGCCGCCGACTGTACTCGTACGTAACTCGATATCTCGCCCAAAAGTTCAACTCCGAACCATATGCAGTTTCGAACCTTTAGATTTTTTATTTGTTTCGTCTTTATTTTGGTTAGAACTGAGACGATCATGAATATCTGAAAATTCTGAACCAGAGAAAAGCAATAGCTGACTGGCGGAGTTAAGGGGGTGCGGAAGTAAGGGACAGGCTTTGGGGTGCAGGAATAAGGGAACAGCTAGGCTTGGGGGATAAAGTTGCTTTCGCTGGTTTCTCCTTTCATTAAAAAGAAAGATACAATAATGAGAAGAGCAATATCGCCACATGAAAGATTAACCATGCATTACCTTGAGGTTTCTAGCAACATGACGGTCGTATGAGTGTCTCAAATTTTCCACAAGAATATCACCTCAATCTCTTGGAAAAATCATCCCAGAAACATGTAACATCTTGTACAAAGTTTTGGGGAAGTATATGCAGGTATGTATTTTATAAATGTATTTATTATGAAAAATGAGAACAATCATATTTTATTGACAAACTGCATCTATTTCCAGAACGGTTTTACATAGATTTTTTTTTTAAATACACTTTAATGTGACATTTAATATCAGCTAATTAGATTTTTTGTTAGCTAACACATTTACACATTAGGATCAAAGTGAGTAAAATAAGAGGATGATGTGACATTTAATCTCAGCTAATTTGAATTTCTGTTATCTAACTCCTTTATACATTAGGATCAAAATGAGTAAATTAATAGGATGCTGTGTTTTCCAGAGAAAGCAATGAGTTTTTGCTTTTGCCATGAGTGTCTGTACTTGAACTTTGCTCATATGTTGGAGACGGTGAAGGTGTGGGACATGGGGTACTAATAGGACTGTGGCTTGTTGATGAAGCATAATGATACATTTATTGACGATGTGCTTAGATAACCAACCCATTTCAGCCTCAAACAGTATGTCATTTATTTTTTTCTGCAACGAGGGCCACACGTTTGTTCAGCTTTTAACCTCAGAGCAATAATGCTTCCTATCAAATCATGTCGGTCAGGTTGTTCCTTAGGTCTTTTGAAGTGGTCACGCATTGCAGTCAGCACTTCTTGATGTCAGGTCATCATTTATATTATCATTCTTTTATTAGAACCAGCTGGCCTTGAGGTTATTGGTTGTTTTGGTTGTGTTTGTGATACTTCTTGAACATCCGTAATTGTTGATGTAGACATTGTAGATGTAGAGTCTTCAGCATCAGAATTCACTTCTTCAACTGGGAGTGGATTGTCACCAAATATCTTATGAGACACAAAATATATTAACAATATTAAGAAATTAGGAAAATATGAAATTTTAACTTATAAATATTAAAAAATTAAAATTATACAAATTTTTTAACATTATTTTATCCATGTTTGTTTCAGTTTCCCAACTCAGAGGAAAAATGGAAAAAGATTGCAACTGTGTTTGAGGAAAGATGGCATTTCCCCCACTGCATCGGTGCCATGGATGGCAAACATATTGAAATAATTCCCCCTCATAACTCTGGATCGTATTATTATAATTACAAAGGCAAACATAGTATGGTTCTTCTTGCTATAGTAGATGCCAAATACCAGTTCCTACTGGTTGATTTTGGAACTAATGGACGGATTTCTGATGGTGTTGTTTTTCTGAATATATACTGTACATCGTTCTTTGAAAAGCTGGTGAACGAGAATTTACACCTTCCTCACTGAGCCTGACGATGTCAGTGACAACTTCAAAAATGTTCCATATGTCTTCGTTACTGACGATGCATTTCCTCTCAGAACTAATATTTTGAAGCCATTCAGGCAACGATTATTAAATTCAGCCAAAAAAGTTTTTTAATTATCGATTACAGTCATCCCTCCGCTATCGCGGGTTCCACTTTCGCGTTTCGTAACTATCGCGCATGTGTGAAAAGTTCACCTTCATCCGCTATAGCGCATCCGTATACGGACTATCGCGCACGTAACATTCAAATTTGGCGGTGCGATTGACCAAGCACACTCGACTGACAGCCATGTTTATCATGACATGGTGTTACAGTAGTAAAGATAAGGACTGTGTGGGATTATAACTAGCCCTGCTTATCAACCCTATCTTTGTTTATCATGACATGGTGTTACAACAGTAAAGATAAGGACTGTGTGGGTTTCTAACTAGCCCTGCTTATTAACCCTATCTTTGTTTAACACAAGAGAGTTAACTAGTGATACAATGTGTGGAGATAAAGCTTTTTCATCTTTGCCTAATTACACCTCGGTCTGGTATAGAATGTCCAATACGTCGATATAAGACGTTGTTCCTATAGGGATGTATATTACAATTCGTATTAAGCATATTAAATGCATATAACAATTTGTATTAAGACGATTCATGACTGAAATGAGTCGTCGGCATCGATGGCATGCGTGGTGGTAGTGGAGGTGGTAGGGGGGAAGGGGGGAGATAGCGTGATATCGTTTGTTTACATTTTATTAATCATACGTTATTAGTGTTTCCTTCTTTTTCTGTCCAAGAAATACCGAAATAACTTCCTTCTTTATATGGAAGGATATGGCTTTCCATTTTGTAAATGCACCACCTGGCATGACTGAATGTTGAAGCCAGTGTTTAACTCGTAATTACTAAACACGAGTCACACACAAGGTGACAAGGCAGGCTAGGCCTATATTCCCTTGACCTTGGGCTAGGGGGAATGGAGATACTGAGGGTAGGGGGGGGGGGAAGGAGGGCGGAAGAAGTGGTGGCAACACACACACTTCACAGACGAGTGATATAATTTCCTAACATGTTCGTTATCATTTCGCTCGTTTTGTATACAAACTCATTGGATATGCTTCACTTATTTTCGCCACCCATTTTATATGGATGCAATCGTTTTGAAAATAATTTTAAGTTAATATTTTGGTAGCTAATTCTACAGTCAGTGAGACATCCTACTCTGGCTCTCGGAATCAGACGCCCGACTCTCCACATGTGAACACGTTTTGTTATGTTTAATGAATTGCCATCGTGTTTGAGGTCTCATAGTAAAAAAAAAAAACGTCACTTTCGAGAGACATAAGAACCTATCCCAATTTTCATCATTAATCTTTAGTCCCTAAGGTGAGTGAGGCATATCCATTTACGCACCACCTAACCACAACACTCAACACGCTTACTGTACTTGTGGCGTCCACTGTATTAGGTTAAAAATGTTATTTTCTTACTAATCTACTTTAGTTTTCATTATATGCAAAGAAATATTAAATTCCGCTATCGCGAATTCCGCTATCACGTGCTACTTACGGTACCAATTACTCGCGATAGCGGAGGGATGACTGTATTGTAGAGAACGTTTTTGGGATACTTGCCTCACGCTTTCGTATTTTTCAGTCCCCAATTAATTTAGAACCAGAGAATATTGAGAAAGTAGTAATGGGTACCTGTGCATTGCATAACTTTTTTTTATTGAACAACAATCTACAGTACATTCGCCCCTGTGAACCTTATGTATCAAGTAAATATAGCTTTTGTAAAATGGGATGGTGGAGGGCGGAAGAATACAAGAGGTTGATGCATGGCATTAATAATATTTATTGTAATAATATGATATGAGAAAAGAAATTATGAAAATAACTAAATAAATACTGAAATTATCTATACATAATGGGAAATTTTCTAAATTTGTGTTTGCCACCAGCTGCAGGTGGCATCACAATCGGCGGTTCATCGCACACACAAGCAAAATAAAATATTCCTTCAGTCATTCTATACACATATTAATAAATGTAAGAACTAGGAAGCTTCTGTATTTCTTTCATTTGTTATTACCCGACAACAATCATTTATGTTAATGATAATATTTCTTTCAATGTTTTAAGTTTTATTAAAGTGGAACAGTGAGATCTGCAATGCCCTTATGAACATTACAATACAAAAATGTAAAACCAGGGCAATATTACAGTATCAATAAGACCTTTGGTACTTGGACAATACTAATAATAAATTGGTAACTGGTACAAGGATCATACAAGAACATAATGTACACGTGACCATGTATGTACAGTCGTGGACAATAATAAAACAAAATCCATATTGGAATGACACATGTAAGAGTTTGATAGCTAAGAAAGTTTCCAGTCTTTTGAGAACGTGAAAACATTAGTCCACAATTTGCTGGAGGTACAGTATCCATATGTGTATTGAAACTTATTCCCACGGCTGTACATAATATATACATACTGAGCCATACATACATACATACATTACAATACGGAAGACATGAATGGTTATGATAAAATATTTGTTTTGTTTCTTGTTTCACTTGTAAATTACACACACATTTCTAGTTCGTAAAAGATATATACATACACATTCATAGGGTAAGGAACGATATATATACAGTACATACATTTATACATACATAATATGGAATAGATTGTAGAAACACATTGCACTGCACAATCAATAGCAATACTGTAGTTCCTTGCCTGTACACACACACACACACACACACACACTATAGATAAATATATACAACAAACATACTCTCAGATGCGATATGTTTTAGGTAAATTTAGATACTGTTTCAACGTGGGGTTTTAATTGTATGTTTCCCAACTTGTGCCACGAAATAGCAGTATCTTATCTTAATTTGAGCTGCAGTTAAGAAAGACAGTGATGTGAATATACTGTAAAGTTTGGAAAGATTACGTATAGTTGGTTGACAAGAAAGAGAGGTCATTATTCTTACACAGGCTATATATATATATGGAAAGAGAGGTCATTATTCTTACACAGGTATTTGTAAAGAGAGGTCATTCATTATTCTTACACAGGCTATATATATATGGAAAGAGAGGTCATTCTTACACAGGCTATATGTAAAGAGAGGTCATTATTCTTTCACAGGCTATATATATGGAAAGAGAGGTCATTATTCTTACACAGGCTATATATATGGAAAGAGAGGTCATTATTCTTACACAGGCTATATATATGGAAAGAGAGGTCATTGCTCTTACACAGGCTATATATATGGAAAGAGAGGTCATTATTCTTACACAGGCTATATATATATGTAAAGAGAGGTCATTACTTTTACACAGGCTATATAAAATTATATGGAAAGAGAGGTCATTATTCTTACACAGGCTATACTATGTAAAGAGAGGTCATTCATTATTGTTACACATCCATTCTTCCTCTCATTCCATTTTTTCAACACTATTATATATTATAGCACTTTACACTCTGTTGAACTTTACTTTATCCCTTTTATACATTCTCTCATAATATTACCTTTTCCAAAACTACAATACCAACATCTCTTATTATATATTCTTATTATCTTATTCCCATTCTTATTATCTATTCTTTACTTCCTTCCTTACACTCACTCTTCCTTATTATCTATTCTTTCCTTCCTTCCACTCACTCTCACAGTAATAGCAACATCCCTCATCCATTCTTTCCTTCCTTCCACCCCCTCACCATCCCTTATTATCCATACAAAATTCTTTCCTTCCTTCCACATCCCTCATCCATTCCTTCCTTCCTACCACCCCCTCACCATCCCTTATCATCCATACATTCTCTTTCCTTCCACACACCACCTCATCCATTCCTTCCTTCCTTTCACCCTCTCACCTTTCCTTCCTTCCCCACACCATCACTCATCCATTCCTTCCTTCTACTCTTTCCCCTTACAGTAATAATCACATCAACATCTCCTCAGAGCAGTTTCAAGTCTCTGTTCCCCTTCCTTGACCCCCTGCTTAGTGTCCAGTATAAAGGATTGGTGTAGAAGCTGTTGTTGTGCTCGTAGTGTCTCGTGCATGTGTCCTTGTTGTAGCCTGGGTGAGCCTTCCTCGTCCTCCTCCTTCTTCAGTTGTTCTTCCTCGGGTGAGTTGAATTTCTTGGCGTTCTCATCTGTAAAAAAAAGGAGGGAGACAAGATGAGTAAAATGGATGAGTGAATGTAAATATCTTAACTATTGTTGTATGAGTGAATATCTTAACTTGTGTTGTTGTTGTTGTATGGTTGTTTACATGCAGGAATTTGTACACAAGCATTTTATCTCTCTCTATCTCTATCTCTCTGACATACACACGCCTTTCTCTCTCCATCACATATACACACTCTCTCACATGCACACACACCTTTCTCTCACCCTCTCACTCTCTCATACACATCTCTCTCACACTCTCTCCTTCACATACACATCTCTCTCTCTCTCTCTCTCTCTCTCTCTCTCTCTCTCTCTCTCTCTCTCTCTCTCTCTCTCTCTCTCTCTCTCTCTCTCACACACACACACACACACACCTGCAGACGGCGGTGGGAAGATCCATAGAGACAGTAGGTGAAGTACAAATGTGACAACAGCAACCCCTCCACACACCATGTACATCTTGGGACCCCCCAGGCTGGAGTACAACACACCACCACCCAACATACCACCTGCGAAACCTGTGTGTGTGTGTGTGTTGGGGTGGGGTATGGAGGAGGTAGAAGAGGGGTGGAAGGAGGGGGGAGAAGAGAAGGATAAAAGATGGGATGTGGGAAGAGGGGAAGACGAGATGGGAAGGTAAGGGGTGGGGGAAAGTGGAAGATGGGGTGGGTGAAAGAAAAGATGGGGTGGGGGGAGGTGGAAAAGGAGGGGAAGGGGGAAGAAAACAAGGAATGAAAATGTAAAAGTTAGATTATGATGTGGTTAGAGTACTGTACATTATAAATATTTATATATATATTTTTTTTCGTTCTATATATGTTTTCATTTTGTTTTATTTATTTCATTTTTACCCTTAGTGGACCCATCTATGAAATTATGATATGGCTATAGATATTGTATGTATGTGTGTGTGTGTGAGAGAGAGATGTAAAACTGTGTGAGTGTGTGGGAGAGAGAGAGAGAAGAGAGGTATAGAAACAATGTATGTGAGAGAGAGAGAGAGAGAGAGAGAGAGAGAGAGAGAGAGAGAGAGGAGAGGAGAGGAGAGGTATAGAAAAAATGTTATGTGTGTGTTGATGTTCTGTGCCCCTCCTATACTCACCAAAACTCTCGTAACACAGATTAGTAAGACTCTGTACAGTAGTGGACGTGCCAGGTGGTGAGATCTGTGACGAGTAGATGACGATGGCAGTGTAGGAGAGACCGTAGCAGGGACCATTCAGAAGCTCAACCACCAGAGTCATCCACACGGGCCAGTAGTATCCAGCAACACCCAGGCCAAATAGACGCAGTATAAATAGGCAGAAGGTGAGTGAGAAAACGTAGTGTGCTCCCAGCTTCCTCATGAACCACTCTGTTGGAGGATTAGATGGTGGGTTAGTTGGTGAGGTGGTGGGTTGGTTAGTTGGTGAGGTGGTGGGTTGGTTAATTGGTGGGTTGGTTAGTTGGTTGGTGGGATGGTTAGTTGGTTGGTTGATTGGTGGGATGGTTTGTTGGTTGGTTAGTGGGATGGTTGGTTGGTGGGATGGTTTGTTGGTTGGTGGTGGGATGGTTAGTTGGTTGGGAAAGGGATGGTTAGTTGGTGGGATGGTGGGATGGTTGGTTGGTTAGTTGGTTGGGAAAGGGATGGTTGGTTGGTGGGATGGTTGGTTAGTTGGTGGGTTGGTTGGTTGGTGGGATGGTTAGTTGGTTGGGAAAGGGATGGATGGTTGGTTGGTGGGTTAGTTGGTTGGGAAAGGGATGGATGGTTGGTGGGTTGGTTGGTTGATTGGTGGGTGGGTTAGTTGGTTAGTTGGTTGATTGGTAGGATGGTTGATTGGTGGGTTGGTTGATTGGGAAAGGAGGATGAAAGAAACAGAAGATGAGTGTAAACAAAAACATCTAACTATAAGTATATGTTTTTGTTTACAGTCATCTTCTGGAAGGTAGAAATGTGTGTACAAATATAAATGAATATATATTAATTATAACTTCATACATACATACATTGCAGATGCCTGTCCAGGATGCAACACAGCACCCCATAGTATTAAACACATTATTGAAGACTGCAATACACACAACAACACACAAAACACAACAAACAACACAACACAAAACAAAACAAATAAAAACAATCACATAACCGTATAAAAAGTGAAATACCCACCAACACAACATAAACAAGCAAACACAAAACAAAAACACAACACAAAACATAAACAAGCAAACACAAAACAAAAACACAACACAACACATAAACAAAACAAATAAAAACAATCACATAACCGTATAAAAAGTGAAATTCCCGCCACCACCACCACAACAAAACCCTAACAAAAGAAGACAACGACGACGACTCACTATTGATGGCCATGAAGGGCGCCTCACTACCACACTGAGCCAACCAAGGCCAAGAGATATACTAGGTCGGGACACTAACCCCCCCATACAGGGTATCAATTTCAGGGGGAGGAGCTTACTACCCTTTCCAGTACGTCACAGACCATAGAAGGAAAACGAGAGATTGAAGTAGACATTAGAGGGCGAACAAAAATATTTGCCAGGAAATCTGTTGAGAACTTGAGAGATAATTATATTTTGTATTTGGAATTCGGAGAGAGAGAGAGAGAGACAGATGCATTAGAAGAAATTGACACGTAAACATTATATAAACAATTCATACAGACACACTATATATAACAATAAAAGTCATATGCGTATTAACAAGTGTCGGTTAATAATAATACTATTAATAATAAAAGTAAGAATAGTAATAGAAGAGAATCAAACAGGCAGAATAACGAGAGAGAAAGAGAGAAACTGTGTATGTGTGGATGTGCAGAGAGAGAGAGAGAGAGTGTGTGTGGGTGTGTATATATAGGTAAAGAGAGAGACTAGTATGTGTGTGTGGGTGTGCAGAGAGAGTGAATGTGTGTGTGAGAAAGGAGAGAGTAAAGGAAAATCTGATGATTATCCCATGGGAACAGAGTCACATGGCTTTAATTCCTATTAATGAATTTAAAATACCGCCCTACACTGTATATCCATTTGAAAGCAGAGCGGGAAACCTTCACTGATGGACAGCCAATAGTCAACTTCCCTTATACCTACGTCACAGATTCACTCACCCCCCCGGTGGGAGGTGAGGAGCGCGAGTGTCCCGACCTTGTATATCTCTTGGCCTTGGAGCCAACAATGTCAGACCGTGGATTAATTTGATACTCTTCATGGCTGACGTGCCTTTTAACATATCCTCCTGCATCCTGGAAACATAAAGACATATATGAATAGATAATTATATACATAGATAGATGAATGAATATATTATTAGGAGATTGTCACTATTATTGATTTTAGACAATGCGAAAAGGAAAGTCTCTCTCTCTCTCAATTACACACACCTCTCTCTATCTCACACACACACACTAACACACATATATTACTCTCTTTCTCTGACACACACACGCATTATTTTCTCTCTCTCTCTCTCTCTCTCTCTCTCTCTCCTCCCCCACTCTCTCTCTCTCCTCCCCCACTCTCTCTCTCTCCTCCCCCACTCTCACTCTCACTCTCTCTCCATCCCCCACTCTCACTCTCTCTCTCTCTCACACACACACACACACACACAACTCACACAAATATGAAGGAGTTGCTGATAAGGTTGAAGGCTCCACTCAGTATTACAAACACACAGAACACAATGAACCGAGGCTGGCGTAGGATTGGCAACACTTTTCTCAACAGGTTAGTCTCAGTCTGAATCTTGGGCACCTGTTGATTGGCAACGATGGGAGAGAGAGATATTAATTACAGGTAACAGGTGATAACAGGTAATATTAAGTGATAAGAGGTAATAGAATTGGTGTGAATTTTGCATGTGTGTGGGTGACCTTATATGACCCTAATACTGACTGACCTTGAACCTCCCATGCACTGACCTTTTTTTTACCCTAATACTGACCTTTATTTTACCCTAATACTGACCTTTTTTTACTCTCAGACTGACCTTTTTAGACCCTTACATTAACAAGACCTATTTTGACCTTCCCACTGACCTATTCTGACCTTCCCATACATACACTGACCTTGAACCTCCCATACATACACTGACCTCCCTTGACCTTCCTACCCACTGACCTTGAACATCCCATACATACACTGACCTCTTATGACCCTAACAATGACCTTCTTTGACCCTCAGACTGACCTTTTTTTTACCCTAACACTGACCTTTTATGACCTTCCCATACATACACTGACCTAACCTGACCTTCCCAGACTTATTCTGACCTTCCCATACATACACTGACCTAACCTAACCTTCCCATACATACCCTGACCTAACCTAACCTTCCCATACATACACAGACCTAACCTGACCTTCCCATACATACATTGACCTAACCTAACCTTCCCCACACACCCACTGACCTTTTATGACCCTCCCACTAACCCTAACACTGACACTGACCTATTCTAACCTTCCCATACATACATACACTGACCTAACCTGACCTTCCCCACACCCTGACCTTGATAGCAGTGGACGAAATACATACACTGACCTAACCTAACCTTCCCATACATACCCTGACCTAACCTAACCTTCCCATACATACACTGACCTAACCTAACCTTCCCATACATACCCTGACCTAACCTAACCTTCCCATACATACACTGACCTAACCTGACCTTCCCCACACCCTGACCTTGATAGCAGTGGACGAAATACATACCCTGACCTAACCTGACCTTCCCCACATACACTGACCTAACCTGAGCTTCCCATACATACATACACTGACCTAACCTTCCCATACATACACTGACCTAACCTAACCTTCCCCACACACTGACCTTGATAGCAGTGGATGAAATAACAACATCAGCAGCTCCCAGGACAAAACAGATGAGGAAGGCCGGTGTATAATCCTGGACCAGTGATGAACCTGACCACCAATCAATCATTACACCACTCAACATACCCACCGTACCCCAACCCACGGTACCAAATGCCCTCTGTATACCGTAGTCACCATCTGGACCTGAAAATTAGTAAACAAACACAAAATTAGAAATGGGTGGTGGTTGTTATTGTTGGTGTTGTTGTTGTTGTTGGTTGTTATGTTTGTTGTTGGTGGTTTTGTTGTTGTTGTTGTTGTTAGTAGTAGTAGTAGTAGTATTTTTATTGTTTGTTGTTATTATTATTGTTATTATTATTATTATTGTTGTTATTGTTGTTGTTATTATTATCATTATTATTATTGTTGTTGTAATTGTTATGGTATTATTATTATTATTATTATTATTATTATTATTATTATTATTATTATTATCACAAACTATACACACACACACACACCTACCAATAGTGTCAACAGTGATGGCGTCGTTGATGGAGATACAAGTCTTGAAGGCAACAGTCCCCAGTAAGAGAAGGAAGGCAAACACCCAGAACTGCCACAGAGTCCACACACCACGACACTCACCTCCTCCCCTCTGTCCTCCACCACACTCAACCCTGAAGTGAGGAAAAGAGTTAGTAGAATGAAGGTACAAGGGAAATGAGAAGGGGATATATATACGAGGAAGCACCACATTCAACCCTGAAGCAAAGAAATGAGTTAGTAGAATTAAGGTAAAGGGGGAATGAAAGTGGATATATATACGAGGAAGCACCACACTAAACCCTGAAGTACAACGTTAGTGCAATGAAGGTAAAGGGGAATAAGGAGTGGATATATATTAGTGCAATGAAGATACAAGGAAAATGAGAAGAGGATATATTTATATACGTGTAGCTCTCTGTCCACCACCACACTAAAACCTGAAGTAAGTTGTTAATGTGAAATGAAGGTAAAGGGAGAATGAGAAGAGAATATATATTAGTGCAATGATGGTATAGAGAAACTGAGAAGTGGATATATATACACGAGAAGGTCTCTGTCCTCCACCACACTCAACCTTGATGTAAATAATTAATGTGGAATGAAGGTATAGCCACAATCAAATATCCACCCACACTTTCCTTCCATCGTAGTTAGTAAATATCTTGGTAATAAAGAACAACACGTGTATGTATGATTTTGCAGCACATCATAATAATAATAATTGAGGGGGTTGAGTTGACATATAAGGTGTTGTTGTTGTATGATTATATTTTGATATGATACTGATTTATTTGCACGATGGAAGGAAAGTGTGGGTGGTTATTTGATTGTGGCTGTACAGTGAGAATGAGAAGAGGATATATATACGAGGAGAAGGAGGATGTGATAATTAATGGAATATTTGAGGTAGAATGAAATAGGGAGAAACGAGTAAGTTGATGAAAAGTTAAAGGAATGAAAATCTGTTATTACGTGAAAAGATATATTTTACACTCGACTCTCTCTCTCTCTCTCTCTTTCTCTCTCTCTCTTCCCAGTACTACACTACACCCAAGTTAGAGAGAGGTAGCCGGGGAAGAGGATAAAGAGTAGATAGATGAAACCTTATCTGAACGGTATGATATTTAAAGGAAGTGAAATTTGATACTTGTTACATAAAAAACAAAAAAACTATAGCCATCATTTTTCTGACTCCCAAACTGAGAAAAGAAGAATTATTAAAAGGAAACAAAAATACTGGAAGGAAATACAAGGAAAATGGAATAAAAGAACGAGATGTTGTTTAAAGGAATGGAATTAGATTTAAGAATAATAGTTAACAACAGAAATGAGTAGAATGAAACAAGGGTGAACGAGAAAGACAAAATGTTGAGTGAGAATTTAAGAAGGTACGAGATATCTGAAGTGAAGGAATGACATGCATATTATTGTCAAAGATAATACTACAGTGATGATTTAAAGTGTTGTTGTTGCTGAGTGTGTGACTGTGACCTGTATGGTGATGAGAAGATGAGGAGGAGGAGGAGGGTATAGTGCCAGACAGTGCCACTAGAGGGCCACATAGCAATCGTTGTCAAATTAGCTGTTTATTTGTTTTGTTTGGATGGCTGATGTAAAAATTTAAGACACAACCAAACTAATGTTGGTATATATTAATTTGTGCACACGAAAATATATTAACCAACCACGTACAGTACAGCACAGTCCCTGGCATGACCCCTAAAACTACATGCTTATCATTTTAACATTGGGGCAGAATCCAACACTTTCAGATATTAAAACCAAAGAGTTCAACTCGTATCCCTCATACAGCGTGACAGGAAGACGTACGACGATAACAACAACACTCTATATCAACGGCACACTAACCTACTCCATTTCTAGTTAGTTAAAGTAGGTTTGAGCTACTGTGTTTGTATCTTAAACGGATGGAGGGTTTAGCTATATGGGTTTATCTGTGAGTACTAGCTGTCTGTTTGTCTTATAAGGGATGGAGGGTTTAGTTGCATGGGTTTATCTGTGAGTAATGTCTTTTTCCACTCTCAACATCAAAACAATCTTAGAGCTGTTAACTGTTAAGGATCACACCGTGATGTAGTTAAAGGAGCTTGTTTCGTGGCACAAGTCAGTAGGAATCAGAAGCCACCAAGTCTCATACTCTCATACATGATCACAGCATCCCTTAAACTATGAAACAAAGAAAATGTTTGTTCTAATTTTTCAGCTCCAGATAAAGTGTAGAATACTTGGTTATATTTAGGGTTTTGAGGAATGAAGGACCCTGTGATCATGTACGAGACTTGGTGGCTTCTGATTCCTCCTGAGTATGCCACGAAACAAGGTCCTTCCATATAGGTGATGTTTCGTGGCAATATTTGAAGGACTCTCTAATCTCCAATTATCTGACTGCATCACGGGGTTCCTTAAGACGTCTATGGGAACTTATGATGTTTATTGGCTCAGACTCTGGTGGATTTAAAATGTTTATTGGTCGTATATATCATTAAAATTTTATTCGAGTAAACGGCTCTTCATTTCTAAATTCATAATACAAAATAATAAGAACTGAGGGACACAGATAACTTTTCTTCAAACAAGTAATTTAATAATACCCCCCTATTGGACTTGCGATGTAATTTGGACTGAAGGTGATATTGTATGTTGGTGAACTGGAAGGTGTCTGGACTCTGATATAGTTTGGAGGAATCAGTAGCCTTCCAATTTACCAACAACAAGAGAATATTCCCTTTAATTAAGACATTTATTTGACTCTCATTATCAGCAATGGGCAATTATAATTTTTAAAGGGATAGTACATTTGTTTATAGACTGGAGCGCCTTCATTCCTCCAGAGTATGCCAGGAAACAGACCCAGGTGAAGAAAAATAATGGTCTCCTGTTGCCTGGAATAGTTTGGAGGAATTATGTGCTCCAGATTTACCACCTAAAACAATGTGCTATAATTAAACCCCCTTAACACGAAGACAAAATGGAACTCAGTGTTGTACCTGATATCGGTCGAGATGAGATCCTGTGAAATGTTTACACCTTGTAGCCGGTAGAGTTTCCCACCGCTGCCACCTTTGTGTCCGGACATCACGGTGAAGTCATCGCTGGTTCCAATGGCCGTGGCTTGAAACCTGTCAGTGAAGAGGGTCGTATTGTTGGCGAACTCTGATGTGGACCCGATATTGGAGGTTCCGTATGAGGTGTAGTTGGTGGCGATGGGGTTGGGTATTCCTCTGTCAGTAGTGGTGGTGGTGGTGGTGGTGGTGGTGGTGTAAGTAAGGCAGGTGTCTGGACTCAAGCAACTTGCCTTACACTCCCATCCTTCCTCCACAAAGCACCTGCCTTGGGGACATAATGAGGAATAAGGAATCAATAACTGATTAATATTAACCTGGTATAATGCATTCTTTTTTTAACCCTTTAATGACAACTATTATCATAATCTACACTTTTCTCTAATTATAATAATCAATTGAATTTTCATATTAGATGGAAGGAACACTGAGGTTTAAAGGTTGGAAAACTATTAACATATACCAATCAAAATGAACTTACATCTTATAGAATATGCTTAATGTATGATAGCATCCGAGGGTTTGATAAACTGTATATGGTGAGTCACATAAGAGTAAAGTGACCTGAGATGTTGACGAATAGGAGGAAACCAATTCATCCAAACAATTTCAGTAGACAGTCCAACAGTTTTCTGGCAGTGTAGTATTTAAAATGTGTAAAATATTTCAATACCTCCAGAAATATATTTTTCTATGCCGGGTGAAATACTCTCTGAATTACCAACTACTAGATTTAAGATATCACAATCTTATCAGCATGCATTGCTTATCAATATATTTCATTCTCCCCCGATGCTTATCAATATATTTCATTCTCCCCTAATGCTTATAAAGTACAAAACAAAATGTTTCTGATGGAACAGATAGATATTGAAGACATCTACTCATTCTACTCACCGTCATCTTCCGTCCAAAACAGGAGTTGTTGTGGTGGTGTGTCAACCCTTCCATGTGACCCTGGCTTTGGTATGACATCTTGACCTTGACCCTTGATGACCTTGTGCTGTGCCTTGACTAGTGTTCCCTCCAACACTATGGGTTCCTTCATGGGTGGGATGAAGTAGATGGAACTGAGTGAGGCCACCATGAGAATCACAGTGAAGAGAAAGATGGCAGGACGACAGGCAGGGAAGGAATCGGACATGGCTGCCACGATGGGTTTCAACACAACAACAGTCATGAGTGAAGCTGAAGTGAGAACCCCAGTAACGAACACAGGAATACCAAGCTGAGTACCAACTACGAACACAAACGGCATGATTGGAGCAGCACCTTAAACAATACAAAATAAAATACATATTAATTCAAAATACACATTAATTATAATACAAAATAATACTCATTAATTAAAAGAACACAAAATAAAATACACATTAATTAAAAATACACATTAATGAAAAATACATATTAATTCAAACTACATATTAATTTAGGGGAACCCCTTATTCCCGCACCCCCCCCCCCCCCCAGTCCACCCCCCTGAGCCCGTAACCTACTCCCACACACACACACCCCAAACTCCCCCCAAGCCTGTCCCCTACTCCCACCCCCCACCCCCCTTAATGTTACTGTAATGAAGGGTCTGTTTCGTGGCACAGTCTGGAGGAATCAGGAACCTACATATTTACCTTCAAAAGTGTAATAAATAAATCATGTTTTTATAATTTACCATCAAAAGTGTAATAAATAAATCATGTTTTTATAATTTACCTTCAAAAGTCTAATAAATAAATCATGTTTTTATAATTTACCTTCAGTAGTGTAATAAAATATGGTTATATAATTTATCAAAGTCAATGATTGATAAAGAAACACACATATTATTCAAGAGTAAACAAAAGTATATATGTCTTTATAAATTAATGTTTATATCACAGTAAATGTTTAACTATTATTCATTAACTATATCTTTATATCACAGTAAATTCCCAACATATTTAATCTTATATCAGAGTAAATGTTTAACTACTATTTATTCACAACATATTTATATCACAATAAATGTTTTACTATTCATTTTTCAAAACATATTTATATCACAGTAAATGTTTAACTATTCATTTCATTTTTCACAACATATTTATATCACAATAAATATTTAACTATTCATTTTTCACAACATATTTATATCACAGTAAATGTTTAACTATTCATTATTCACTCTACTTACTCTACTTACTCTACTAACTCTACTTACATCCCATGAAACAGAAGTAGTGAGCCTTTATAGGGAGTAACTTCTTGTTCACCTTCATTATGACGTGTGTGTGTCTCTCTCTCTCTCTCTCTCTCTCTCTCTCTCTCTCTCTCTCTCTCTCTCTCTCTCTCTCGTCGATCTGTGGAGGAAAGGAGAAATATTTGTTGGTTATTTGTTGGTGAATTGATGGCACACACACACACACACACACACACACACACACACACACACAAACACACACACACACACACACACACACAAACACAAACACACACACACACAAACACACACAAACACACACACACACACACACAATCACACACACACACACACACACAAATAAACAAACAAACACACACACACACATAAGGCCAAAAGAAGAATGTTTGTGTGTGTGTTTTTTAGGACATAATTTGGAGTAATGTGTGTGTGTGTGTGTGTGTGTTAGGACAGAAAGTGGAGGACTATGAGTGCTCCAGTTGGTCCACAATAGATTTCTTTATCCATCTCTTTAAGGACATCAAATTTAGTTCACACCAACACACAAACAAACAAACAATATATCTGATGAATCTCACTTTTCTCGTTTGTGTGTTTGTTGTGTTTGTATGTTTTCTTCAAGTATCCTCCTAGTTAGCTACATAATTATAATAATATATTCACTATATCATTACCACCTCACAAAAGATGTATGTATGTATGTATGTATGTATGTATAGAAAATAACGTGAAGCATATTTCTATAGATGTTGTGAATAAATAATGGATTAAATATATCATAACTTGTAAGGTTTTATTTTATGTAGTTTTCAATCACGTATTTTCTAACCCACACACACACACCCACACCTACACACACTACACCTACACCTAAACACCTACACCTACACCTACACACCTACACCTACACAAACCAACATCTACACACCTACACACACACACACACACACACCTACACACAGGAGATAGAGTACTGACAGTAGGGGGTATGGGTGGTTGGGTTGGGTTGGGTTGGTGTATACTGGTGTAGATGTTGTTACCAGATAGAAACACACTACTACTATGTTGATTAATATCTATATGGCAACACACACTCTCTCTCTCTCTCTCTCTCTCTCTCTCTCTCTCTCTCTCTCTTAGGGGCCCCCCTAACGGGAACCGCCTTGACGTGGTGGGGAGGCTTGTGTGTCTCTGAGACCTGGCGAGCTAGACTATAGAGGGGGCTCCGGCCCCTACTCTGCCCCAAGTTCGGGGAGGAGGGCTTCCCATGCTAGGAAGGTCGCTAGTGAGAGACCAGACTAAATGGTTCCCATGTATTACCTCGTTGGAGGGCATTGCATGTAGTAATGTGGGCAATACTTTAAGGGTTTTGGCGCACCTTCGGCCACAGCCACTAGCTATTGGTTCTTCAACTGTCCCTCTTTTCTTTTTATTTCCATCCTGCTTGCTGTCACACCTCTCTATCACCATTTTCTGGCGCTATACCACCTCGCTGTTGCCAAGCCTAATATATATATATATATATATATATATATATATATATATATATATATATATATATATATATATATATATATATATATATATATATATATATATATATATCAATCAATCAATCAATCAATCTCTCTCTCTCTCTCTCTCTCTCTCTCTCTCTCTCTCTCTCTCTCTCTCTCTCTCTCTCTCTCTCTCTCTCTCTCTCTCTCTCACACACACACACGAAACAAACAAACAAACATACAGACAGGTGAACCCCATTCTCTATCTATCTCACACACACACACACACACACATACACACACACACACACACACCTCCTTAGACTGGAGGGTAAGGTCTGAGTGCATTGTATCTAATCAAATGCTTGTGTATCTAGGCGCACTTATGAAAAGGGAGGAATTGTGTGTGTGTGTGTGTGTGTGTGTGTGTGTGATATAATGAAGTGTAAGTACAATGCAGTATTTACATAACTCCTAATTCACTCATCAGGTTATTGTTGTTGAAGTTCGTGAAGGTGTCTGGCCGAGCAGCCCCTGAGTTCCTGAGGAAGGCCATGGTCTGAACCGGGCTTTCCCACAGTGCCCTCAGAGAGTGTATGTTGTGTTGTTGGTGAGTGTGGTTGTGTGTATTGCAGTCTTCAATAATGTGTTTAATAGTATAGGGTGCTGTGTTACATCCTGGACAGGCATCAGCAGTGGCTTCATCCAGCCTCTTCTGATATGTCAGAAGGGCCGGGTGGTGGCCACACCGCAGCCTGGCCAGGTGGACTCTGTCCTCACGGGGAAGGGAGGATTCAGATGGATGGATGTCAGGAGGTCATACATGCAGCTGTGTGTTGTTTTTGAGTGTTTGAATTGACTGATGAGTGATTTGAGTATGTATATGTTTCTGGAGATTGGTTTGGGGTGGGCAGGGTGTAAGAGATGATAGTATTTGTGTGTGGTATCGTGTGTGGTGTTGTTTTAATATTCCTTGACATGTGTGTGTGTTGTGTCATGTAGTGTAGTGGATGGTGTGTGTTGGTGGAGGCAGCAGCAGCAGCAGCAAGTGTTGGTGTGACTCTCATGTCAAGATGATCCTTCATTTTGAACACTTTGCTCTCATCAGGTTGGAGGAATCAGTGACCTACATACACACACACACACACACATGCACACACGCACACACACAGGTAAACCCCCCCTCTTTCTCATACACACACACACACAGGTAACCCCCCTTTCTCTCTCTCTCTCTCTCTCTCTCTCTCTCTCTCTCTCTCTCTCTCTCTCTCTCTCTCTCTCTCTCACACACACACACAAACACACACACACCTGAATATAACCCTCTTAACCTGTTCTCCTAGTCATTGAACTTTTATCTATCACGTGACAGATTGTAAAACACCTGTGGAAGTAGTTTAATTATTAAGTATTATTATTATTAACTAGCATAATTATTAACTAGTATAATTATTAACTAGTATTATTATTAACTAGCATAATCATTAAGTACCATAATTATTTGTTAGTATTATTATTAGTTAGTTTAATTATTTGTTATTATAATTATGTGTTTGTTTATTTATATACCTATATGGAAGGATGTTGTTTGTTTGTTTCGTGGTATGGTCAGGAGGGGAATCAGAAGCCTCCAAACACACACACACACACACACACACCTTCTAAAACAACAACAATAACAACAACAGCGTGTGTACGAATTATTCTTTTGGTCAATAGTATTAAAATTAAACTATTTATAGTCCTATATATCTTATCTTTAAACGTATAGAATGTTAAATTTGAGTGATATACACAGATAGATAGGATAGATAAATAAATAGATAAATAAATAGATAAGTAGATAAATAAATAGATAGATAGATAGATAAATAGATAGATAGATAGATAGATATAGATAGATAGATAGATATAGCTAGCTAACTAGATTGTGGTGCCATGGTATTGGTGTTGGTGATTGTGATTGTGGGACGTGTGTGTGTGTGTGTGTGTGTGTGTGTGTGTGGTGCTGTAAACCTGACTCTCCTATACTCCTATACTAGACCATAAGCCCGTGCAACGCACGGAAGTGAAGTTAATGTAAAAGAATTGTACGATATTTTTTCTTTCCCAGCGGTGGCAGCGTGGAATGTAAACAAACCGAGTGGGTTGCCAGACGTACGATAAAAGTGAAGTATGTGTAATTAAGTAATTAGTGGGGTGTGTTTTTTGTGACGAAAATGTCCTCTGTCCCCCATCGTGTACGTCCACTTTCCGTGTGTGAGTTCCTGGTGCTGTAGGTGGTCACATGACAATTTGTATACCATAACACACAAACACAGTCTCTTCATTTACATATATACATGGTACAGTTGCCTACAACATTTTCGAGACACTACCTCCTACAGTCTGTTTAAAATAATGAAATGTGTTTAAAAATAATGAGATGTGTTTAAAAATAATGAGATGTGTTTAAAATAATAATAATATGTATTTAAAATAATGAGATGTGTTTAAAATAATAATAATATGTATTTAAAATAATGAAATGTGTTTAAAATAATAATAATATGTATTTAAAATAATGAAATGTGTTTAAAATAATAATAATATGTATTTAAAATAATGAGATGTGTTTAAAACAAGAACATGAAGGAAAACCCTTCAAAAGCTCCGGCTCTTAATGATTCAAGTGAAATAATAAAATATCCATATGTAAAGGTCTCAAAAATATTAATTATGTTTTATTTGGATTTTCGTATTCATATGGTTATACTGACATTTTGAAAATGAACCCTTTTTATTGAGGGTGAAACCCTCGGTTGAACCCCCTCTCGGTTGAAAAAATGGTAAATTTACAGTAAACCTGGGTTCAGTAAAACGTATATATTAGTATGTTTTACCACTAATTAGGACCATTCTAAGACTATTTTCTTCAATGGCGTTTCTCTCGGAAATGCCCCGTTTTCGAGATATGCCCAGTTTTCATACCCCATACAAACTTGGGGGAGAGCCTGGGAATACGGGGTTTTGGGTGGGAGAAAACATGCTGTACACTATGGCGTTGCCTTTATAATATGTAATTGTCTTAAATAAACACTTGAAACCGGAAATAAAAGCGAAATAACAAAGTTTTCGAGACCGATACAATAAAATACAATTATAGCCCAAACAGCAGTGTTACAACACGTGTTGGCTTGGGTTGGGCTAGATATTCAAATCAAATGGTTATTTTGGGAATTAGTATTACCTAACCTGACCTGACCTAACCTAACCTAGACCACGACTGACTACCGGGACCTAACCTGGGCTAACTACTGGGCCTAACCTGGGCATAAAACCGGTATAACAAATAGAAGTAGTTACCGGGTAAATATTCAGGAATGTAGATGGATACAGGACGCTCAAACACAGTATTCCCAAAACAAAATATAGCCAATACAGCCACAAGTGGCGTGAATATTACAACATTGGCAACACTGATAGTGTTTTCCCCCATCCAAAACCCCGTATTCGCAGGCTCTCCCCCAAGTTTGTATGGGGTATGAAAACGGTGGCATATCTCGAAAACGATTCATTTCTAAGAGAAACAAAGTTAAGAAGTGTATTATAAAGGCAACGCCATAGTGTACAGCATGTTTCTCCCACCCAAAACCCCGGATTCCCAGGCTCTCCCCAAAGTTTGTATGGGGTATGAAAACTGGGCATATCTCGAAAACGGGGCATTTCCGAGAGAAACACCATTGAAGAAAATAGTCTTAGAATGGTCCTAATTAGTGGTAAAACATACTAATATATACGTTTTACTGAACCCAGGTTTACTGTAAAAATACCGAAAAAATTATTCATTGTCGGTAAAAGAAAATGGATGGGAGTGAGTGAGTGAGTCAGTTGAACCATTTTAGAAGTTGTCGCCCCAAGAAGAACAACAACAACAACAATAATTACGATAAGACCTTGAGCTCTCGGCTGAGGCCGGAGCTAATAATGATATGTGTTTAAAATAATGAAATGTTTAAAATAATGAGATGTTTAAAATGTTTCTGTTTGGTAAAAATGTGCAGAAAGTAGAATGGATCATAAAAAAACACTATATACAAGATTATTTAGTGTGTGTGTAGTAGTAGTAGTAGTAGTAGTAGTAGTAGTAACAGTAGTAGTAGTAGTAGTAGTAACAGTAGTAGTAGTAGTAGTAACAGTAGTAGTAGTAGTAAGAGTAGTAATAACATGTAATATAGTGAGTGATAACATAGGTGGTGATCTATACTTTATCTCCTTCATGTTATTTGGTTCAGAGCAAAAAATAAGGATATATGTTTTGTAGGTGACCTTACACACGCCTGGGTTGCCAAGTGCATTTTTCATTGACAAATTTAACAAATCTGTCAGTCAAAACTCGTCTTGGTATTATGGAATTGCATTTTGGTAGTTTGTCAGTGAAAATGTCTAATTTGGCAATTTCTTACAGAAACTTTAAAGTTACTCTAAATAAAATAAGGGCGGTGTTACACTGCGGCTGCCACAAGTCCTATACCGTATCATACTGTATGGTGTGTCATTCTGTGGCGGCGCCGTACACTGTAACACCCACCCAGCCAGCCAGGGCCTAAGACTTGGGCTGACTTTCAGACACACACTTTTGCTGCACCATGTCTGAGGTGTGAGGTGGTTTGGTTGTAACTCACTCACTCATGTGAGGTGTACACCAATGTTGTTCTCTATGTGTCACCACTTAGGAATGAGTTTTGCCTGTAGCGACAATCCACATAGACTGTTTTGTTATTACATCAGCCAATGAGGACAAACCTATTATGATTTATCCCTCAGGTGTGGAAGTCTCCCCTCCCCCCCTTGTGCTAGGACACCAGGACATCATTATATACCTTTAGGTGTCAGTTTTGGCCTTTATTGTGTTACATCTTAATATTTTATAAAGTTTGGCAATGAAATGATCAGTTTGGCAGTAAATGTGTTTGTATTGGACAATACTGTAGTACATTCACAACACTTGACAACCCTCAGTCACACACACACACACACAGAATGAGATAGATATTTACACACACACACACACTCATTCATATACACACATACACACAGAACAAGAGAGATAGATATTTACACACACACACATAGAAAAAGGGATAGATATTTACACACACACATAGAAAAAGAGATAGATATTTACACTCACACATCGATTGATACACACATACACACAAATATATTAACAGATATTTACATTCACACGCAGATGTGTTTGGGTGTGTGTGTGTGTGTCAAACTCTGTGTGTGTGTGTGTGTGTATGTGTGTATGTGTGTCTGTCTATGTGTGTATGTGTGTCAAGCTCTGTGTGTGCGTGTGTGTGTGTGTGTGTCAAACTCTGTGTCTGTCTATGTGTGTGTGTGTAAAACTGTGTGTGTGTGTGTGTGTGTGTCAAACTCTGTGTCTGTCTATGTGTGTATGTGTGTAAAACTGTCTGTGTGTGTTAGAGCCTAGAGTGGGTGACCTTGGCTTTGCTGGGTTGATAAACGTTTCTCTCTCTCTCTCTCTCTCTCTCTCTCTCTCTCTCTCTCTCTCTTTATATATATCTACCACACAGTCTCAGTTTCTCTCTCTCTCTCTCTCTCTCTCTCTCTCTCTCTCTAGTCATGAGGTCAAGTAAGTGTTGTGAGTGTTGTTGTTGTTGTTGTTGTTGTTGTTGAGTGAAATATGTACAAGAGGCCACACCCTCATTTGCATATGTAATATATAAACACCAAATAATAATAATAATAATAATAATAATAATAATGAAGATAATAATAATAATAATAATAATAATAATAATAATAATGATAATAATAATAATAATAATGATAATAATAATAACAATACTACTACTACTACTACTACTACTACCACTACTACTACTAATACTACACAACACCTACATCAATGTAATCTGTTTCGTGACATACTTTGGAGGAATCAGTATAATCCAATTCAACAACAACAACATCAACAACAACAACAACAACAACAACATCTTCCCCAAAAAAAATGAAAAAAATATATACTCTTTTTTTTTATACAGACATGTTTGTTGTAAAATTTTATGGTATTATAAAGTTTTGACTCTTTGTTGTTGTTTGTTTTGTTTATCACTTTCACTATTTAGGACTGTCTGTGTGTGTGTGTGTGTGTGTGTGTGTGTGTGTCTGTGTGTTTGTGTGTCTGTGTGTGTGTGTGTCTGTGTGTGTGTGTGTGTGTGTGTGTGTGTGTGTGTGTGTGTGTGTGTGTGTGTGTGTGTGATGTAGTCAGAAAATTGGGAGATTAAATGAGTCCTTCAAATATTGCCACGAAACACACACACACACACACACACACACACACACACACACACACACACACACACCTATAGGGAAGGAGTTTGTTTGTTTCATGGCATAGTAAGGAGGAATCAGAAGCCTCCAATTTTAAAGTATAATTATTCCACCTAATATTAAACAACAACAAAAGTTTTTATATAATTAATTCCACATATGTTCCCACACATCAATCACACACACACACACACATACACACACACACACACACACACACACACTCGCTCGCTGACCTTGGTAGGGTCAACACGCGTAGTACCGGCGCTCCTCAGTGTGCTGCCCAGGTCAGTTTGTTGACCTCTCACCTATATTCACCCCCATTCTACGAACTTATTCGCCTATCTGAACTGTGTGTGCTGTGTAACCAATCAACTGCACAACTCAAGACACTGAACTGTGTATGCGGTGAACACCAGATGTGTACCAGATATAATATCTCCTCACTATACAAACTAAGAAGAAAGGGTGGATATCCTCCCTCAGACGTTGTGGCGCGACTGAAGGACCTAGACATCTTCCATATTAGAAGCCGCCGAGGAGGTACAAACAGAGTGAAACCTATCCCCATTGTGAAAGGGTTGAAAAGGAAATCAAATAAAGTGAACAAGAAATCGCCATATAAACATATTGAGGTAGGACGTAAGTGGTACGATCTCCCGTCACTACTACTATCAAATGTTACCTCCCTAAACAACAAAGTGGATGAACTTACCCTGACTGTAAAACAATACAATAGTGATATCATTGCAATCACAGAAGCTTGGCAAATCGTACCAGAGCTAAGCAATATCAGTGATTTTGACCTATTTCATCATTTACGAAGCAACAGGAGAGGTGGAGGAGTGGCCCTTTATGCCCGGAAACAGCTGCGTGCCTCACAGCTGAGTGTTACTGTCCCGCAGGGAATTGAAGCCCTGTGGGTCAGAGTAACCCCCCCCTCACACCCCAGACATACAGCCTCCATTATATATTGTGTTGTGTACCACCCTCCAAGAGCACCCACTGGACCAGACCTCATCGAACATATCATCGACACATGTGACGACCTGAAACTGCAGTTTCCATCCTCAAGATTGGTGATTTGTGGTGATTTTAATGAACTGATTACCACCGAGATACAGGACCAAATTCACCTCTCACAAATCGTGGATTTCCCAACACATGGCCACAACACTCTGGACCTCATCTTGACAGACCTAGGGGACCTGTACCTCCCCCCTGAGCCTCTACCCCCTCTGGGTCGCAGTAATCACATCACCATATTTTGGAGTCCAGCCCCCACCACTTCACACCTACAGGCGCCCACCATCAGGTCCTACCGAGCCACACCTGACTCAGCTGTGAGAGAGTTTGGAAGATGGCTGGTTAATTACCCGTGGGTGGAGGTACTGACTGAAGAGGACGTCACCATCAAGTGGGAAAAGTACAACTCAAGTATCACCACAGCATACCATAAGTTCTTCCCACTAAAGAGAGCCGTGACTCACCCATCAGACGCCCCGTGGATCACCCCCAGGATAAAAAGGCTACTCCAGGACCGCAACAAAGCCTTCTACGTCGACCACAACAGGTACAAACAGCTAAGAAACAAAGTAATTCAGGAGACTAAGAAAGCTAAAAGGTCACACTACCCCACCAAAGTCCATCACCTGAGACAAACTAATTCCAGTCAATGGTTCAATAAAGTTAAGAACCTCTGTGGGCTTGGCAAGGGATCACCATCAATCCCTTGTGTCTCTCACATCCCTAGCCAGGAGGCATGTGAGACAATTAACAACCACTTTGCCACAATCTGCCAGTCACTCCCAAAACTTGACAGCACCAGACTACCTGCCTACCTTCCCTCCCCAGCCCACCCTACTTTGGTTCACCCTTATGAGGTTATGAAGAAATTAGCCAGTCTGAGATCAAATCGCTCCATAACACCAGTGGACCTTCCAGTTAAGCTCTACAAAGAATTCGCTGTGGAGCTTGCCATACCACTGTGCTCTATTATAAATGCATCTTTGAAGCAGAGCAGGTGTCCCCCCGACTGGAAAACCTCATATGTGACCCCAATTCCCAAGTGCCCCTCTCCAAAGACCCTCAGTGAATTAAGACCAGTGGCAATCACACCAATACCCAGCCTAATCTGTGAGGACTTTGTCTTTACCTGGGCCTACACACAGATTAGCCACCTGATTGACCCCAGGCAATTTGGCAATGTCAAGGGCTCCTCCACCACCCACTGCCTGATCAGTCTCCTTAACTTCATTTACACCAACATCGAGAGAAGGAAAACCTCAGTAGCCCTCACCTTCATAGACTTTAGAAAAGCTTTTGACCTTGTTGACCATACGGTTATCATCAACAAGGTCATCAATCTTGGCCTCCACCCTTCCTTGGTTGAGTGGCTAGCTGACTTCCTCAGTGACAGGAGGCAGGCAGTGAGGTACCAAGGTTCAGTATCCTCACACCAACCACTGACATGTGGGGTCCCCCAGGGAACAAGGGTCGGCCCCCTCTTGTTCCTCACCCTCATTAATGATGCCCTACAGGACACCCCACATAGGTGGAAATATGTGGACGACTCCACCATAGGCATCATGGTGGACAACACTTCTCCCACCCATGACTACAACACCCTACAAGACACCCTCAACAACCTTCAGGACTGGACCAAAGTAAATAATGTCACTATCAATCATGACAAGACTGTGGTGATGCATGTCAATACTGCAACCACAGAGGTCCAACCACCAGCTGTCACCCTCGGCCAGCACAACATCAAAGTAGTGGACTGCAGTAAATTGCTGGGGGTTGTGATTGACAACAAGCTGACCTGGGATAAACACGTGGCTACTGTGGTGAAGACAGCATCCTATAAGCTGTATATGTTGAGGCAGCTCAGATCACTGGGGATGCAACAAGCCGAACTGGGGAGTATATACAACATCTTTATCCTCCCCAAGTTTACCTATTGTTCCCCAGCTTGGGCCTGCTCCCTCACGTTAACACAACAGCGTCGACTGGAGAGAGTGCAAAAGAGGGCCTGTAGGATTATCCTAGGATTAGAATACACGGGCTACGAAACCGCCCTCACCACCCTAGGGATGCTACCTCTCTCCAAACACCACCTCAATATCACCAGCCAGTTTGCTCAAAAATTACTGGTCCACCCCCGCCACCGAGACCTACTACCACCAGACGCTCCAAGACCAACACGGACAACAAGACGCTATAACAAGCTACAACCTATCAGGGCCAGAACGGAGAGATATAAGAAGAGCCCCATCCCTACTATGACTAACATTATAAATAACATGTGAACACACACACACACACACACACACGATAATCCAGCCTACCCCTTTCCTACCTGACATCCAGTAATCCTCACCAGACCTCACACCTACAGTCCCCCACTCCCAGATTCCACTATCACACACACACACACACACACACACACACACACACACACACACACACACACACACACACTCTCGCTTATGTATATACTATTTATTATGCTCATCATTATCATACTCATCCCCATAATGTATTGTAACTATGTATATTTTCAGCCCTATGGCTGCCAAACCAATGAATAAACCGTTTATTATTATTATTATTATTATTATTATTACACACACACACACACACACACACCTGCAATGGAACCACTTGGTAAATATAATGCAAGATGAGTCAGTGTGTGTGTGTGTGTGTGTTTGTGTGTGTGTGTTTGTGTGTGTGTGTGTGTAAAATAGGGTAAGTTGAGATATTGTGTGTATGTGTGTGTGTGTGTAGGGTAGGATGAGACAATGTGTATGTGTGTGTGTGTAAGATAAAACGCTTGTATATGTGTGTGTATGTGTGTGTGTAGGGTAAAATGAGACGTAGTTTGTGTGTGTGTGTGTGTGTGTGTGTGTGTGTGTAAGATAAAACGTGTGTATATGTGTGTGTATGTGTGTGTGTAGGGTAGGATGAGACGTTGTTTGTGTGTGTGTGTGTGTGTGTGTGTAAGATAAAACGTGTGTGTGTGTGTATCAATATTGCACATCATTTGACTCACAACAACAACAACAACAACAAACAACAACAACACCAACACCCCTTTCCCACCGTGCATACCTGGTGTTTATGAGTTAATGAGTTGACAACATACAGGTGTGCCTCCAACTCACTAACACACTTGAGCTTAACAAATGTGTGCTGCTGTTGTGATGTGAAATAATGATGCACACACACACACACTCACACTCACATACACCTACTCATTTACAACCAACCACACATGCATACATACACCTACACACACACACATTCACAACCAACCACACACACACACACACACACAGAAACTTTCACAACCAACCACACACACACACATACACATTCACAACCACACAAACACACACACACACACAACTAAAAAACACACCTACACACACACACACACACATTTCTGCCTGACTAATGTTTTT
The DNA here is from genome assembly GCA_034508575.1 of Petrolisthes manimaculis. NCBI lineage: Eukaryota > Metazoa > Arthropoda > Malacostraca > Decapoda > Porcellanidae > Petrolisthes > Petrolisthes manimaculis. The sequence continues at coordinate 247,944 of JAWZYT010000478.1, forward strand.
TACCTTATTTTAATTAATATTACTATAAATATTACTATATAATATTACTATAATTATTACTATAAATAATACTGAACACAACTTAACAATACCTAACCTATTTTTCTATAGATAATAAAATATAGCCTCTCTCTCTCTCTCTCTCTCTCTCTCTCTCTCTCTCTCTCTCTCTCTCTCTCTCTCTCTCTCTCTCTCTCTCTCTCTCTCTCCTCTCTCATCTCTCTCTCTCTCTCTCTCCTCTCTCTCTCTCTCTCTCTCTCTCTCTCTCTCCTCTCTCTCTCTCTCTCTCTCTCTCTCTCTCTTTTATTCTTTCATAAACCTCACCTAACTTGGTCTAGTCTAGACTATGTAAATCATATATCATTTTTACCTTGCTCAATAAATCATATATCATTCTACCTTCCATCTATCATCATTTACATCACCAACATTAAAAACCAAGTACAAAAAACATAGCAGTAAAATGAAATGTATATTATTATAGACTGAAGCAAAAAGTGGATAACCTCTCTCTCTCTCTCTCTCTCTCTCTCTCTCTCTCTCTCTCTCTCTCTCTCTCTCTCTCTCTCTCTCTCTCAAAGTAATGTGTGAAAAATATATATGCATTGTTAACCTATTGTATTTGTTGTTATTTTTCTCATCACGTGTTGTTTTTGTTGTTGGTGTTGTTGATTTTGTTCTGTTGTTTATCTCGTCACGTGTTGTAGTTGTTATTGTGGTTGTTAACATCATCAGGTAATGTTGTTGTTGTTATTATAGTTGTTTACGTGTTGTTACTTTATATATATCATTATGTGTCAGCTGTACGTGAGGTGAAATAAGGAGAAGTTGTTTTGGAAATAGTCTATATAGTGTTGTTGGACTATAATCAGGTTTGGACAGAAGGTTTGCAGATTGTAATGTTTTGTAGTGTTGTTTTAATGTATTTATTGTTCAAGGCCGTCGCATTTTAATGTTTTGAGAGATACGACACACACACACACCGCGCCCCCCCCCCCAACCCGAAAACCCTGCAACCCCCCCCCCCCCAACCCAATCTCCTTAAACACTTCATTTTCGCCATATTTGAACTAGATTCGTCGGAAAAACACTACAGGGTATTGAATAGAATTAGTCTGACCTCACCTGACCTCACCTAACCCAATCAGGACCATGGCAAATTACGATAAACATTAAAATACGACGACCTTGAACAATAAATACATTAAAACAACACTATAAAACATTACAATCTGCAAGTCTTCAGTCCAAACCTGATTATGGTCCAATACTAGACTATTACCGTTGTTTTTTTAAGTTATTCAAGGCACGAACAGGAACATCTTATACTCTGTTAATTATAAGGCTATTATTTCCTATATTATATCACACACACACACACACGGGCACATCTATGACACACACACACACACGCATCTAGACTGACACATACACACACACACACACACACACACGGGCGCATTTATGACTGACACACACACATATGACTGATACACACTCATACACACACACACACACACACTTCTTGCTGGGAATTAAAAAGGTAATTGTTGTGATGTGGTTGTGGTTGTTGTTGTTGTTGTTGTTGTGTGTGTGTGTGTGTGTGTGTAATATCGGTCCTCCAAACACACACACATACACACACACACACACACACACACAAACACACACACACAGTACACTTTAAATGTTTCTATATAATATGTGTGTTTTTCTTTGTGTGTTATTATGTTATGTTATGTAATGTTATAAAGTGTTCATTATAAGTAAATACATACTTAACTTATATGTATATGAGAGAGAGAGAAAAAAGAGAGAGAGAGAGAGAGAAAGAGAGAGGGAGAGTTAGTTCCCTGCATGGAGAGAGAAAGAAAGAGAGAGAGAAAAAGAGAGAGAGAGAGAGAGAGCATGAGTCAGTGTTATAATAATTAGGCTACCTGGAGAGAGAGAGAGAGAGAGAGAGAGAGAAGAGAGAGAGAGAGAGAGAGAGAGAGAGAGAGAGAGAGAGATAAAGAGAGAGAGAGAGAGAGAAAGAGCATGAGTCAGTGTTACCTAGAGAGGGGGAGAGAGAGAGAGAGAGAGAGAGAAAGAGAGATAAAGAGAGAGAGAGAGAGATAAATAACTTGACCCTTATTAATTACAGTAATAAATCATTCTACATAAGAGAGAAAGAGAGAGAGATAAAGAGAGAGAGAGAGAGAGAGATAAATAACTTGACCGTAACAGTAATAAATCATTCTACATAAAGGTCAACTAACATGAACTGAAATGAGGTTAAATAACTGTTTCTTAAGAGGTCACTCAGAGGAACGTATAAAAAGTTTCAGAATAATACTATTAGGTTTATTATTATACTAGCAAGTTTCAGATAATCTAGAATTCAGTTAAGTTAAGTTTCAGTAAATTTAGGTTTCAATTAATCTAAGGTTCAGTTAAGTTAAGTTTCAGTTATTCTAGGCTTCAGTTAAGTTAAGTTTCAGTAAATTTAGGTTTCAGTTATTCTAGGCTTCAGTTAAGTTAGGTTTCAGTAAATTTAGGTTTCAGTAAATTTAGGTTTCAGTTATTCTAGGTTTCAGTTAATTTAGGTTTCAGTCAAGTTAAGTTTCAGTAAATTTAGGTTTCAGTTAAGTTAAGTTTCAGTAAATTTAGGCTTCAGTTAATCCTAGTAGGTTTCAGACATTGTAGACTTGAAATACAGTAAGTTTGTAGTGTTATAAGTGTGAAAAGTGTATACATGAATGTGAAAAGTGTATACATAAGTGTGGTAAGTGTAATATAAGTGTGAAAAGTGTATACCGTATATATTGGTGATGTTTGTATTGATATATAAGTGTATACAGTTTGTATACACCACGTGGGTCACACTGCCAGTACTGTATAGTCGATAATAGCTCTATCTCTCTCTCTCTGTCTCTCTCTCTCTCTCTCTCATTTCCATCCTCAGTCTCTGTCAGTTCCATCCTCTCTCCCTCTGTCTGTCTGTCTGTGTCAATTCCATCCTCTCTCTCAATTCCATCCTCTATGTCTCTCTCTCAATTTCATCCTCTCTCTCTCTCTCTCTCTGCCTCTCAATTCCATCCTCTCTCTCTCTCTCTGTCTCTCCCTCTTTCCCCCTCTCTCTCTCTCTCTCTCTCTCTCTCTGTGTGTTGTATTGATTTCTTCCTCGTCACATTAAACCTTTCTCTCCACCCAACAAAGCAATGTTCTCTATTCAATGTTGTTGTTTTCAAGCAGAGATTATATTTTACTCCTTAGGTTAGGTTAGATTAGGTTAGGTTAGCTATGGATAGATTAGGTTTGGTTAGGTAAAGTTAGGTTTGGTTTGGTTTGGTTAGGTTAGGTTAGATTAGGCTATTGGTTTGGTTAGGTTAGCTTTAGTTAGGTTAGGTTAGCTATGGATAGATTAGATTACGTTAGGATAGGTTAGGTAAGTTAAGTTACCGGTAAGTTAAGTTAGGTTTGGTTTGGTTAGGTTGGGTTAGGTCTGGTTAGGTTAGATTAGGCTATTGGTTTGGTTAGGTTGGGTTGGGTTGGGTTAGGTTAGGTTAGGTTTGGTTTGGTGTGGTAACTTTGCTTTTGTTAGGTTAGGTTAGGTTAGTTATGGTATGGTTAGGTTTGGTTTGGTTAGGTTTGGTTTGGTTAGGTTTGGTTTGCTTAGGTTTGCTTAGGCTAGGCTTGGTTAGGTTATGTAAAGTAATGTTATCTTAGGTTAGGTTAGGTTAGGTTAAATTAGGATAGGTCTGGTTAGGTTAGGTTAGATTAGAGTAGGTTAGGTTAGGTTAGGTTAGGTTAAATTAGGATAGGTCTGGTTAGGTTAGATTAGAGTAGGTTAGGTTAGGTTAGGTTAGGTTAGGTTAGGATTACTGATATATATATAATTCCCTTATATATATATACTTTTAATCATTCCTCAAAGCACACCTTAATAATAATTACACATCCACACATTTATCTTCAACATTTACCTTCAACACTTGTGAGCAATGAAAGCAAAACATAAACATATTTAATGATTTTAGCTAACACACACACACACACACACACACTTACATACACATTATTGAGAATAAACTTACATACAGTAGCTTCAACACACACACACACACACTTACATACACATTAGGTTAGGTTAGGTAAGGAAGGCGTTGTACCTTGGTTTACCTGGTTACCTTGTATCGTGGCTTGCTGATTTCCTTCATGGACGCCAACAAGCCACCAGATACATGGGACAAACCTCCACATTCCAACACCTCAGTTGTGGCGTCCCACAGGGAACAAAGCTCGGGCCCCTCGTATTTTTAATCCTTATTAATGATGTCCTGACTGATACCCCCTACCGCTGGAAGTATGTAGATGACTGTACTGTAGGGACCACCATTAACAACTCCACCCCAGACTACAGTATCTACCAACAGACACTGGACAATGTGCAGACTTGGGCCAACAACAACTACCTTACCATTAATACCAACAAGACGGTAGTAATGCACATCAACACTTCCACCACACCAGTACCACCACCTGCACTCACTATTGGCCCCAACTCTCTTGAGGTGGTTCAGTCTACCAAGTTGTTAGGTGTCACCATCGACGCCAAGCTGGACTGGAAACTACACGTCACCAACATCATCAAGGCATCTACATACAAACTCTACATGCTCAAAACAATGAAGGCACTGGGGGCCTGGCAACAACAACTTAGGGATGTTTATACCACCTTCATTCTTCCTAAGTTATGTTATTGTTCACCTGCTTGGGCCTCCTCACTCAACACCACCCAAAAAAGACAAATTGAAAAAGTCCAGAAACGAGCATGTAGAGTTATTATGGGAGACAACTACATCTCATATGTTCATGCCCTTTCTACCCTCAACCTCGCCTCAGTTTCTCAACGTCACCTCCAAGACCTACACAAATTTGGTGATAATCTCATCAAACATCCGCGGCACAGATCCCTTCTTCCACCATCCCTGCCTCCACCACGCCGAGCTTCACGTCACCACAACAAAATTAAACCCATCAGATGCCGTACTGATCGCTACAAGAACAGCGCAATCCCCACTATCGTCAAACACCTTAATAGTTAATTCTCTAGTTAAAACTATATCAAACACACACACACACACACACATAGTCAACACAATAAATAACTCCTAAGAATAACACACACACACACACACACACACACACACACACAGAGGCCTACACACACACACACAGAGGCCTACACAGCACCTCAATATTAATCCCCCCCCCATTAATCCTAATCCTGACCTGACACCACTACCCTCCCAGGACATGTACACATGTACAGTCCTATTGTATATTGTGTTTTTTTCTATGTTCAATTTATTATTCATCCCTAATATTTATTCATGTATTCATTCATTCATCCTCATTTTATTTTTATTTTTAAATGTATTATGTATATTTTCAGCCTATCAGCTGCCATTTACAAATAAACCGGAAACTACACGTCACCAACATCATCAAGGCATCTACATACAAACTCTACATGCTCAAAACAATGAAGGCACTGGGGGCCTGGCAACAACAACTTAGGGATGTTTATACCACCTTCATTCTTCCTAAGTTATGTTATTGTTCACCTGCTTGGGCCTCCTCACTCAACACCACCCAAAAAAGACAAATTGAAAAAGTCCAGAAACGAGCATGTAGAGTTATTATGGGAGACAACTACATCTCATATGTTCATGCCCTTTCTACCCTCAACCTCGCCTCAGTTTCTCAACGTCACCTCCAAGACCTACACAAATTTGGTGATAATCTCATCAAACATCCGCGGCACAGATCCCTTCTTCCACCATCCCTGCCTCCACCACGCCGAGCTTCACGTCACCACAACAAAATTAAACCCATCAGATGCCGTACTGATCGCTACAAGAACAGCGCAATCCCCACTATCGTCAAACACCTTAATAGTTAATTCTCTAGTTAAAACTATATCAAACACACACACACACACACACATAGTCAACACAATAAATAACTCCTAAGAATAACACACACACACACACACACACACACACACACACACACACACACACACACACAGAGGCCTACACACACACACACAGAGGCCTACACAGCACCTCAATATTAATCCCCCCCCCATTAATCCTAATCCTGACCTGACACCACTACCCTCCCAGGACATGTACACATGTACAGTCCTATTGTATATTGTGTTTTTTTCTATGTTCAATTTATTATTCATCCCTAATATTTATTCATGTATTCATTCATTCATCCTCATTTTATTTTTATTTTTAAATGTATTATGTATATTTTCAGCCTATCAGCTGCCATTTACAAATAAACCGTATATTATTATTATTATTATTACATTATTGGGAATAAACTTACATACAGTAGCTTCAAAACACACACACACATTCACACACACACACTACCGAAGATAAACTTGCATAGTTTTAACACCCACACACACACACACACACACATTATCGAAAATAAACTTACATATCCAACATAGTTTTAACACACACACACACACACACACACACACACACACACGCACTACGAGAATAAAACTTGCGTAGCCTTAACACACACACACACACACACACCACCGAAAATAAACTTGCATAGCTTTAACACACACAAACACACACACACACACTTACCTCAGAAATAAAGTAGAGTAGTAGTGTATAAAACAACGGCTAATATACACTACAGTAGCAGAATACAGTAGTAGTAGTAGTAGTGTTGAAATATTATGTAGTAGTAATAGTAGTAGTAGTAGTGATGATGTTATAATATAGTACTATAGACTAATTATAAGAATGTGGTACTTCACCTCTGTGTGTGTGTGTGTGTGTGTGTGTGTGTGTGTGCACTGTGTCTTTCTGTGTGTGTGTGTTTCTCTCTCTCTCCCTCCCTCTCTCTCTGTCTGTCTCTTTCTCTCTCTCCCTATCTTTCTGTCTCTCTCTCTCTGTCTATATCTGTCTCTCTCTCCCTCTCTCTGTCTATATATGTCCCTCTGTCTGTGTGTCTCTTCCTCTCTCTCTCT
>JAWZYT010000478.1:257500-305000 GCA_034508575.1 Petrolisthes manimaculis
ATTGTTTTAGTGGGATAACTTAATATATTATAACCTAAAATTGTACTTACAGGGATAGTATAATATATATATAATTTTGATACATTAGAATCCATTAATTTTTCCAAAAAAGTATGCCACGAAACAGACCAGATTATTGTTGTTGTTGTTGTTGTTGTTATTTTTGTTATTGTTGTTGTTGTTGTTATTGTTGTCGTTGTTGTTATTGTTGTTGTTATTATTGTTGTTGTTATTGTTTTTGTTGTTGTTGTTGTTGTTGTTGATATTGTTGTTGTTGATATTGTTTTTATTGTTGTGGCTGTTATTGTTGTTGTTATTGTTGTTGTTGTTGTTGTTTTGAATCAGATTTGTCCATCCAACATTGTACTATTAACCTTTTATTAAGAGGATAATATTGTTTGTGTACATTAATTGGAGTGTCTTGATTCCTCCAAAGTATTGCCAGGAAACAACAGGACCACATGAACAAAAGTAAATATTGGTGATCTGTTGCAAGGAAAAATAGTTTGGAGGATTCAGTTGCTCCAGTGATTTATTTTCCAACACTTATGTACAGTTGCCAAAAAAGGTATTGCGACAAATCTTGATAGAACTTTAACCCTAGTAATATCCACAACTATTTGTATATGGACTGTAAGCAGAAGGAAATATACATATCCTTCTGTAATGCATACTTATAATCCCTACAAACAACTTTTGAACATTAATATATTTAATGTTGTATCAATAGTTGTCGCAATACCTTTTTTTGGCAACTGTACTTACATACATACAATACTTCCCACAGAAAATAATATTGGATGTTAGCCAGTCCTTCCAACATTACCACGAAACATCCTCTATAGATAAGAAGCTTGTTTCGTGGCATAGTCAGGAGGAATTAGAAGCCTCCACCAAGTCTCATATCCGATCCTGGAGACAAGAGAATAATAGGAGGTACAGTACAGTCGGTATAAAAAAGTGTCAACATTGAAATTTTGTGTTGATACTTTTTTTGCCGACTGTATAAAGCGGAAGAAGATGGAACTGTTGATATGAACAAGTTAACAACACACTACAATGATTGACTAGTGACTAATAGGTAGGAAGGATAGGTAGGATGGTAGGAAGGTAGGGTAGGGAAGGTAGGTAGGTAGGTAGAGTAGGAAGGAAGGTAGGTAGGGTAGGGTAGGAAGGTAGGTAGGAAGGTTTATAGGAAGGAAGGTAGGGTAGGAAGGAAGGAAGGTAGGTAGGTAGGATAGAAAGGTAGGGTAGGTAGGAAGGTTTATAGGAAGGAAGGTAGGTAGGAAGGAAGGTAGGGTAGGTAGGTAGGTAGGATAGGAAGGTTTATAGGAAGGAAGGTAGGTAGGAAGGAAGGTAGGGTTGGTAGGTAGGGTAGGAAGGAAGGTAGGTAGGTAGGGTAGGAAGGAAGGTAGGGTAGGAAGGAAGGTAGAGAGTTAGGTAGGAAGGTTTATAGGAAGGTAGGTAGGGTAGGAAGGATAGGTAGGATGGTAGGGTAGGAAGGTAGGTAGGATGGTAGGAAGGTAGGGTAGGTGGATACTGCCTGTCTTGCCCTCAATACTTCCTTGACCACAGAGATGTTATGTAAACAGTAAACACTCATTACAGTCTCCTCTCTATCTCTCTCTCTCTCTATGTATGTGTGTGTGTGTGTGGGTGTAACTCTCTCTCTCTCTCTTTCTCTCTCTCTCTCTCTCTCTCTCTCTCTCTCTCTCTCTCTCTCTCAGCCTTCTAGTAATTAAAATAAAAGTATATTTCTAATAATTCTAATCTCTGTCACTCAGCTCTTAATTAAATAATACTGTATACTCAATTCAACGTGTGTGTGTATGTTTGTATTAGCTCGTATAGTGTTTAAAAAGGTATACGTACGGAAGCTATAGGTCAAATAGTAGTAATAGTAGCATCCGAGGAAGTGGAAAGTATTATCTTACAAGGATAATAAATTAACTTTGGATACATGGATGGGTACAGAGAACGGTGCATGGGTGGACCTTGGAGGGGGAGTTAGTTCCTTATATACTTTCATTTCCTCTCTCTCTATAGTAGTAGTAGTAGTAGTAGTAGTAGTAGTGGTGTAGTAGTAGTGGTAGTAGTAGTAGTAGTAGAAGTAGTGGTAGTAGCAGTGGTAGTAGATGTTTATATAGGGGTTATAGTGGTGGTAGTAGTAGTAGTATTAGTAGTAAATGGTTATACTATTATATTGGTGGTAGTAGTAGTAGTAGTAGTAGTAGTAGTTGTAGTTGTAGTTGTTGATGTAATAGTAGAAGCAGTAGTAGTAGTAATTAATAGTGGTACAAGGTTTCATTATATTATTTCATTGTCGTTGTTGTTGTCATTAAATAAGTTCATCTGGAATAGTAGTAGTTGTAGTAGTTACTCAGCAGTAGTAGTAGTAGTAGCATTAGTAGTAGTAGCAGTAGTAGTAGTAGTAGTTTTTGTCGTCAGTAAATAAGTTCATCTGTAGTAGTAGTAGTAGTAGTAGTAGTAGTAGCAGCAGTAGTAGTAATAGTAGTAGTAGTAGCAGTAGTAGTAGTTGTCATTATATTATTTCATTGTCATTGTCGTTTTTTTTATCTGGTCCTGTGTTCCATTATAGTGTACCCAGGGCCCAGACAGCAGGTATTAGCATGGAGGTATAATCTAAGAGGAGGCGGCATGACGTCACAGAAGTGAAGCCAGTTTTCTATTGGTCGGCTGTCCTCCCTACCCCCCATTGACTCAAAACATTGAACAGCTGATCATGTCGGACCATCGATTTCACCAACATTCTTTGCCATTTTTTATTATAATGCTGGCGTGTTCAGCATATGGGTGTACCCAGAGAGACAGGTGTCTTTCTACTACATTTCATATGTATGTTAAGAAAGTCATATAGAAAAATATACGACAGAAATTGACAAATCAACGAAGTGAATTTCATCACCTGCCTCGCACACCGCGACACGTACCCATGTCCTGTAGAATATTAATACTGTACACACAAAAACTGTAAAGCCAAGGCTATTATAGTGTTGTGATATTAACTATTAATGTATAACCTGACGTATATATAGCATTGACAGGGTTATAAAAGATAAACTGGCTCCATGGGGGGACCTATTTGTGCCTAAGTTAGGGTTGGCCAGAAGGATAACTCGAGTGTTGAGAGATTGTATTATGAATGTTTTAGCATATGTCATAATGTTTTAAAGATATTTAATTTATAATTGTGTTTACTATGTAGACTATTTGGTTGTTGAGAATTTAGGTGTAAGTTAAAAAAAAACTGTAGTCTAAGTTAAGCCAATGTGCGGAAAAAGTTTTTATAATTGTGAAATTACTGCCTGGGACTGATGAGTAAAATTAATGTTTCTGTGTAAATCAGAGTGAACTGAAACTGAGGAAGTGATGACACACTTTATGCAGTAACATGCAGCCATCATTGTAAGATTCCATGTGGCTTATAAGTGGTAAAATATGTTTGATACAAGACAACACACCTGTGAGTGTCAACTCAATTACATGACAGTTCTGGGTGTTACACTACACATCTCATATCTCCAGTAGGCCTACCATATACACATCTTCACTACCCTATTCACATCTTCAGTACACTATACACTTCTTCACTACACACACATCTCCATTACCTTAATTATACACATCATCACAACACACCACATCTTCACTACTTTATTACATATCTTCACTACATTATACACATCTTCACTACACTATGTAGGCTACATTTTCACTGCAGATCACACATCTTCACAGCACACTGAGGTGGCTACAACGCAAGGAAATTTAAGTGAAAAAAGATGTAGTTTGTTGACAGGCAGACAGTAAAATATTATTACTATCTGCTTGTCAACAAACTATAACTTTTGCTCACTTTCCTTCCTGTTGTAGGTATCTCGCAAGTAGCGAGGCGTACCAGATTCACGTGTGGTCATCTGTACTTGTTATTTCTCTGTAACGTTATAATATTGTCTGTGGGTTGGTGTGTAAGCTATCACCTTCTCTTTTACTATACTTTTTGCATAAAATAAACCATTCATTCATTAATCAATTCATTCTTTCATTCATACTCCTAGGAAAAGTTTGCGAGAAGAGGTAATGCTCTAGCTGGAAACAGCGATATTTAATGGGTTTAAGTACTTTTGATAATATACAGAATTGGATAATTTTATGTAGTTATCATATATGGAACAAATTCAAGTCTCTTTCTGGCTATGATTATAGGATATATGAGAAAATAAGACCATAATTATAATGGGAGTAAGGCGGGCGAAGCAATGTTTTGAGTCAATGGGGGGTAGGGTAATAGGCTCCGCCCCTTGCTTCACTTTGGGTGTACAGGACGAGCGGCTCATGCCGCCTCCTCTTAGATTATACCTCCATGGGTATTAGCCAGGCAGGAAGGTTGTCCAGGGTGTGTGTTGTAAAGGAAGAGGATGTATGTATGTATGTATGTATGTAGTTTGTTAAGATAGTCACGCCTGCTGGATTTGGAGAGGTAAGGTCAAGTTAGTATTGTTTGGTTTGTCTTATAGGAGCCGAGGTCATTGTTTGCCGGAAGTGATAATGGCAACACAAAAATATAGATAAAAGAAGTATTCTATATTATTATGTCTATATATAGATAGTAGCCAAAAGTATTCTATATTTATGTCTATATTTTTAGCTTAATTAAGTATTGATCGACCCCTGTATGGCAAGAAAAAAGTATAGACAATAGTATTTTATATTATGTCTGTCTTTTTATCTTAATTAATGTTTGACAAAATATAAGGTATTATTACAGAATAACTGGCAATACTGGGTTTTAGGCTAGGCTTGAGCAGTATTACCACATTAGTAGGTTAGGTCCTGGGAATTTGCACCAGTCACTTTATCATCGTTTACACTGGTTATACCCGGTAGTTTGCCCAGGTTAGGTCCGGTAGTTTGCCCAGGTTAGGTCCCGGTAGTCTGCTGTGGTCTAGGTTAGGTTAGGTCAGGTCAGACCAGTTTCGAAATTATGTTTGTAAACGGGGCATATCTCGAAAACGAGGCATTTCCGAGAGAAACACCATAGATGAAAAGTGTGTTAGAATGGTCCAAAATAGTGGGTAATGATACTAATATATACAATATAGTGAACCCAAGTTTTCTGTAAATTTACCAAATATAAATAAATATCCATAATACTGTATTCATGTTTTTCTTTTCTTTTTTTCGGGAATATAAAACTCCACACATGAATATTATATAAAAATTATTCATGAGTAAACATGGAAATTTTCTACCAGACTCAATAATACCACATAAAAAAAGTAAACAGGGAATTAATTATTAGAGATGAAGTTATTAGGGGTAATGAGGACAAATGGATCTGGCAACACTGATTGATTTAGTATTGGCGGGACACTGAGAGGTGAAGTGTATTAATTTTGTTCCTTATACTTATTTTATTATTTTGGTGTATTATTTCAGCACAATACAACATCCTACTGCATTACATCATTCGGTGAGTACCTAGTGACACATATATTGTACATAAATTACCCGTAGTACTGTTATTTATGTGTTATTTAAGTGTTATTGATTTGAATGACTGTGAAAGTGACCACCCACAATCGTCATCATTTTTTAATATTAATGTCTATGTTCTTTTCAAAGGTTTTAATTATTTTATATGGTTATTTTCTCGTATATTTTTACTTTATTAAGGTTTATATTCATCTCCACTTCATCTATATGATTGTTTATGGTTATTTACTCGTATATCTGTACTTTATTATTGTTTATTTTTTCGTATTTCTTTATTTTTTTCAGGTTTATATTAATCTCTACTTCATCTATGTTATTGTTTGTGGTTATTTTAATTGTGTATGATTATTTCCTCGTATTTATTGTTTATTTCCTCGAACTTCTTTATTATTGTTTATTTCTTCGTATTTCTTTACTTTCTTCAGGTTTATTATTCATATCCAATTCATGTATGTTATTGTTTGTGGTTATTTTTATTGTTTATGGTTAATTCCTCGTATCTCTTTATATTTTTTTCAGGTTGGTACAGTTGCCTCCAGAAATTTCGAGACACTAACGTTACCTGCTAAACTCTAACTATACTCTATCCAATCCTAGCTTGCAATTGGAGCCTAGGTGTATTTTTAATACTCGTCTCTGATTGGTCAATATCTCCAGGCAACCTCTGTTCACGCTTACCTTTCCCATACCAAAACATTGCATTTCTCAGATGTACACTTTTTTGTTTTTTCTTGGTGTCACACTTATTTCGCTTAATATCTACTTGGCACTTTGGTAACCTGACAGAATAATGATAGAGGATTACTTTTAACGTGAAAAAAATATCCATATCATTAAAAAATATACGATTAAATACGAGTTAAAGTGAAACAAGTAGCTAAAAATGTTTATACAACTTTTTTTATATGCCGATATTTATTTATAAATATTACGCTACCATGATTAAAAATGGGTGGATGATGTAAATAAAATCCTCCTGCATGTCATGGTGGTATAAGATTGTAGATAAGACAGGAATTATTGCTGGAAACGTAATTTTAATGTCAAGATGTCAATGACGCTCTAATTTGCACCCAGTGTTGCCAGGTGCAGGGAAATTTATCTGTTTTAGGGAATTTAGAAGTCCACATAGGGAAATAATATACAGTTCGTTCAAGAGTAAACAGGGAAATTTCTACCAGATGAAATACCTAAAAGACCATAAATGTTCAGGAGTAAACGGGGAATAATTGAGGTAAAAAGCGAAATTCTGATATTAAAGTGAGGGAAATTACGTCAAGCATACATGGCAACACTGACACACGAGCGCGGGAAAACAGGGTTCTTGGTCATACACATTAAAACGTCATTGACATCTTGACATTAAAATTACGTTTCCAGCAATAATTCTTGTCTTATCTACAATCTTATACCACCATGACATGCAGGAGGATTGTATTTACATCATCCACCCATTTTTAATCATGGTAGCGTAATATTTATAAATAAATATCGGCATATAAAAAAAGTTGTATAAACATTTTTAGCTACTTGTTTCACTTCAACTCGTATTTAATCGTATATTTTTTAATGATATGGATATTTTTTTCACGATAAAAGTAATCCTCTATCATTATTCTGTCAGGTTACCAAAGTGCCAAGTAGATATTAAGCGAAATAAGTGAGGCACCAAGAAAAAACAAAAAAGTGTACATCTGAGAAATGCAATGTTTTGGTATGGGAAAGGTAAGCGTGAACAGAGGTTGCCTGGAGATATTGACCAATCAGAGACGAGTATTAAAAATACACCTAGGCTCCAATTGCAAGCTAGGATTGGATAGAGTTTTTTTTATAGTGTCTCGATATTCTTGGAGGCAACTGTACGTAACGTTAGGCTACTGGGCAAACAAAACATACAGTAATAATTATTTAACTATGTTTATTCCTACCTTTGCTATGACACTTCTAACTTACCCCATTCCCGAGATAACCCCCCTAACCCAAATTAACCCCACCTAACCCAACCCACCCTAACCCTAACCCAACCCAACCAAACCCTAACAGTACAGTAACAATACAAGTTGATACAGTAACAGTACAATACAGTAACAATACATTTGAGTCAAGCTGAGATTATATGGTACAGTACAGTAGGAAAAAAAGTTGAATTGGTGTTGTTATTATTATTATTATTATTATCATTATTATTCAGTACAGTAGGGTATGAAAAAAAGTTGAATTGTTATTGTTATTACTATTATTATTATTATTATTATTATTCAGTACAGTAGGGTAGGAAGAAAAGTTGAATTGGTATTATTATTATTTATTGTTATTATTATTAATATTATTATTATTATACAGTACAGTAGGAAAGAGAGTTGATTTGGTATTATTTTGTACTTTTTCTTCTTATTCTTATAATTATTATTATACAGTACAGTAGGGTAGGAAGAAAAGTTGAATTATTATTATTATTATTTATTGTTATTACACAGTATAGTAGGAAATAGGTGAATTGGTATTATTATTATTATTATTATTATTATTATTATTATTATTATTATTAGGCTATACAGTACATTAGGAAAAAAGTTGAATTATTATTATTATTATTATTATTATTATACAGTACAGTAGGAAAAAAGTTGAATTGGTATTATTATTTTGTACTTTTTTTCTTCCTGTTATTATTATTATAAATACTATAATATATACTTCCTATTATTATTATAAATACAGTATTGTTATTGTTATCTGTTATTGGGCCTGGAGTTACAGAATGTGAACATATGTACAGTCACAAGCACTGATAATTATACAGGTGTGCTTCCACTACCTACAGCTACAGATAGTATATACTTACACAATAACATCTCCATTGGATTAAGAAGTGTGTGTGTGTGTAGAGAGAGAGGTGTAGGACCCTATTTGTGTGTGTAAAGAGAGAGAGGTGCATGTTTGTGTATGTGTGTGTACAGTGGTGCATGTGTGTGTGTGTGTGTGTGTAGAGAGAGAGGTGCATGTTGTGTGTGTGTATGTGTGTGTACAAAGGTGAGGTGCATGTGTGTGTGTGTGTGTGTAGAGAGAGGTGCATGTGTGTGTGTGTAGAGAGAGAGGTGCATGTTGTGTGTGGTAAGTATAGAGGTGCATGTTTTGTGTGTGGTGTGGTGTTATGGAGTGTGTGTGTGTGTAAAAAGGTGTATATTGTGTGTGTGTGTGTGTGTGTGTAGAGAGAGAGGTGCATATTGTGTGTGTAGAGAGAGAGGTGCATGTTGTGTGTGTACAGTGTGGTGTGCATGTTGTGTGTGTGTAGAGAGAGAGGTGCATGTTGTGTGTGTAGAGAGAGAGGTGCATATTGTGTGTGTAGAGAGAGAGGTGCATATTGTGTGTGTAGAGAGAGAGGTGTGCATGTTGTGTGTGGTGTGGTGTCTATGAGTGTTATGCTGTATCATGTGTATAAGATGATGATTTAGTGTTTTATGGCAGTTGACTCATGGTGTTGGTCAATCATGGTAAGGCAGTCAGTATTGTAACATCAACAAATCTTCACCCAGCCTCCAAGGTGGTAATCGTTGCTCTTACAGCCGGGTACCTAATTATCTACTGCTCTGTAAAATAGGGATATAGGGCCTATAAGGGAATTAATATAAGTATAAAATTACAAAAGGTTCAACCGTTCTACAAACAAGATTTTTTGAGGACAGTCGAGGGAGGCTTGGATAATTCTAACAAAGTGTACCATGATGTGAATAAGCTACCGTAATGTACAGTTGCCCACACATGAATCTGGTATGCCTCGCTACTTGTGAGATGCCTACAAGAGGAAGGAAAGTGAAAAGAGATGTAGTTTGTTGACAGGCAGACAGTAAAATATTAGTACCATCTGCTTGTCAACAAACGATAACTTTTGCTCACTTTCCTTCCTGTTGTAGGTATCTCACAAGTAGCGAGGCGTACCAGATTCATGTGTGGGCAACTGTACATGTTTCTATTCCAGTATTGGTGGGATAACTTATATATTCAGGGGGTGCGGGAGTAAGGGGACAGGCTTGTTGGGGGGGGGTTGGTGGGGGGGAGTAGAGGTACAGGCTTTTGGCGTTTTGGGGGGTGCGGGAGTAGGGGACAGGCTTGGGGGGGGTTGTGGGTGCTGGAGTAGGGGGACAGGCTTGTGGGGGGAGTTAGGGGGGTGCGGCTATAGGGGACAGGCTTTCTACCCACCCCAAACCTGTCCCCCTATTCCCACACACCCCAAACCCCCCCCAAGCCTGTCCACTACTCCCGCACCCCCTTAAATGTACTGTACAGACGGCGGCAAAAGTCGTGTCTCCTCCCTCAACACCTGTTAATTAAAAGATTACATAAAGGTTAATCATCAAATAAAACACATTCGCCACCATACCAAAATATGATAGCCAGAGGTTAAATTAATATATTTCTTTATTATTCAGTTTACGAGCCATGAACGAATCTTTTATTTCTATACTGTACTTATTTATTTTCTGAGGAAAGTTGTCGTTAAAGGCCATGACGTTATTTGATACATTTCGAAATTAATGACTAAATATATGTAAACAATCGCAGTAATATCATTTAAGAGAACAAACACAACATTGTTAATAATACTAATACTAATAGTAATAAACATACTATACAGCGGACGGGAAAATATCCGGGAAATATATATGTACAAATATATCACAAATATAAACACACACATGCACATATGTTTCATCTATCCTAATTCTATAGTTTACCATTAACCTCGTGTTGTATAATACTTTTTGGATGTTGTGAAAAGGAAAATTATAAACATGTAAACACCAACTATTTTAAATATAGTCTGTGATATTAAATTGTTATTAAAAGTTATTGACAATTTGAAACATTATCATAAAACGTCTAATATTTTACTTATATGAAGAGAGAAAAGTGGTGATGGTGGTAGTAGTGGAGGTGATAATGGTGTTGTTGGTGGTGATAGTGGTAGTAGTAGTAAATGTAATGGTTGTGGTGATAATGGTGTTGTAGGTGTTGTTGTTGGTGGTGGTAATGATAGTAGTGGACGTGATGGTGGTGGTGGTGGTGGTGGGAATGGTTGTGGTGATATTGGTGTTGTTGTTGGTGGTGGTAGGGGTAGTAGTGGTGGTGGTGGTAGGGGTAGTAGTGGTGGTGGTGATAGTGGTGGTGTGAATGGTTGTGGTGATAATGGTGGTGGTGGTGGTGATGGTTAAACATTACCTATTGTATTGTGATCGGAAAATATATGTGATCAAAATATAATCATGCAACAACACCTTATGTCAACTCAAGCAACCCCCTCAATTATTATTATTAATATGAGGTGCTGCAAAATCATACATACTGTACACGTGTTGTTCTTTATTACCAAGATATTAATTACCATGATGGTGGATATTTGATTGTGGCTGTACATTAGAGTGCCTTGATTCCTCCAAAGTATGCCATGAAACACACACACACACACACACGCACGCACGCACGCACGCACACACACACACACACACAGGTCCAGATTGATAATAATTGCAGCTTATAGTGTTAGGTATAGTTATAATATTTTTAGTCTTTGTGAAAATGTGGTCAGGGATTTGATATACACGTGTATCTGTATTACTACACACGCTTATACTCAGGTTGATAACACACATACACACAAACTAATGGACCATAGCAACACACACACACACACACACATGAACCCCAGTAACACATACACACACACACACAAACTAATGGACCATAGCAACACACACACACACACACACACACACATGAACCCCAGTAACACATACACACACACATAAATGGACCCCCATCAATATATATACACACACACCAAATGGACCCCAACAACCAACACACACACACACACACACACACACACACACACACACACACACACACACACACACACACACACAAATGAACCCCAGCAACACACACACACAAATGAACCCCAGCAACACACACACACACACACACAGAAAATGAACCCCAGCAACACACACACACACACACACACACACACATACAGATAATTTGATATACGTATTATGTTTGTTTACTGTCTCTTTGTGTGTATACCCTATATTACCCCGCCCTTGACTCTATCTATGGGTACAGTACAGTAAAGTGGCCTATAATTATTTTGGGTCAATATGGTACCTACTCAACCTAGTTCTTTTTCTTATCTATATCTATACCTTTACACTTTTTTTTTAATACAGATTAGTTCTTTTTCTTATCTATCTATACCTTTACCCTTTTTACTGATTATTATTATGTAAGTACTGCAAGTCATACATGGTTGGTTGGTTGGTTGTTTTTCGTAGATGCTGTGAGTGAGTGAGTGAGTGAGTCATTCATTCAGTTGTCCTCATTTAGGCTATGAGAGAGAGATAGAGAGAGAAAGAAGTTTTGTGTTGGTAAATCTGGAACATGATTCTTCCAAACTATTCCAAGCAACAGAACACCATTATTTGTTATTCGTTTGGTCCTGTCTCCTGGCACACTTTGGAGGAATCAAGGCACTCCAATGTAAGGGGATAGTATACTTTTGAATGATTGGAGCGACTTGATTCCTCCAAAGTATGCCAGGAAACAGACTCAGATGATGACAAATAATATGATATCCTGTTGCCTGGAATAATATATAGAGGAATAATGTGCTCCAGATTTACCACCCAAAACAATGTGCTATATATATATAATCCACTTAAGGAGAGATTATATAATTATTATCTTGTTGGTGAATTGAAGTGTCTCTCATCCCTACAAAGTATGACAGGAAACAAACAGGACCAGATGAACATAAAATAATGGTGTCCTGCATGTTGCTTGGAATAGTTTGGAGGAATCTGCAGTTGCTCCAGATTTACCAACACTGTAAAGTACTAAAAAAATTCTCCCTAAAGCAGGCAGCATTTCTTAAGGGGAGAGTATACTTGTGGTACATTGGAGTGCCTTGATTCCTCCAAAATATGCCAGGAAACAGGACCAGATGGACCAAAATAAAGGCGTCCTATTGCTTGGAATAGTTTGGAGGAATCAGTTGCTCCAGATTTGCCAACACTATTTCCTCCTTAAGCTGGGGTGCTACTTAAATCAAATTATAGGGAATGTTGAGAAAGGTTACATATGTGTCGATAAAATGACACTATAAACAACAAAAACAACAAAATAGAATATGTTAGCCAATGGTAGGGGTGAGGAGGTTGGGGGGGTGTGTGCTGGACTGACTAGGGGAGGGGGGTGCTGAGTTTGTAAAAGGTTAAGGGGCAAAGTTACACACTGTTGGTAAATCCGAAGTAAATGATTCCTCCAAACTATGCCATGAAATACATTGGAGGAATCAAGGCACTCCAATGTAACAAAAGTGAATTACATCATTAATTATGGTACATCATGAATTACATCTGTTTTCTGGTATAGTTAGGAGGAATCAGTAGCCTTCCAATTTACCAACAAGAGTATAGGTTAATTATTATCTCCCTTTAAGTTGAGTAGCCTATAGGCCTATAAACTATTCCAAGCAACAGAACACCATTATTTTTGTTCATGTGGTCCTGTTTCCTGACATACTTTGGAGGAATCAAGGCACTCCAATGTAACAAAACTATACTATCCACTTAAGACCCTGTGATCGTGTATATAGGTTATGAGACTTGGTGGCTTCTGATTCCTCCTGACCATGCCACGAAACAAGCTCCTTCCATATAGGTGTGTGTGTTTCGTGACAATATATGAAGGACTCGTATATCTCCAATAAGAAAGCTCATATTAAAGAACTTGTGATCGTGTATGAAATTTGGAGGCTTCTGATTCCTCCTGACTATGCCACGAAACAAGCTCCTTCCATATAGGTGTGTTTGTGTGTGTGTGTGTTTCGTGACAATATATGAAGGACTCACTAATCTCCAATTTTTCTGACTACATCACAGGGTTCCTTATTTTATGTATGTCGTAAGTAAGATGTTGTTTATGAGTTATACAGTATTTAGGCTATATACTGTATATATATAAAATCCTAAGTGTGTTTGTTATATATATTTAATTGTGTAATTCACTTTTGTTACATTGGAGTGCCTTGATTCCTCCAAAGTTTACCAGGAAATAGGACCATATGGACAAAAATAATGGTGTTTTTATGTTGCTTGCTTGGAATAGTTTGGAGGAATAAGTTGCTCCAGATTTACCAACACTGTAGGCTACTATACTTCCCCTCGTAATGGTTTTCATAGAAATATAAAAGTCGTCTGGTGTTAGTGAGTGAAAGGAAAGTGTATACAATTTATTTTATTATAATATCTCATTGTTATTTATGATGGACAGTGTTTAATTAAAAGTATTAGTTAAAGGTAGATTTATAATGATTTTTTTTTTTAATTGCATGGTTTCCCTCCCCTACAAAAAAAGTCAGTCATGGTTTAGTGAGTGAAAAAAAAAATATAGAAGCTCATAATAAAAAAAAAAAGTCGTGGGTTAGCTAGTGAAAAAAAAATATATAGAATCTCTCAATAAAGAAAAATCGTCATGGGTTAGCTAGTGAAAAAATATATATATACCGGTATATAGAAACTTTGATTAATGATGTTGTGATGAGGCAGTGTTTTGTAGTATTAGCTAACGGTAGATAGATACATATAAATAAATAAATAAAAATATAAAGGAATAGAAGAAAATAAGATAAAATAGAAATGTGTTTTAGATAGATACATATAAATAAATAAATAAATAAATAAAGTAATAGAAAATAAGATAAAATAGAAATGTGTTTTATAGTATTAGATAACGGTAGATGGATAGATACATATGAATAAAAGTAAAATAAAAAATGAATAGAAAATAATAAAATAGCAATAAATAAAGGAACAGAAAATAATAATAGATGTGTTTTATAGTATTAGCTAACGATAGATAAATACATACATATAAATAAAAATAAAAGAATAGAAAATAATAAAATAGAAATGCATATTATTAATTAAAGGAATATAAAATAAATAAAATTGAATATAAATGCATATTATTGTACGTACATACATGACTGGTCTAATTATTTTGTGGTGTTGCTGGGTGGTATGTGATTAATTAATTCCCTTCCAACGTAAAAACAAACCAAAGCATATGCAGAAAAATGTTCCAGAGAGAGAGTGAGAGAAAGAAATAGAGAGTGAGAGAAGAGAAAGAAAAAGAGAAAAAATAAATAAAGAAATAGAGAAAGGGGAAGAGAGAGAGAAAGAAAGAAAGACAGAGAGAGTGAGTGAGAGTGAGAGAAAAGAAAGAGAAAGAGAAAAATGTGAGATAGAAAGATAAAAAAGAAAGAAAGAAATAGAGAAAGAGGAAGAAAGAGAGAAAAAGAAATAAAAAGAGAGAAAGAGAAAGAAAGAAAGACAGAGTGAGTGAGAGAGAGAAATAGAAAGCGAGAGAAAAGATAGAAAAAAAATAGAGAAAGAGGAAGAATGAGAGAAAAAGAAATATAAAGAAAAGAGAGAGAGAAAGAGAAAGACAGAGATATATAAAAAACTAGAGAGAACGTAACGACTGGCTGGTGCAAAGGGGAGATACTGTAATAAAAATATTAAATAATAAATCCTCTTCGTCAACCTTCTCTCTCTCTCTCTCTCTCTCTCTCTCTCTCTCTCTCTCTCTCTCTCTCTCTCTCTCTCTCTCTCTCTCTCTCTCTCTTCTTCGCCAACCTCTCTCTCTCTCTCTATCTCTCTCTCTCTCAAGCCCCTCTTCGTCAACCTTCCTCTCTCTTCAACCTCTCTTCTTCGTCAACCTTCCTCTCTCTCTCTCTCTCTCTCTCTCTCTCTCTCTTCGTCAACCTCTCTCTCTCTCTCTTTCTTCGTCAACATTACTCTCACTCCCCTCTCTCTCCTCTTCTTCATCAACCTTCTCTCTCTCTCTCTCTCTCTCTTCCTCTCTTCATCAACCTTCCTCTCTCACTCCCCTCTCTCTCCTCTTCTTCATCAACCTTCTCTCCCCCCCCCTCTCTCTCCCCCCCCTCTCTCTCCCCCCCTCTCTCTCTCCCCCCCTCTCTCTCTCTCTCTCTCTCCGTCAACCTCTCTCTCTTCTCTCTCTCTCTCTCTCTCTCTCTGCGCAGGTGTAGTTCATCCGCCATTTTGTGTGTTCCCTCTCCACCAATCACGAACGAGAGGAGGAGCTGGAGGGAAAAGGAGGGATTGGAGGCATTTAGGGAGGGTGGAGGGGAGGGGGAGGGAGAAGAGAGATGGGTGCTTGGGGGGATGGCGGAGGGAGGAAATGAGAGAGAGAAAGAGAGAGAGGAGGCAATGAGGGACTGGAAGGAGAGAAAGAGAGAGAGAGAGAGGGAGGGAGAGTTTGGGGGGGAGGTGGGACGAGGAAATGAGATGGATGGAGGTAATGAGGGGCTGAAATGAGAGAAAGAGAGAGATAGTTTAGGGGCTGAAATGAGAGAAAGATAGAGAGAGAGGAGGTAATGAGGGGCTGAAAAGAGAAAAAGAGAGAGAGAGAGTTTGGGTGTGTGGAAGGAGGAAATGAGAGAGAGTGAGAAAGGGAGAGGGAGTTTGGGGTGTTTGGGGAGAGGAAATGAGAGAAAAAGAGAGAAAGAGGGAGAGTTTGGGGGAGGGAAGAGGGATGTACTGGGGTTTGGCTGTCTGTAGGTCCCATGTGTGTGTGTGTGTGTGTGTGTATTGGGGGGTAGGGGGGAGTGGGAAAGATTAGGAGGGAGGGGGTAGCCTAGCTGTGGTGTGGGATGGATTGGTTTGCTTTGGGGATTGGGGGGAGGGGGTAGATGAGGGAAGGGGGAGGGGGGGTAGGTAGATGAGGGAAGGGGGAGGGGGTAGGGATGCAGTGGTGCCAGATGTGAAAAGTGCCAGGGGATGCGATGCTGCCAAATTTTAAACCTGATGAAAATATCGTACGAGTTTTCCAAAATTGTCAGTCTTTTTTTTTTTTGCCTTTTTTTTCAAGTGCCTACGTGCAGTAATGAATGACACGAATTTTGACCATACTAAGATATATATGTATGTAATTATTTTGTTGGTTGACGTAATTATTATAAAATATTTGGTTTCAACACTTTAGAAATTTAGTTCCTCCCTTTTTAGAAAATTGTGGATACGACACATTTTTTAATACCATATTATATTATATTTTGTCAACATAAAGTATGTATAAATATGTAGAAGTTTTGTAGTGTACAGTACTTGAAGTGTAGTGTACAGTACTTGAAGTGTAGTGTACAGTACTTAAAGTGTAGTGTACAGTACTTAAAGTAAACTTGAATTATTTTATTGTTGTATTGCATATGTTACATTGATTATTGGTTCATTTTGTTTGTTAAAAGAAGTAGCATAGTGTTGTGTGTGATTTTTTTTTTTTTCTGTCGTAAATCTTCTGGTTTCCATAATATCAGTGTTCAAAATGGGGAAGGAAGTTTTATGTTGATTAAAAAAAAAAATTCCTCGTAATTCTCGAAAATTTCATTAACAAAATTTCATGTTTGGTTAAGATATAATTATAATATTAATAATATCGTATTTTAGAAGGTGCAGGAATATGCAATGTATAATGTGAAAAAAAAACTATTAAAATTTGAACTCGTAACTCTGGCTACGTAGCGTTTAGGTAGGAATATGTGGGTAAAGATATATAGGACAGTCTCTAAGTTAAACGTTCTATCCTAATGCAAAAATGCCTCTTTGATCACCAACACCTGAATATTACTAAAGAAATCAACCTTTACTGAAGAAAATATAATATATCCATGTTTGGGATGGTTAAAACGGGTTATCGCCAAAAATCATCCTTTTTCCTAAATATATATATATATAAACATGGAAGCCTCGAGCGAGTAGATTTTCATGTATTTTTTGTATGATAACAACAGAGGTGCAAGGCAGAACAAAAATAAAAAAATTGAATGTATGTGTCATTGGCCTAAGATAATTATCGTGATCCTGGCAGACAGAGAGAGAGTGCATGAGGAGGAGGAGAGAGGAGAGAGCTCCATGGAGCTGGGGCAGTAGGAGGGAGGAGGAAGAGGTGCAGGAGGAGGGGGAGTAGGAGGGAGAGAGGGGAGGAGTAGGAGTAGCAGTAGGAGGGGCAAGAGTGAGGGAGTGAGTCTAGCCAACACCAGCCAGTCTACTGATGAGGCCCGGACAGGCAGGAGCATAACATACTTGTGCTCGGAACGTGGGCTGGGTATATATATTATCTTATCACAGATTTTTATATATAAAGATTCATGGTTAAAACTTTTTTTTTGTTTTTATTTTCTTGCTGCAGTCTTTTAAGTTTAATGTATACTAATGAGCTGTGAGTTAATGCGAGGGCAACATACGCAATCATTTTAGATAATTTTCATCATAATCATTTTTGCTTCATCCAGTCGTCAACTTCCAAATTTGAAGAAGAGCTTTTTGAGGTGATGCCATTAAAATATTAGACGGTAAGAATGTTTTTCTTTCCATGAGGTTATGTATGTTTAAAAAAAAAAAAAGAATACATGTATGTACAATACATCACCACTTAAAGAATTTTAAAGCTGGCAATGATAACTTTTGTTAAGAATTAACTTTAAAAACGTGCGTGGAAACAGCTCGCTGCCACCAACCAACCAACTATTCAACCAACCAACCAACCACTGCCACCATCACTACCAACCACTACTACTACTACCGCCACCGCCGCCAGCACCACCACTACTACTACCACCATCATTATAGTAACTTGTCCTGGTTTGAGTGTGGTAACTGTACGTGGTGGCGGTGTATATCTCGGTTAACTTGTTAAAAATAAAAAATACTAATAACAAACCAATCAGTCAGTCGGCCTCAACCACAGTGAAAAATTAAAGTCCATCTTCATCTATCAATGCATAATAATATACAGTACATAAGTACATACATACCTTGCATTGCATACATACTTATCCTATGATGGTCTTGTTGCCTGGCAAGTACCGGTACTCGACATATGCATAGTATACCAATACTTTAAGATTGGTGCAAGATCTTTAAAAAGGAGCCTACCCTGCCTCCATCCATACATCCCTTGATTTATACTTTAATTTGAATCAAGTTGGTGCAATATGTTACTAAGTCATTCATATAATGAGTTGGTGTTGGTGGTGGTGAGATGGTTTGGTCTAGCGCTGGTTCATTCGTTTATATCCCAAACACTCGGGAGTATATTAATATAATGTGGCATACGTTTCAAAGTTAATTAATTCAACCTCGCTCATAGAAAAACGTAATTATACATCATATCTATGCGTTCTATATACAGTACAGCTGATGCGATAGTGATTGATGACTTGAATAAAATGAACGGAAAATGCGATACCCAGCCCAAGCCAAATGTATCTCCTCCACACAGTCGTAATAGGCCTGCCTACATTATTATTATGTCCTGATAGCCGAACATTACTCTAATCCTCGAACGATATTTAATTGATACCTAAATCATATGGTGATAATAATTTGGAAGATTACTGCTGCGAATTTCCACTTCTTTCTGGCATACACCAACATGTGTGTTGTATTCCCGTAGAGTATTTCGTGGTCGTGGTTGGGATGTATGAAACGATAGATGGATTGGCCTTGGTTTAATTATTATAGAATAGCTTCATGATAACCTCCAAGAAAACTAACTTAACTAACTTTGATTTATATACCGTCCCGACACAGATTAAATTTATTATTATTCTACAGGGCCAGAAAACCAACTTTGATTTATATACCGTCCCGACACAAATTAAAGTTCTACAGAACCAATGCCATAATAATTATTTTTGTTGGTGTTTGTTTGATTACATTGTTCCCCATCCGCTAACATGATGAGACAAACAAGTTTTCTGAAAAGGTTGGTGGTGATGGTGATGGTGGTGGTTTGCGCGCGTTGATGATGCACACAGCGACACACACAACCAATCCATCTATCCATCAATACATCTGCTTTAGTTGTTGCTGCTACATACCTACCTTCCTACCTACCTTTACATAACCTCCTGAAAATCTGTGTGGGATCCTCCTATCACAGTGAGGTTCTTTGTTATCCAACCAACCTGTTCTGTTGTATGTATGTAGCCTTCAGAGCTCAAACAAAGTACATACAAGTAAGTGTTTCATACAAGAACACTTTGTCATTAACAGGTAAACATCAACTTAACACCGCCAAACATTCATTAGCCTACAATGGAGAGTAAAAGTTTAGCTTTGGTTGGTAATTAAATGACTTTACATTATTACTTCTTTAGGTAAATAGTTTTGCGTCTGGTTGTATTCCAAGACTCAAGAATGAATACCGGTAGTATCAAATCAAAGTGGGTAAGTAGGTAGACTATAATACCCAATACTAAGTCTTATAAACTAACGAAGCAGGAATATCACAAAATATATATATAGTCTGGAGTTTATTATTAGTATTGGTGGTAATAGCCGTGTTTAAGAGGTGACCAGCCAGCCATCAGTCCCCGTTTGCAGTGCAGTAAGTAGGTCTGTGGGGAATGAATCTTTGTTGATTAAAGGGAGTAGCCTAATTCACTTTTGGTACATTGAGGGAGTGCCATGATTCCTCCAAAGTATGCTAGGAAACAACCCAAGTTAGTTAACAAAAATGATGTTGGTGTTCTGTAGCTTGGAATAGTTTGTAGGATTCAGTTGTTGCTCCAGATTTACCAACACAAAACTTACTTCCCTCTTAATTAAGTCACGCCTCTCATTGGTACCTAATAAGACGACTGCTTCCTTTAATTCTTCAAACTTAACAACGAACATACCTAGGCCTATACATATAATAGCGTCATCTACAACATCAAAGTTATAATTAACATACACGGCCGTACGTCAGAAATTTATCGGTGAATTTGACGGTGGTATGAGACTTATTAAATAACTACTAACACCACATAGGCCTATAATAATATATATATAATGAAAATGGCTGTTGTTATTTTACACCGATAGTCGTTCATGTTTCGAGAGGAGATCTTTAAATTAAAATGCATCTGCAACTCCCGGGAAAATAAATATAACAACGCTGGTTTATTTTAGTAAGGAATATAATAAATGAGGAAACCGCACATATGGGTGTTCTTCCATATTATGTACTAGATTCAGAATAATGAAAGACGTGATTCCATTCAAGTGTTTGTTATATTACATTTTTTTTTATCGTTCAAGTAGTTCCTAATTTACAACTTGAGGGCAGATTCTTTTGTTTTGACTTAGACGAACTTCCGATTCCTCCAAATTATGCCATGAAGCGAGTCCACCTGTTTTTGGAGGAATCATTAGCCTTCCAGTTTACCGTCAAGAGAATAATAATATCCAGCACTTGTTTGTAAGTTCATAATTATGCAAGCTGCTGCAACAACAACAACAACTATGATAATTTACAGTTGTATATATAACAGAAATTAAAACATAACTACAGTACTGAATAAGATCAAATTTATTTATAAACAAACTATTAGCAATGGAAAATACATCTAATAATATAATCCTATAAGTTACGAGCGGGAGGAGATTATCTTGTTGGTAAAATTGGAAAGAAGGCTACTGATTCATTCCTCCTAATTTTACCACAAAACAAATGCCTTTAATTAAGACTAAAATAATACAGTATACAGGCGATATGTTAACACTTCATACTTTGGAATAAATACATTGTCCTTTAGTTAGACTCACAGATAGATACACTATACCTAAAACACCGACCGATCTTTTTCTCCAGCGGAAATTAAAAATATGTTCGGGTGTTTGCCGTAGAACTTGTTGATGTAGCGGTAAAGTCCAAGAGTTAAATCAGGTATTATTATTATTATACTTCGGGTTTTAAAGTTCATTACAGATCCATAAATTTAATTAATACTACCTTTCTATAATCTATATGGTTTATTTAAATGTTCTCGTTGCGGTGACGAATTATAATTATTAATAAAATTCTTTGTCGCTTGATAAAACCCAGAAAATATCAGAGTATATTACTTTCATTGTTGCTTGATAAAAACATAGAAAATAATTAGACAGACCAAAGTTAATAGTTGTAGTTCGAGCTGAAATACTTTGAAACGAATTTATTATGTAATACAGTAGTGCTGAATTATTATTATTATTATTGGCAAGTATAGTAGTAACAAGAAGAAGCTGTGAGTGAGTCATAACATATATACATACATACATATACATACATACAGCGCTAGTCTCATATTCACTACACAGCGATTCTCTCTCTCTCTCTCTCTCTCTCTCTCTCTCTCTCAGTTATATTGTATTTTATATATCTATTCTTCTGTTAGTTAGTTTATTTTCTTCTATATCTTCTATATTTTCTTCTATATCCGGTTCTTCCGATGGTCTTTCCGGATATAAAGGTCGGTAGGAAAAGTAAATTGTATGAATACGGTACGGGTAATTTAAGTTAATTATATAAAAAAAACTTTATTCTTTTGTTTAGAATATTATGGTACAGCCACAATCAAATATCCACCAACACATTTCCTTCCATCTTAATAAGTAAATATCTTGGTAATAAAAAAGGAACAGCACTTGTATGATTTTGCACCACCTCATAATAATAATATCCTCCAACACTTTCCTTCCATCTTCATAAGTAAATATCTTGGTAATAAAGAACAACACGTGTATGTATGATTTTGCAGCACCTCATAATAATAATAATAATAATAATTGAGGGGGTTGAGTTGACATAGGAAGGTGTGGTGGTTGTATGATTATATTTAGATAGGATTAAGGGGAGATAATATTTTTGTTTTTAGTAAATTGGTAGACGATTTATTCCTGCTAACTATATATACCAGAAAATAATGATAATAATATGATTGATTGATATTAGGCGCCGTAACAGCGAGGTTATATAGCGTCAGAAAAAGGTGATAGATAGGTGAGACAGCAAGCATATAAGTAATAGTTAGGAGAAATCAAGAAAACTTCAAATTCACCAACAACCAAAATAAGAATTCCCTCCGTAATTATTAAAACTATAGGCCTACTTACCGTTGACCTAAATTTTTGTCGTTGTTAAAGTGAAGACGATGATGATGGATGAATATTAACTTTATTATTGCTATTACTATACTTATTATTTTTTGTTGTTAAATTGATGATGATGATGGAGGAATATTAACTTTATTATTACTATGACTATAACTATATTTTTTTATAGAAGAAATATTAATTTAATGATAGTGTTATTGTTATTTCACACTACTACTATATTATCCCACCACTAACTAACTTAACTAACTAACCTGCCACGGTATGGACTGAAATAAATAAATAAACTAAACAGTCCATATCCGGAAGGCCGGTTGGTTACATACTAAAAAAAAAAAACACCCACACACACATAACTATACGTACAAAAAAACAACACATAACTATACATACAAAAAAAAACATACACACATAACAACTATACATAAACAAAAGAAAAAAAAACTGTACATACCAAAAAAACACACACACATACATACATACATAGGCTACATACATTCTGGAAATATGAATATACAAAGCAATTTAAATTTGCATGAAAGGCAGGCAAAAATGGGAATATCGCGGTCTACATACATACACACACACATACACACACATACATACATACAGACAGACATACTTTCACGGTTGCTGAATCGGTATGTGTGTTCTCTCGCCGCCCCGCGTTGAATGCAAAAATATTAAATAATAATAAAAATAAAAAAAATAAATGAAAATAAAAAAATAAATCTAGTTTCATAAATTATATATATACACAAAATTTTCAAAAATGTTAATAAAAATAAAAATAAATGAAAATACAAATAAAATAAATCTAGCTGCATATATTACACAAAACTTCAAAATTATTACCACCAACACACACACACACACACGCACACACAGAGGTAGAAAGAAAGAAAAGTCCATCCATCCATGACAAAGGTAGCGTGTATGTGTGTGTGTGTGTCATGAGAATTTTATTATTATAAGGATTCTACTATAATAATACTTGGCAACACTGCAGCTACTGGATTGTATTATTATTATTATTATTATTTTAACTTTTGTAAGGGGAATTTGAGTGACTGATATTCGCACTTCCATCTATTATTTATATTATTATTATTATTATTATTATTATTATTATTTTGGTAAGTGGGAATTTGAATGATTAAAATCTGTTCTTCCATTTATTTTGTATTTCATTTATTTATTTATTTTTATTTTTTGTCCTTCCCTATAGGTGTGTGTGTGTGTGTGTTTCGTGGCAATATTTTACCTCCAATTTACTTACATACATACATCACAAGATCCCTTAACTAACTAACTAACTAACTAGACAACTAACCAACTAACTAACTATCCAACTAACTAACTAACTAACCAACCAACTAACTAACTAACTAGACAACCAACCAACTAACTAACTAACTAACTAACCAACCAATCAACCAATTAACCAACCAACCAACTAACAAACCAACTAACTAACCAACCAAAGAACCAATTAAGTAACTAACTAACCAACTAACTAACTAACCAACCAAAGAACCAATTAACCAACTAACTAACTAACTAATTAACTATGTATAAAGTCTTGTCATTAGGATAGACTTAAAGGAACAAAGTTAAGGTTTCGTTAATCTAATGACTTGATTCATTAAGCCTAGTTTGATCCAATTAAAGAAGGCCTCTCAGGTTTTGGGAGCCTACTGTGTCCTCCAAACCCCCCCCCCCTTTTTTTTAGTTCAATTAGGAGCCTACTAAATCCTCCAAATCCTTCTTTTAGACCAATTGGGAGCCTACAGAGTCCTCCAATCCTTTTTTTTAGCCTAATTGGGAGCCTACAGAGTCCTCCAAAATATTCTACAAACTCAACAACCAATCCCTCTACTTCACCTTCAAAATATAAGTAAATACACACACACACACACATATATATACCTACATTCACTAATAATAATAATAATAATAATAATAATAATAATAATAGTAATAATAATAATAAATATAAATATAATGATGAAAAACGCCTGCAAATGGTCATAAATGAATTAATTCTGCTCTGTGATGAAGGAAAGTAAGCGTAAGTGCATTCCACATATTTTTTTTTGCGTAAACCTCCACCCATCTATGCGTAAACACACACACACACACACTCTCTCTCTCTCTCTCTCTCTCTCTCTCTCTCTCTCTCTCTCTCTCTCTCTCTCTCTCTCTCATATGTACGCATCCCTCACTCCCTTATATTCTCTACTAAATATATTCGAAAAAGTTTAAATGCATTCCCCGATTTCCTTCCCGCGTAAAAATTGTACAAAAATAAAAATAAAAAGGAATTTTTTTTAAGGGTGGTTGGTTGGAGAGAGAGAGAGAGAGAGAGAGAGAGAGAGAGAGAGAGAGAGAGAGTGAGTGAATGAGTAAATGAGTGAGGTTACTTGGTGAGTGAGTGAATGTTAGAGTGTGTGTGTGAGTGTGATGTGTGTGTGGGTAAAGTGAGTGTGTGTGTGAGAGTGAGCCAGACACTTCAAAATGGCGGACATGAGAGAGAGAGAGAGAGAGAGAGAGAGAATAAGGTAACCAAGATTATGAAAGGTAATGGTAAATTATATAAATACTAGGTAACTACTACTACTACTACTACTACCACTACTACTACTACTATTTCCACTACTACTACTACCACCACCACCACCACTACTACTACTACTACTACTACTACCACTCCTACTACTACTACTATTTCCACCACTACCACAACTACTAACCCTACCACCATCACCACTACTACTACTACTACTACCACCACCACCACCACCACCACTACTACTACTACTACTACTACCACCACCACCACCACTACTACTACTACTACTACTACTACTACTATACTCGTGGCCTATATTTCTGTTTATCCGTGTTTGAAATTCCTCACCTGTGTCTCTTTCTTCTTGTTTTTTGTTGTATGTATGTATGTATGTGTGTTCTGTAGTGTGAAGACTATATCTATCTTTTGGTCTGTAATATACCGTACGTAAGTGAAAAAAAATGTGTCAACTAATTTAATTATTAAGTATTGTAACATTTATTTGTTTATTGACTTAAACCAATATTTCCAAAAAAACTACCTACCTACATACAGCTATTTTATTTTTTATATTTGTATTATTATTATTATTATTGAGATGGTCATCGTGTTCTTCGTGGTGATGCAGAAAGGAAGAAAGGGTTTGTTTGTTATTATTTGGTAAGTTGAAATTAAGGTGAAAATATTGTACAGAGAGAGAGAGAGAGAGGTGTACACACACACACACACACAGACAGATATATAGAGAAAAAGAGAGGGGGAGAGGAGGTACACACACACAAATACAGAGAGAGAGAGAGAGAGAGAGAGGGAGAGAGAGGTACACACACAGAGAAAGAGAGAGAGAGAAGGGAGCGAGGGTGTTATTGTGTTAGTCGCTGAAAGCCGACCCCAAACCTTGCCTCCCTCCCTCCCTCCTCTCCTACCTACCTACCTACCACTCTCCTTCCCTCCCTACCCACCTACCTACATCTCTCCCTCTCTCCCTCCCTCCCTCCCTCCTTCCCGTTACCCGGCTCTCCCTCAAGGAAATGAATAAAGACTTTGTAAAGGAAATGGATGACCTCTGGGACCAAAATTAATAAAGGAAAGTTGGCAAGAAATTGTTGTCCTCTTGTTAAAAATATAAAAAAACAAAAATATTATCTTATCTAAATGAATATTATGGAGATTGGTGTAAAAAAATATATTATCTAAACTAATATGGAAAAATATTATCTACAGAAAATTATTATCTATCTAACTAAACGAAATTTTTGTAGATTGATGTAAAATAAATATTATGGAACTAACTAAACGAATATTATGGAGATTGGTGTAAAAATATATATAATCTAACTCAACTAAACTAATTTGGACTTTGCTGTAAAAAAAATATTAACTATCTAACTAAATGATTTTTTTTGTAGATTGCTGTATTTTTTTTTAGTTAACTAAAAGAATTTGTAGATTGATGTTAAAAAATATATTATCTATCTAACTAAACGAATTTTTTGTAGAATGATGTAAAAAAATGTTATCTAACTAAACGAATTTTTTTGTAGATTAGATAGATAAACACTATATATATAATAATAATTTTGGTTCTGAGAATTACCAGATATTAAAGAACAATAATATTTGTCCAAAATAAGTGCGCTAAGCAAAAAAATATAAAATATAAAATAGGACTTGCCAGTTATAGCAAGTCCACTGCTTATATAATATATAGTCCGTCTGTGTGTGTGTGTGTCTGTCTGTCTGTCTGTCAGTGTGTGTGTGTGTGTGTGTCTGTCTGTCTGTCTGTCTGTCAGTGTGTGTGTGTGTCTGTCTGTCAGTGTGTGTGTGTGTGTGTGTCTGTCTTGTCTCTGTCAGGTCAGTGTGTGTGTGTGTCTGTGTGTCTGTCTGTCTATCTACTGATGGTCTATTCTTTTCCAGGCCAGACAGTAGGATAATTCTGTAGCAACCAATTCCTCCAAACTATTACAAAATATAGACAGACAGACAGACACACACACACCACCACCACCATTATATTATTTTGTTCATATTATCTATTGGTCATGTTTCCTGGTATATAATTATTTACTTTACAAATATATATATACTTTAATTTGAAGGAATTAATGCACTCTAATGTAACAAAAATATTCCATCTCATTAATAATAAAGATATCACCCACTCACTCAAAGCGAATCGTTTTTAGAACATAATTATCACAGGGTCTTTTAGGGATGATATTAAAGAGGGTTAAGGGGGTGTGGGAGTAGGGGGACAGGCTTGGGGGGGTTTGGGGGGTTGCGGGAATAGAGGACAGGCTTTCTACCCCCCCACCACCACCCCAAGCCTGTCCCCCTATTCCCGCACCCCCCAAGCTTGCCCCCTACTCCCACACCCCTTTAATTCACTTTTGTTACATTGGTTGGAGTGTCTTGATTCCTCCAAAGTATGCCAGGAAACAAAACACCAGATGAACATTAAATAATAATTGGTGTTGTTCTGTTGTTGTTGCTTGGAATAGTTTGGAGCATTCAGTTGCTCCATATTTACCAAACAAAATTTACCCCTTAAAAGACCAGAAGAATACATTGGTTTCATTTCTAAGTAACCTCGTATGACCTAAGATACATTCCAATACTTATAAGTGGTATAAATTTGACCTAAGATGCATTCTAATGTTTATAAGTCGTATAAATTTAACCTAAGATGCATTTTAATGTTTATAAGTCGTATAAATTTAACCTAAGATGCATTCTAATGTTTATAAGTCGTATAAATTTAACCTAAGATGCATTTTAATGTTTATAAGTCGTATAAATTTAACCTAAGATGCATTCTAGTGTTTATAAGTCGTATAAATTTAACCTAAGATGCATTTTAGTGTTGATAAGTCGTGTATATTTGACCTAAGTGCATTTTAGTGTTTATAAGTCGTGTAAATTTGACCTCGTATGACCTGAGATAAATTTCAGGGATTGTAAGTCGTGTAGTATATTTTGATTTGAAATTTGGAAGGCATTTAATTTAATTTAACCGAAAAAAGAATACCATACCAAAAATTAAATGAGAGAGAGAGAAAAAAGTATGTGTGTGTAAGTTTATTTTCGCCAGGTTAAACAAAAATAGAATGTACTAAGAAATTAAATGAGAGAGAGAGAGAGAGAGAGAGAGAGAGAGAGAGAGAGAGAGAGAGAGAGAGAGAGAGAGAGAGAGAAAGAGAGAGAGAATGTGTCTGTGTGTGTGTATTTTCGCCAGGTTAAAACAAAAAATAGAATGTACTAAGAAATTAAATGAGAGAGAGAGAGAGAGAGAGAGAGAGAGAGAGAGAGAGAGAGAGAGAGAATGTGTCTGTGTGTGTGTATTTTGGCCAGGTTAAAACAAAAAAACTGGAATGTAGGTATCCCATATTATTAGAAGGGCGTCTTCAATATTGTTGTGGCCAGCTGTCAGGGCAAAGAGTAGGTAGGTAGAAGGAAGGGAAAAGGACTGACCTCTCTCTCTCTCTCTCTCTCTCTCTCTCTCTTGGGGCAAAGTAGGGGGAAGGAAAAATTACTGTCTCTCTCTCTCTCTCTCTCTCTCTCTCTCTCTCTCTCTCTCTCTCTCTCTCTCTCTCTCTCTGAGCAAAGGAGGAAAATGGATAATGACCCCCCTTCTCTCTCTCTCTCAGGGCAGAGGAGGAAATGAGAGGAAGAGAGAAAATAGCCTGTCTCTCTCTCTCTCTCTCTCTCTCTCTCTCTCTCTCTCTCTCTCTCTCTCTCTCTCTCTCTCTCTCTCTCTCATTACCTGCGGCACACTAAACCTGAATGTGTGTGTGTGTGTGTAAGGGAGAGAGGGAGAGAAATTGTGTGTGTGTGTGTGTGTGTGTAAGGGAGAGAGGGAGGGAAATGCTGTGTGTGTGTGTGTGTGTGTGTTAGGGGGAGATGGAGGGAAATGCTTGGGGCTTTTAAATCTCTCACCTCTTCTTCATTCCTCTCTCTCTCTCTCTCTCACTGCGAATTAAAGAGAAATAAATGGCAGTAGAGAAAAGGATTAACAAAGAGAGAGAAAGAGACAGACAGAGAGAGACTGTGTTTGTGAAAAAGAAATTGTGTGAGAGAGAGAGACTATGTGTGTTTGTGAAAAATAAATTGAGAGAGAGAGACTGTGTTTGTGAAAAAGAAATTGTGTGTGTGAGAGAGAGAGAGAGAGAGAGAGAGAATGAATTTGAAGTACAATATAGATAAACTGATTAGGAATATAGTACAGATAAGATATGAAAATAAAAGTTAATGTAGAGTTTTAGTAAATCTGGAGCAACCCATTCCTCCAAACTATTCTATACAACAACAACAACAACAAACCACCATTATTATTATTATTATTATATTCTTATATCTGGTTCTGTTTCCTGGTATACTTTGGAGGAATTAAGACACTCCAATGTATGTAAGTTAGTTACTGTATTAAAAGTATAATACAGTATCCTATTAAGTAATAAATATAATAAAATACATTATTAAAATACAATATATTAAAATACAATATAATAAAATACATTATTAAAATACAATATAATAAAATACATTATTAAAATATAATATATTAAAATACAATATAATAAGATACATTATTAAAATACAATATAATAAAATACATTATTAAAATACAATATAATAAAATACATTATTAAAATACAATATAATAAAATACATTATTATAGAATAAACTACTAATAAAAATGTCTTATAATACACTATAAAAAATATATATACAATAAAATTCATTATGATAAAATACACTATACATATTTTTATTCATAAGTTAATCTGGTATATACAGTATACAGGTTTTCAAATACTGTATTGCAGTTTTGTGAAATATGAAGAAATTATAATATATTTTTTATTAATTATTTATGGTAAGGTAAAAATAACAATATTAATAGTGGAACATTAATGATAGTAGTAATAGTAGTAGTAGTAGTGGAAATAATAATAATAATAATAATAAAATAGTACAACGGCAATAATAATAATAATAATAGTAAAATATTAGTACGGAAATAATAATAATAATAAAATAATAGTACGGCAATAATGATAATAATAGTCGTAGTAACTATAATGATAATAATAATAATAATAGTCGTAGTAACTATAATAATAATAATAATAATAATAGTCGTAGTAACTATAATAATAATAATAATAATAATAATAGTCGTAGAAACGGTATAATAATAATAATCATAGTCGTAGTAACACTATAGTTCTAAGGTAATAATAATAATAATAATAATAATGAGTGTGAAATAATATAATAATAATAATAATAAGTGTGAAATAATAATAATAATAATAAGTGTGAAATAATGATAATAATAATAATATGTGTGAAATAATAATAATAATAATATGTGTGAAATAATAATAATAATAATATGTGTGAAATAATAATAATAATATGTGTGAAATAATAATAATAATAATATGTGTGAAATAATAATAATAATAATATGTGTGAAATAATAATAATAATAATAAGTGTGAAATAATAATAATAATAATATGTGTGAAATAATAATAATAATAATATGTGTGAAATAATAATAATAATAAGTGTGAAATAATAATAATAATAATAATAATAATATGTGTGAAATAGTGTGAAGTAATAAAATGAAGGTAAGGTAAGGAAAGGAACCCCATATTTCACAAGAAGTTTGAGGTCACACACACACACACACACACACACACACACACACACACACGTTTGTCACCTTTTTTATGACGAGAAGGGCAAGGTTGTCTGTACATCACTTGAAGATTACACAAACACACACACACACACACACAAAATCATGACTGGCTTGAAAACACGAATACAATCATATAGATAATGACTTGAAAAAAAAACTACACACACACACACATTGATCATAAAAAAATGTCTTGAAAAACACACACACACACACTTTGAAATAAATAAAAAGTGTGTCTTGGAAAAAAAACAATTGCGATATAAACCATAACTTGAAAGAACACACACACACACACACACACACACACACATTATGCGTGGTGACTGTACAAGCAAGTTTCTTAATATTATTTGCCTTTGTTATTGAGAGAGAGAGAGTGTGTGTGTGTGTGTGTGTGTGTTTAGAAATGAAAGAGAGAAAGAGAGAGAGTGAGTGTAGAAACGAAAGATAGGAAAAGAGAGAGAGAGAGAGAGAGAGAGAACGGGGGGAGGGAGAGTAAATCGATGGAGTGAGAGAGAGAGAGAGAGAGAGAGAGAGAGAGAGAGAGAGAGAGGATGTAGAGTTGGTAAAAAAATGACAAAAGAGAGGAAATGCAGAGAGAGAGAGAAAGAGAGAGAGGGGGGGATGAAAGAGAAGAGAGATGCGGCCGAAGGGAAAAATCGATAGCAGTAGAGAGAGAGAGAGAGAGAGAAAGAGAGAGAGAGAGAGAGAGGAAATCGATAGAAATAAAGAGTAGGAGAGAGTAGAGAAAGATAGGATAATGGAGAGAGAGAGAGATAGAGAGGAAGCCGATATGATTAGAGAGTGAAAGAGAGAGAGAGAGAGGAAGCCGATAGGATTAGAGAGAGAGAGAGAGGAAGCTGATAGGATTAGAGAAAGAGAGAAACGATAGGAATAGAGAGGAAACTGATATGAAGAGAGAAAGAGAGGGAATCAATAAGAATAAATAGAGAGAGAGAGAGAGAGGAAGCCGATGGAATTAGAGAGAGATAAAGATAGAAAACCGATAAGATTAGAGAGAGAGAGAGAGAGAGAGAGAGGAAACCGATAGGAAGAGAGAGAGAGAGAGGAAATCGATAAGAATAAAGAGTAGGAGAGAGTAGAAACGAGAGAGAGAGAGAGAGAGAGAGAGAGAGAGAGAGAGAGAGAGAGAGAGAGAGAGAGAGAACCATCCCGAGTGTGAAAATTGAAATGAATTGAGAGAAAGGAAGGAGGAGAGGAAGGAAACGATAATAACTGAGAAACAGGAAAGGGAAGCAATAACCCGTGACACGAATTTATAAGTATAGCCAAAATGATGATAAATAGGGAGATAGGAGATAGACCCCGATAAGTAAAGAGGAGATAGATAGATAAGGAAGGAGATATATAGAAAGTAGGAAGTAGGGTGATAGAATATATGGAATAAAATTAAATAGGACTGATAAATTGGGAATAATTAAATAAGGTCAATGAATGAGGGAGGTAAGATAGATAGAGAGTAAAAGAGAGAGAGATAGTAAAATAGAGAGAGAGAGAGAGAGAGAGAGAGAGAGAGAGAGAGAGAGAGAGAGAGAGAGAGAGAGAGAGAGGAGGAATTGGAAGGAAAGAGAGATGAAAGTGAATAAATATCAAAGAAAGTGATAAAGAAGGCATAAGGAAATAATTTAAGAATTGGACGGACACAGAGAAGGAAGTAAAGGAAAACAAAGAGAGAGAACGAGGAGGAATTGGAAAGAGAAGGAAATAAAGGAGAGAATTGGACAGATAGGAGGAAGGAAAGGAGAGAGAGAGAAAGAGAGAATTGGAAAGAGAAGGGAGTAAAGAAAAACAAAAAAGAGTGAGAGAGAAGCAAAGAAGAGGAAGAGAGAAGTGGAAAGAGAAGGAAGTTAACCAAAACAGGACAGAGAGAGAGAGAGAGAGAGAGAGAGAGAAAGAAAGAGAAGGAAGCAAAGGAAAACAGGAGAGTCTGGAGAGAGAGGAGGAGGAGGAAAGAGAAGGAAGTAAAGGAGAGAGAGAGGAGGAGGAGGAAAGAGAAGGAAGTAAAGGAGAGAGAACAGGAGGAGGAAAGAGAAGGAAGTAAAGGAGAGAGAGAGGAGGAGGAGGAAAGAGAACGAAGTAAAGGAGAGAGAGGAGGAGGAGGAAAGAGAAGGAAGTAAAGGAGGGAGAGAGAGAGAGGAAGAGGAAAGAGAAGGAAGTAAAGGAGAGAGAGAGAGAGGAGGAGGAGGAAAGAGAAGGAAGTAAAGGAGAGAGAGAGAGAGAGGAAGAGGAGGAGGAAAGATGTTGAAAGTATCGATCAGACTGCTGCAGTGGAGGAGGAGGTTCTTGAAGCAACTCTCTCCTTCCTCCTTCCTTCTTACTTCTCTTCTTCCTCCTTCCTTACTTACTTTTATTCTATTCTATCCTTTCTCCTGCTTTCTTCTTCCTTCTCTTCTGTCTCCTCCCTCCTTCCTTACTTTTATTCTCTCCTTTCCTTCCTTTTCTTCTCTCCTTTCTCCTTCCTTCCTTACTTACTTTTATTCTAGTCTCTCCTCTCCTCCCTTCTCTCCTCTTTCCTTCCTCCTTCCTTACTTTTATTGTAGTCTCTCCTCTTCTCTCCTTCCTTCCTTACTTACTTTTATTCTAGTTTCTCCTCTACTTCCTTACTTCTCTTCTTTCTCCTTCCTTTTCTCCTGATCTTTCTTCCCTCTTCCTCCTTCCTTCCTTTTATTCTCGTCTCACCTCTTCTCTCCTCTCCTCTCCTTCCTTCTCTTCTATTCTCTCCTATCTTTCCTCTTTCCTTCTCTTTCGTCCCTCCTTCCTTCCTTTTCTTTCTCCTTCCTTCTCCCCTCTCTCTTCACACTTATTCCTCCTTTTTTCTCAAACCTCCTTCTCTCCTCTCCTATTTTCCTTCCTTCCTTCTCCTCCTATCTTCATTCCTTCGTTCTCTCCTCTCCTATCTTCCTTCCTTCCTTCTCTCCACTCTTTCTGTCTTTATACTCTCCTTAAATTCTCATTCTTCTCTCCTCTCCCTTCTCTTCCCTTCTTATCTTATCCATCCATTCCTTCTTCCTCTTTCTTTTATCTTTTCCATTCCCTCTTCCTCTTTCTCTTATCTTTTCCATTCCCTCTTCCTCTTTCTCTTATCTTTTATATTCCCTCTTCCTCTTTCTCTTATCTTTTCCATTCCCTCTTCTTCCTCTTTCTCTTATCTTCCATTCCCTCTTCTTCATCTTCTCTTTTCTATTCCCTTTTCTCCCATCTTATATTGTTTTCCTTGTTTTACTTTCTCCTTTTCTTGTTCCTTTATTCCTATTTATGCTTCTATTCCCTATTCTACCATTCCTCGTAGTGTGTGTAGTAGTAGTAGTAGTAGTAGTTGTGTGTGTGTAAAAGTAGTAGTAGTAGTAGTGTGTGTGTGTAAAAGTAGTAGTAGTAGTAGTAGTAGTAGTTTTGTGTATGTGTGTGTAATAGTAATAGTAGTTGTAAAAGTAGTAGTAGTAGTAATAGTTTTGTGTGGGTATAAAAGTAGTAAGTAGTAGTATTGTGTATATATATATATATAGTTTTGTGTGGGTATAAAAGTAGTAAGTAGTAGTATTGTGTATATATATATATATATATATATATATATATATATATATATATATATATATATATATATATGTGTGTGTGTGTGTGTGTGTGTGTAATATAATTTTGTAGTATCATTACTAGTTTTGTGTATGTGTAGTAGTAGTAGTAGTAATAGTTTGTCTATATGTGTGTATGAGTAGTAGTAGTTTTGTGTATGTGTGTGTAGAAGTGGTAGTAGTAGTAGTATTATGTGTGTGTGTACTATAATTTTGTAGGTGTAGTTGTGTGTGTAATATAATTTTGTAGGTGTGTGTGTGTAATATAATTTTGTAGCTGTGTGTGTGTAT
Organism: Petrolisthes manimaculis; assembly: GCA_034508575.1. Taxonomy (NCBI): domain Eukaryota; kingdom Metazoa; phylum Arthropoda; class Malacostraca; order Decapoda; family Porcellanidae; genus Petrolisthes; species Petrolisthes manimaculis. The sequence goes on from JAWZYT010000478.1 coordinate 292,197, forward strand.
AACAGAATTTTGTAGTTGTGTGTGTGTGTGTGTATAATATAATTTTGCCATGTGGAATTTTCTGCATATAATAATTTCTGTGCCATCACTCCCTCTTATATTCCTCCATAGCCTTTGTTTACCTCCATCCCTCTCACTTTCCCTCCCCTTCCTCCCTTTTCTTCTTTCCTCTCCTCTCCTCTCATTTATCCCTTCTCTCCTTTCCTCACATTTCCCTCACCATCTTTCTCTCCACCCCTCTCACTTTCACTCCTTCATCTCTCTCTCCACTTCTCTCCACTCCTCTCAATTTCCCTCCATCTCTCCACTTTCTTCCCACTTTCCTCCATCCCTCTCACTTTACCTCCACTCCTCTCACTTTCCCTCCTTCATCTCTCTCTCTCCACTTCCCACTTCTCTCCTTCCTTCCCTCCTCCTCCATCTCTCTCCAACTCTCTCCTCTCTCTCTCCATGCCTCTTATCCCCTCTTAGTTCCTCCTCCACCTCCCCTCCTCTACTCTCTCTCTCTCTTTCTCTCTCTCACTCACATTATTGATCGCACAGTCGCCTGCCTCTCTCTCTCTCTCTCTCTCTCTCTCTCTCTCTCTCTCTCTCTCTCTCTCTCTCTCTCTCTCTCTAATTTCCTTCCTTTACCCCCACACATAAACAAAGAACACACACACACGCAAACAACAAACAAACAAACAAACACAGAATAATAATAATAATAATAATATATATGTGGTTACGAAATTCCCAACATCGGATATGGCAACACTGACTCAGAAACCAAAACAAAAGATGCCGCGCGGGGAAATTTATATACCATTATATTAAAATTAACCCCATAATAGACTTCTTTTTAATAATCTAACTAGGCCTATTTATTGTTTACATATATAGCTAAATGTTTGTAAGGTAAATATAAGATAATGATAAAGGATAGTAGGAGAATTAATTAAATGAGTGGAGGATATTGTGGCAGTCACTCTCTCTCTTTCTCTTTCTCTCTTCTCTCTCCTTCCCTCCCTCCCTCTTCTCTCCTTCTCTCCCTCCCTCCCTCCCTCTGTGTGTGTGTGTGTGAGAGGAGGTACACCCCAGCTGGGAGCCTCTCTTCTCTGTCTTTGTTTCGTTACACATTTATATAAAACTTACATTACTGCTCTGCTTAACTTTTATCTCTATCTCTCTCTATCTATATCTCTATCTCTCTCAATTATACATACATACATACAGGGAAACACACACACACACTCTCTCTCTCTATCTATCTGTGTGTGTGTGTCTAAATTATACATACATACATATATACATACAGGGAAACACTATCTATCTCTCTCTCACTCTCTCTGTGTATGTGTGTGTGTCATTAAATTATACATACATACATACATACATCAAGGGAAACACACACATACACACACAGCTTTACTCTAACATACAAACTTACATATTCTACTTTGTATAAATAGATTTTGTGTGTGTGTGTTAGTGTACCATTAAATTATACATCACGGAGAACATACATACACACATACAAATATACATTGACGTTCAGACATACATACAAACATACATACACACAAACAAATATACATACACGTTCACACATACACACACACATACAAATATACATACACGTACACACATACATACACACATATAAATATACATACATACATACAAATATACATACTCGTACACACAAGCATACATACATACAATTCTTTACTTTCTGTGTATAATTAAATATTACATAAAAATAACAATAATAATATAATCTTAATTTCTGACCTTTTTTAAGTTCTATATTTTCTCATCTTTACTGTTTATATATAATTAAATTCTACTTTGAATAAATAAATAAATAATAATAATAATAATAATGTGTGGAAAGAAAGATAGGACTAGTTAACGTGTAATAATAATAATAAAAATAATAATGATAATAATGTGTGAAAAGAAAGATAACATTATTTAACGTATAATAATAATAATAATAATAATAATAATAATAATAATGTGTGGAAAAAAGATGATATTAGTTAACGTGTAATAATAATAATAAAAAAAATAATGTGTGGAAAGAAAGATAGGATTAGTTAGCGTGTAATAATAATAATAATAATAATGTTTATAAAGAAAGATAGGATTATTTGGCAAGTAAACATAAAAGTGTGGGAGACGAAATTAGATAAAACTTGGAAATAGGAAACACCATGAATAAAGAAGGAAAGGCAATGGAAGTTAAAATAGAATGTGGAGAGAGCGAGAGAGATAGAGAGAAAAGGGAGAGAGAGAGAGAGAGAATAGGGAATAATGTGTGTGTGAGAGAGAAAGAGAGAGAGGAAAGGGAAGAGAGAAATTTAGGAGAGAAAGGGAGGAATGGTGGAAAGAGAGAGAGTGAGAGAAATAATAAAGAGAAAAAAGACGACGTGAGCGAGGAAAAATGAGAGAGAAAGAGAGAGAGAGAAGGAAGATATGCTATGTATGTATGTCCTTGTCCAAAGTCATATAATGTTTCTTTCTCTTTTCTCTCTCTTTATTCATATTATCTCTTATTCTCTTCTTTATTCGTTTATCTCTTATTCTCTTCTTTATTCATATTATATCTTATTCTCATCTTTATTCATGTTATCTCTTATTCTCATCTTTATTAATTTCTCTCATTCCTTTTATTCATATTATCTCGTATTCTCATCTTTATTCATATTATCTCTTATTCTTATTTTTATTCTTATTTTCTCTTTTTCTTCTTTATTCATATTATCTGTTATTCCAATATTTATTCATATTATCTATTATTCTCATCTTTATTCATTACTTTCATTCCTTTTATTCATTTATATCTTTTTACTTCCTTTATTCATATTATCACTTATTCTCATCTTTATTCATTTATCTCTTATTCCCATTTGTGTGTTTACGTGTTTCTCATTTCTTTCTTTATCCAATGTTTATCTTATTCTCTTTCATTAATTTCTTTCATTCATTCATTCTCCCTTTCATTATTTATGCCTGTTATTGGATCTTTCTCATTATTCCCTCTTTCGTGTTATCTAATTTTCCTTATTCCCTCTTTCGTGTTATCTTATATTTCCCTTATTCCCTTTTTCGTTATTCATTATTCATTTTCTTTTATTTATGCCTGTTATCCGACTTTCCTCTTATTCCATCTTTCGTATTTTGCATTTATCTTTTCTTTATTTTCTTTCGGCTATTCTCGTGTTTATTCTTATTATTGCCTTATTCCCTCTTTCTTTGTGTTTTGTTTTTATTTCTCTATCCCAATTCCTTTTTCTTTGTTTCCTCAGTTACTCATTTATCACATTATGTTATTCCCCATTTCGTATTATTATTCCATTATGCCTTATTCCCTCATTTATTATATTTTGTTCATTTTCCCTAATATTGCATTTTATTTCATTGTGTGTTTATTTATTTCTCTATCCTAATTCCTCTTTCTTTGTTTTCCAAGTTACTCATTTATCACATTTTACTATTCCCCTGCTTCGTATTATTGTTATTATTCTTATCATTATCTTTCATTTCCGTGTGTTTATTGTTATTCACCTTCCTAAATTATATATATATTTTCTTTTATCGCATTTTCCCCTTCCTCCCTCTTTCGTATGACCTTGTCCAAAGTCGAGCCCCTCTTCTCTCTCTCTCTCTCTCCCTCCTTTATTCTTACTTTCTTTTATTCCCTCGTTTATCCATTATTTCTCTTCCCCTTTCTACATATATATATATTTTTACTTATATATAAGATTATTTTCTATTATATATATATTTTATTATGACAATATATATTTTCCCTTCCATAATAATAATAATAATAATAATAATGATAATAATAATGTTTATATTAATCAATTTTATTACTCAGTGTTGCCATATCTCACAGTACAATATCTCAGGGTATATTTATATTTTAAGCCCTATCTTATAACCAACTAACTAACTAACTAACTAACCAATTGGGATTGACTGGCTATAGTGGTAGTGGTAGTAAAAGTAGTGGTAGTAGTGGTGGTAGTTATAGTAGTAGTAGTGGTGGTGGTAGTAGTTGTGGTAGTAGTAGTAGTAGTAGTGGTAGTAGTAGTAGTAGTGGTGGTAATAATAGTATTAGTAAAGGTGGTGGTGATAGTGGTAGTAATATTAGTAGTGGTAGTAGTAGTAGTATAAGTAGTGGTGGTAGTAGTAGTTTAAATAGTGGTGGTAGTAGTGGTTGGTGGGAGAAGCGGCACATGAGCATTGGTAGTGGTGATGGTAGTGGTAGTGGTGGTGGGGGGGGGCATGACTTGGCACCACTGTAAAGAGGAGAAAGATAGAGACTTGGCAACACTGTACAACATCTAGAATTACACGAGGGCGGGAAATTAACGAGCACCGCATAATTAGCATAACACCCAAATACACACAAACAGACTTAACAACACCATACAGGATATCAATTAAAGTCTATATATACCCAATAATACACATTAGCCTTAAATACAGGAAGATATATACACAAAAATGCCTTAAAATACGAGAAAATAGCTTAAACTAAAATGTCTGCCTTATAACCGGTCCGAATACAACGTGTAGCATTGGTGCCAAATCTCGTTAAATTATTCCATTCCTCGCTATTTACACTATTTTAATGACGTCACAGTACACACATACACACACACATGGGTTGTATACGTGTGTGTGTGTGTGTGTGTTTGATTGCTCGTTTGTTTGCTTGTTTAATGAGGAAATGTTTGGAGTTAAAGTGACATGTGGCAACGCTGTGTGTGAGTCTCATGCACTTGATTCTCAGAGACCGCGTGTGTGTGTGTGTGTGTGTGTGTGTGTTGCCTTACGATTCACTTTTATGCTATTATTTTTGTTTGTTTGTGTTTGTGTTTTGTTTCGTTAATCTATTGTTTATTTATCTCTATTCTTCTATTCCTTAATTATTCCATTTTCTTTCTATTCTCTTATTATATTTTTCTTGTATTATTTTCTATTTTGGTTTCTTATTTGTTTGTGTGTTGTGGTATATCTATCTATCTATCTATCTATCTATCTGTTTTATCTATTTATCTATCTATCTCTATTTGTCTATATCTATTTATTTATCTATCTATCTCTATTTGTCTATATCTATTTATTTATCTATATCTATTTATCTATCTATCTATTTATTAATCTGTTTATCTATCTATATTTTATCTAATCTTATCATTATACTCTATACATCTTATCATGTTTGTGTTTTGTTTTCATGTTTATATATTATATATATTTTTTTATCTTCAAACATTTTATCTGATTATACAGTATGTTGTATGTGTTTGTTCTGTGTTGTCTGTTATTTTATTTATTATATATATTTGGGTGGGGTAAAAATAAATAATAATGACAATAATAATAATAATGATGATAATAATAATAATGATAATAACAATAATAATAATAATAATAATAATAATAATAATGATAATAATAATGATAATAACAATAATAATAATAATTGGCTGTGATTCAATTTTTGGATTTAGAAACTTATTTATAAATTGCACTTGATGCGTTGTTGTGTTTGGAAGCGCATGCAACAACAACAACAACCAACCGGCAAGACCACGAAAGATGACGACATACATACATACACACACACACACACACACACACGAAGCACCTGTCAAAGTAGTACGAACGATCCATTTCCTCCTCTTCTTCTTCCCTCCCCCCTTTCCTCCCTCCCCCCTTCCCCTCCCCCCTTCCCCTCCCCCTTTCCCCTCCCCCTTTCCTCTCCTCTCCCTCCCTCCCTCCATTTCCTCCACTACTTATGTGAAGTTATTCTCTCTCTCTCTCTCTCTCTCTCTCTCTTACATTCCCTCCATTCCTACCTTTCATTTCCTCCACGTCATCTCCTTCCATCTCTCTTCTCTGTTATGTTTCTCCTTACGTTTATCTCCCTCTCCTTCCCTTCTCCCTCCCCATCTTCCTCTCTCTCTCTCTTCTCTCATCATATCTCCCTTTCCTATATCTGTTTATCTCCTCTTCTCTCTTCACATCATATCTCCCTCCGTTTATCTACCTCTCTTCTATCCTCATCTCCATCTCTCTTCTTTCTCATCATATTATCTCCCTCCCTTTACTTTCATTTCATCATTTTATCCCCCCCCCCCCTCTCTCTCTCTCTCTTCTCTCATATTATCTCCCTCCCTTTCCTTTCCTCCCTGTTGGTTCCCTCCCTCCCTCCCTCTCTACACACACACATTCCCTTCCCTCCATTCATCTACCCTCCCTCCCCCTCTCCCCCCTCTCTCCCCTCCTCCCTCCCTCCTCCAATCACCAATGCAGCTGTGCCAAATCTACAAATTATTCTTATTATCATTATTATTATTATTATAACAAAAACACAAACAGACAGACATACATGCAATATTTCCACGATAATTTCCTTGTAAAATAATAAATAACATAAACACTTCCATTTTTTGTTCCTCCATGTTATAAGAATTTGTTTACATACGAATGTCGTCGACGTATTCCAAGTTTGGCAACGGGGCATCGCTATCACCAACTATTTTTTCTTTTATTTTTTTTTCTTTTATTTTATTTCTATCTTTCTTTTTTCCCCTCCCTGCATTTATTTGTTTATTTTTTTCTTTATCTGTTTTTTCCTCTCCCTGCATTATTTTTATTCGTCTTCCATTTAGCAGTTATTATTATTATTATTATTATTATTATTATTATTATTGTTATTATTATTATTGTTATTATTATTATTGTTATTATTATTATTATTATTATTATTATTATTTTCAGATAGATTTATAGATAAATATATATTTTTTTTTATAACGATTAATATTTTCAGATGGATGGATATGTAAGATTTTATATTTGTTCCCATGTGTGTGTTCTCTCTCTCTCTCTCTCTCTCTCTCTCTCTCTCTCTCTCTCTCTTGCCTTTAGTGCGTGCGTGCGTTCTATTATTTTGGGATAGAATGATAGATGAGTGTGTGTGTGTGTGTGTGACATGATGGATTTACACGTGTGATAATTTCTCATGCATTTTTATTTTAGCTCGTCTTTTTAGCGTGTGTGCGTGTTTTTTTTTGTGTGTGTGTTTTATTTTGTGTTTTTTTATTATCAAGACAAAACTTAGATTGATGATGAACACGTGTGACTTTTTGTTCTTCATTTTCGTTCCTTTTTGTTCTTCATTTTGCATCCTACTGTTACGAGGAAATTAATTGATAGTTAGAATGATATGTGAATTCAGTTTTTAGAATTATGATATGTTCACCTTTTTTTCCTACATATTTTTTTGTAACCTTTCAGGATAAATTATTGATAGAAGGAGGAGGATAATTATGTTAGAACTGAATTTTACTGCATTATTTATATTTTTCTATTTTTATTTATTATTATTAGTTCAGGACAGGTGGATGTGGGATGAATTTGTGTGGCTTTTTCCTGCATTTTTTTTTTAAATCTTGTGTTTTTTAAAATTAATTATTAGTTTAGGACAGATAGATGTGGGTTGAATTTTTCCTGCCATCATTTTTTTTCTTTAATTATTATTATTATTATTATTATTATTATTATTATTATTAGTTCAGGACAGATTAATGTGGGATTAATTTGTATGTTTTTATTTCCTGCATATCATCTACCCATTCGTGTTCTTATATTTAATTAATTATAAGGGGGAAATTTGTTTGTGTTGGTAAATCTGGAGCAACTGAATCCTCCCCAAACTATTCCAGGCAACAGAAAGGAAAAAAAACTATTATTAGATTGATAGATGTGGAATAGCGAATAGATTAATAGATGTGGAATAGCAAATAGATTGATAGATGTGGAATAGCAAATAGATTGATAGATGTGGAATAGCAAATAGATTGATAGATGTGGAATAGCAAATAGATTGATAGATGTGGAATAGCAAATAGATTGATAGATGTGGAATAGCAAATAGAATGATAGATGTGGAATAGCAAATAGAATGATAGATGTGGAATAGCAAATAGATTGATAGATGTGGAATAGCGAATAGATTAATAAATGTGGAATAGCAAATAGATTGATAGATGTGGAATAGCAAATAGATTGATAGATGTGGAATAGCAAATAGATTGATAGATGTGGAATAGCAAATAGATTGATAGATGTGGAATAGCAAATAGATTGATAGATGTGGAATAGCAAATAGATTGATAGATGTGGAATAGCAAATAGATTGATAGATGTGGAATAGATAAATACACATTATTCTATTTTTCTGTATTTTGATCTTCTATTTATTTGTGTTAATTTCCATGGTAATATATATTTGATTAGTCAGCTATTTTACATACAATATACTGCATATATACTGTATATGAATAAATATATGAATGAATGAATTATATGAATCTGTGATGAACAAAGATATTATTTTTATTATTATTATTATTATTATTATTATTACGGTACCGGTTACCTGAGTGAGAGAGAGAGAATGTGTGTATATGTATAAGAGAGAGAGAGATAACGTGTGTGTATATGTATGAGAGAGAACGTGTGTGTGTGTATAAGAGAGAGAACGTTTGTGTGTGTATGTGTATGAGAGAGAGAGAGAATGTGTGTGTGTGTGTGTGAGAAAGAGAGAGAATGTGTGTGTGTATGTATGAGAGAAAGAGAATGTGTGTGTGTATGAAAGAGAGAGAGAGAACGTTTGTGTGTGTATGAGAGAAAGAATGTGTGTGTGTGTGTGAGAAAGAGAGAGAGAGAGAATGTGTGTGTGTATGAGAGAGAGAGAGATAACGTGTGTGTGTATGAGAGAGAGAGAGAGAGAATGTGTGTGTGTATGAGAGAGAGTATGTGTGTATGAGAGAGAGATAGAGAGAATATGTGTGTGTATGAGAGAGATAACGTGTGTGTATGTGAGAGAGAGAGAGAGAGAGAGAGAGAGAGATAGGTGGTTATGTTGAAATCAGAAACGTTATCAGTTTTGGGGTTTAATCTGGCGACCTGTGTGTGTGTGTTATCATCCTGTAACCGTGTGTGTGTGTGTGTTATCCTGTACCCGTGTGTGTGTGTATGTGTGTGTGTTATCGTTTTTTACTCCTGTCTGTCTGCTTGTCTTTGGTTTTGTGTGTGTGTGTGTGTGTTATCGTCCTGTACCCGTCTATGTGTGTGTGTGTGTGTGTTTTATCTTGCTTTACCTTTGTATGTGCTTTGGTTCTTTGTGTGTGTGTATGTATGTTTTTTTTCTTCAGGTTTTCCATATCTATACTGTCTGTCTGTGTGTGTGTGTGTGTCGCCTTCCCTGTTTAGATGTAAATATATGACCTAGCTTTATTTTTGGATATTTCTTTGTTCCTCTCTCTCTCTCTTTCTCTCTCTCTCTCTTTCTCTCTCTCTCTCTCTCCCTCTCTCTCTCTCTCTCTCTCTCTCCCTCTCTCTCTCTCTCTCTCTCTCTCTCTCTCTCTCTCTCTCTCTCTCTCTCTCTCTCTGTCTAAATAAAGTCTTGTATTTATTTCATCTATCTATCTCTATCTTCATCTATCAATACCCATCTATCTATCTATCATTCCCCATCCTTCTACCTATCTATTTATTTATCTATTTACTGTATATATTAACATTTACCCATCTATCTATATCTATCTGCATCTATCAATACCCATCTATTTATCTATCTATCTGCATCTATCAATACCTATCTATTTATCTATCTATCTACATCTATATCACTACCCATCTATCTATCTATCATTTACCTATCTATCTATCTATCATTACCCATCTATCCATCCATCTATCTATCTTTACCTTTACCATCTCTATCATTATCCATTCATCTATCCGTCTATCTATCCATCCATACCCATCTATCTATCTATCTATCTATCTATCTATAACAAAATAGTGTATAATAAAAAGTTTAAGTGACAATTATAGTGTCATTAACGAGGCTTCACTTCCAAAGAATTATCCCTCATTATAGACAATTGATTTAATACGCTTATATACACCCAAAATACCCATCTATCTATTTATTTATCTATCTACTGTATATATTTACCGTCACCTATTTATCTATTTATCTATATCTATCTATCTATCTACATCTATCTATCATTATACATTTATGTAACTATCTATCCATCTATCTATCTATTTATTTATCTATCTACTGTATATATTTACCGTCACCATCTATCTATTTATCTATCTACATCTATCTATCTATCCATGCATCTATCTATCTATCCATGTATCTATTTATCTATCCATGCATCTATCTATCCATCTATCTATTATCCTCATTACAGACAATTGGTTTAATTGGCTTATATACACGAGGAAATAATGTATATATGTAAATTATTAATATATATATATATAAAAAATGGCAATAATAATAATGATGGTTAATAATAAAGATAGTAATAATAATGGATAATAATAAATAGAATGATAATAATAATGGTTAATAAATAGAATAAATGAATAATGGTTAATAATAAAGAAAATAATAAGAATAATAGTTAATAATAATAATAATAATGTATCGCTGAAATTAAAATATATACTGTATATAAATTAGCATTTTTTAATATGAAAGAATAATAATGACAATATCCATGAAAAAATATATATAAAAATTTGCATGTCCTTTCGTTAATATTAATGAGAAATAATAATAATAATGATATATTCCAGAAAATAATAAACATATTAAAAGTTGGCCTGACTTTTTGTTTAAATTAAATAAACGCAAAAATAATTATTCCCTGAAATTAAAATATATATAAAAATGGCATATATATAATGACTTTATAATAATTATTTTTAGAGGAAATAATAAAATATCCTAGAAAATATTTATATATGAAAATGAGATGACTTATTATTACTACAGTATTATTATTATTATTATTATTATTATTATTATTATTATTATTATTTATTTTATTATTATTATTATTAGGACCCTGTGTGTGATGTAGTCAGAAAATTGGAGGTAAATGAATCCTTCAAATATTGCCACGAAACACACACACACACACACACACACACCTATATAGAAGGAGCTTGTTTGTTTCGTGGCATAGTCTGGAGGAATCAGAAGCCTCCAATTTACAACAATAAGTTCTTCCCCGTAATTAAAGGAATAATATATTTTTGGTTCCTTAAATAAAATACTGTAGGTTGGTTGTTTACTTTGATTCCTCCAAAGTATGCCACGAAACAGGACCAAATTAACACAGAAATAATAATAATAATAATGATCTTTTTTTATTCAGAATAGTTTAGGAGGAATCAGATGCTCCAAAGATAGAGTAACACAGAAGTAATAATGGTGATCTGTTGTTGTTTTAGGAGGAACCAAAGATTGCCATGAAACAAAATCATATTATCTTGTTGTTGCTTAGAATAATTTAGGAGGAATCAGATACTCCAGATTTACTACCACCACCAACCCTGTACTGTACTTACTTACTTCCCTCTCTTCCATATTATAAAGTCATATGTCCAGTGCTTGGTTATACTGTCCTAAATATATAATACAAAAATATAATAATAAAAATAAGTAAGAAATATATATAACTAAAATAAAACTAAGTAAGAAATATAACACTAGCTACATGTTTTGTATTTTGTGTTTCTTTCTGTTTTAAATATATAGATTCCCTTCCAAGTATTATTTTTATAACCATACCTACATTACTTTGCTTTTAAATTTCTAGTTTAGTTTCCATTGTTTATAAATTGTAGATGATGAGTGTATTAAAAAAAGATAGTTGTATAAATTTTGGTCTAGTTATTTTTTTTGTTATAATGCTGGTTTAAATAATACAAATTATATTCCAAGTGTTGAAGAGAGTAATAAATATTATATGATAAATATTGTATGACTCAACAAAATAGTAATAATAAATAATGATAACAAAAATACCAGAATAAGTACACACAGACAGACAAGAAATGAGAATAATAACATGGTTGTACACACACACACACACTGTAGCTCTTTCCACACACACACACACACACACACTGTAGCTCTTTCCACACACACACACACACACACACACACACACACACACACACACAATGTAGCTCTTTCCACACACACACACACACACACACACTGAAGCTCTTATTATTATCGAAAATGAGTACAGACTAAAAATATTAGCCATGAATCAAGAATACAATTTGTAGATTAAAATATATTAAACCTTGATAATAACATAACAAGTAGATAGATAAATATGAGTGAATAAATAAGTAGGTAGATGAAAATGAGTAAGCAAATAAAAATGAAGGTGTATAATAATAATAATAATAATAATACAAGCATGTGTGTGTGTGTGTGTGTGTAGATATACATGGAGAGAAACGTATACTAAGATAAGACTGCACACACATACACACTAAGAAAAAAATTACACACACACACACACACACGAAGAAAAGATTACACACACACACTAAGAAAAGATTACACACACACACACACACACGCGAAGAAAGAATCACACACATACATGTAAAGGATATATAAGAATAGAAATATAATTGACGAGAGAGAGGGAGAGAGAAAGGGGGGAGAGGGGAGGGAGGCAACTCCTTCCGGGGAACATCTTAGACTGACTTGAACACCTCCCTTCCTTTACCTCCCTCCCCCCTTTCCTTTCTACCTCCCTCCCTCCCCCTTTCTTACCTTCCTCCTACCTCCCTCTTCCCTCCTTATTCCTACCTTCATCCCTCCCCCCTTTCCTTTCTACCTTTCTACCTCCCTCCTCCCTCCCCTTTCTTACCTTCCTCCTACCTCTTTCCCTC
>JAWZYT010000478.1:310000-319119 GCA_034508575.1 Petrolisthes manimaculis
TATAATAATATTCTTTAATTAATAATAGGCCTATAACGAGTAAGTAGGCTACACATGGAATTAAGAGAGTAATTCACGTTGGTTACATTGGAGTGCCTTGATTCCTCCAAAGTTTGCCATGCAGGAAACAACAGGACCAAATGAACAAAAATAATGGTGTTCTGTTGTTGCTTGGAATAGTTTGGAGGAATCGGTTGCTCCAGATTTACCAACACTACTTTACTTTCTTCCACCTTAATATTATACGAAGAGTAATAATGTAATTGGAGAATATTTATTGAATTATACAGGTTTAATAACAACTTAAAATTATATTAACTATACTGAGAACTATACAATATTGTCAGATTTTTAACATTAGCTGTTCTCTTTTTACCTTTCTTATTAAAAATAGAAAAAAGGTCGGATAGGATAGTTTTGTTTTTAATATATATATATATATACCGGTATATATATTGTATAATATTAATTCTTTCCGTCCAACCAACCCTCTATCCAGCTCCTCGCTAATGTGATAGATAGATAGATACACATAGTACAGTTGTGGTCAATAATAATCACCCACATATGCGATTATCTGCGATGACGGGACTTTGCCAAAATTTGTGTAATCGCAGTTTACAACGACGTTCCTACGCACCATCGCAAATAGTCGCAGGATGTCGCAGGTGATCGCATTAACTTCGTGCAAGTCGGAAAGTGGCTGCGATCATGTTAAAATTTTCAAAACTTTCGCAAATTCGCAGGCCACCTCTGCGATTGTGGAATCTGTGGACTACTGTATATAGTTGTAGTGTGGACGCAGTGTGAAGCCAAGCACCGTCGCCACTCACTGCAATATTACCAACGACGGTATGTGTCAAAGCCTTGTGCAGTCGAGCGACTCCCCCACCAAGCGATGTGGCAGCGACACATCGCCCGCTCGGCGCTCGATGTGTCTCAGCACAGTCTCCGCTCGGAAGCAACAGAGTAACGACCTGCCAACGACCACCAATCAACCAACACAGCCGTAGATAGAGAGAGTTTGGCCAAGTAGGTTTTAATGACGATGGTTGCTGATTGGTTAAACTGAGTCACGTGGCATACAGGTCACAGGAACCATGTTGTTACCCCACGTGTCCGTCAGTCTCACTATAGCCACAGTAAAAAATGTGTTGTTGTGCAGCCTAGGGATGTTCATACACCCAGGAATGTGTTAAACAATACACAGGTTCACAAGAGATACCTAACTTAGAGGAAACACCTTTGGGTAAATAAAGTCCAAAGATAACATTGCAGCCCAAATAACAACTCATTCCTCTGTTCGTTTAGTACACTGCCAACACTTACTATACCTTTATTTTAAACTTTTATATTCTTTTATATTGCTTTATAAATTATTGTATACTTAATTAACTGATAAGTTAATTAGTGAATACAGACACCAAGCCCAGAGAGATTATTTCTTCTATATACTGCATAGGCCTATATATATATATATACAGTACCTTACTGTAACCTTAAAATTATTATATACAGTAGGCTACTGTACGTAATTTGTTAGTGTTAATTTTACCTTTAAGAAGTACTTATAGTTTATTCTCATATTTTTGTATGCTTGCACTGAAATCACAAAATAACATTACAAATATAAAAAGGTCTATAACCTGGTAATTAGACTATATAATAGTAGAAGTTGTACAGGCTGTATAATATAAGGTTAGTTTTGGTACAGTTATACAACATTTGTGTATATGGTAATTATAATTATAGTATTGTATACACATCTTTTTAGTTCTAATGGATTTCTTAATGGTAGTTTGTATCGACAAATGTAACTACAATTCTCAAGGCATTGTCTATACTGTACCGGTACTGTATTTCTTCATATACCCTAACTGCTTACAGTACTATTACAAAGGATTACAAAGGACATTCAAACAGCAACAGACCTACTGGTTCTTTTGAGGCTGTCTGAGTTTGCTATTCTATCTAACCTACAAGGGTAAGGAAAAGTATAGTATGGAAGAAGGCTTCTAATTGTGGCTACTCATTTGTACTGTATTTGGATTTTGTTAAACTGAATATTTTATCTCTTACCCTCAAATAAGAGGTTTGTAGAAGTCATTTAAAAAATCTTTGAACCTTGATTCTTAGTAAAAAAAAAAAAAAAAAAAAACGTGTAGCACTTTAGTTTGGTACAGTAGGGTACATAGGCCTACATAATAAAATATAAAAAGCCCCTTCAGGAATCTGATCACTTTCTTATTAATTGTCTCTAATTTAATGGAATACGGTGAAGTGAAAGTCATCACATTTGATACAGTTATCATATGATTCTAATTTTGGTTTAGGTTAATTTAATCAGATAATCAATAGTTAATGCATATACTGTATTGGGAATTTCAGCAGGAAAAATCAGGTTTATATAGAAAGATATGTCAAGTATATTGTACAGTATAGATCTATTGGTCCTAATTAATTGTAATTTTTGTATGTACAGTACATGATAATTTTGATGATGGACAGTATGAAAGTGAGGGAGCAGATAACCTTCTGGAGCAATTCCTTCCTTCAAACTATTCCAAGCAACAGGACACAGGTATTATTCTCAATGTGATTCTGTTTCCTGGTATACTTTGGAAGAATGAAGGCACTCCAATTCACCAAAAAGAACATTTCCCCTTATCTTTAATTGCATTGTCTTATGTTATGTTAATTGGGAAGTACACTGCTGGTAAATGTGGAGCAAATGATTCCTCTAAACTATTCCAAGCAACAGAAAACCATTATTTTTGTTCATCTGCCGGTCTTGTTTCCTGGCATATTTGGAGGAATCAAAACACTCCAATGTAACAAAAATGAAGTACTTATTTAAGCATAATGATGTAAAATAAAATATGATTGTTGTCCAACAATTTATTTTGCCTACAAAACTGACTCATAATATAAGCCATGAGTGAGTCCGTCTACTTGGGTAACAACATGGCTCCTGTCCGGTGCCTGGCCAAACTTTCTCTATCTATGGCTCTGCCTCCACCAGCACCGCCATGAAGAAAGATCAGAAAAATACCTCTGGCAAGTTCCTGAAGAAGGAGAAGAAGAGGTTTGTGGCCCCTCTGTCTAAGGAAGTGACCTCTGACCCTGCCACTGACCCTACCTCTGACTCTGCCACCGACCCTACCTCTGGACCCGAGGACCCTGTGTCGTCTTCAGCAACTTACGTGAAGGAGGAGTTCCTGGAGACGCTGTTATTCAATCAAATGACTCCAGCACCAGCAGCTTCTGAGCATGAGTCAGCTCACACCGGCACCGAGGAGGAGGTCGACACGGACGAGACTACAGTTCCCTCCAGCCAACGGACGAAGCCTCTGTGGTTGGCACCTGAGTTGGAGAGAGAGCTGGCCGAGTGGTTGCATTCAAATCAGTTCCTGTATGACCGGAGTTGTATATCATACAAGGACACACAACGAAAGACCCAAGTCCTACAGGAGAAGGCTGCCTCCCTCGACCCACCTCTGACAGCAGCAGAACTCCGTCGGTGGATTCACAGCATGCGGACCAGGTATGGTCGCCTCACCAAGGCCAAGAGTGGATCCGGGGCCAGCAAGCCGCCGACAGAGAGGGACCAATGGATTCTCCAAATCTTTGACTTCATGGGGAAACATATAGTGAGACATAAGGCCACCAAGACCCTTGGAATCAAAGAGGTATGGAGTCACCCACATTATTGTTGTACTTTTCTAAAATGTTGAATTACTTGTGTGTTATAATATTTGTTGAATCCACCTAATGATTTTCTTGTTATGAAATTGTTATGGTACATTATAAAAAATTTAGGTATGTTTTCTCTACATTTTGTTTTAATTTCAATAAACCCCAAACAGAGTGCTGCTGCTGTCGCTGCCGCCCCAGCTGAGCTTCCACCCCCTCCTCCATCTAGACGTCCTTCACGGGTGCACAATATATCAGAGGACTCGGACGCGGATTCCTCGGTGTCAGTGTCAGAACAGAGCCGGCCGAAACGGCAGCGGTCCACACCATCTTCTGACACATCACTGATGGATAAGGTGAGTAAGAAAAACATTGTTTCAACATATTTTGTTGATACCCACTAGTCTCTAATTTAGCTTGATTTCTTTATACAATTACTTAATATTTGTTTTCATGTTTATATTTGCGGTGTTCTCTTTTTCTCCATCGCTCTCTGTCTCTCCTTCCACACTCTTTTCCTGTGTCTGTTTTACAGTCTGTCTTTTATTCCAGCTGTTGGATCGTCACGAGACGGCGACGAGGGCTCTGAGTGGACAGTTCTCCTCTGTGGACGAGGAGACCGACTTTTGGAGGACATTTTTCAGTGGCTTCCCCCTGATGATGAGAGGAATAAACATGGAACTGGCCACGCTGCTCAATATTGAACTGTCAGTGGTGGTGCAGAGGTACCACGCCATGACCAAGTCAATGCCTCACCAACAGAGTGGTGAGGTGGACTTGTCTGCCGTTCCTCTGGATATTCAGGCGGTCTACAAACGGGCAAACGCTGCCATAGTTCGGCATCGCAGATAGTCGCAGAGGCTGGATCGCACATGTGTGTGATCCCAGCATAACTCAAACCACATTCACTTTCTCATGATGTTATTTATTGCTTTCTGAACTCATATTTTCACGTAATTATAATGCCATTGTTTTCTGACTCATCTGTTTACATTCTTATAATATGATGTTATTTTGATTAGTGAGTATCTGATTGAAGTAAATTAGAAGTAAATTGAAGTAAAGTAAAGTAGAAGTAAATTGAAATAAAGTAAATTAGAAGATGTTGCTCAACTTATTTATTTTGTAATGTTTCTCAGCTAACGAACATCGGGAAACTATTATATATTGAAGTCTTACATGCGTCACTCCAAGGTGGATTGATGTTATTATTGACCACGACTGTACAATAAAGTTGGTAAATCTAGATTCTAGAACAACTGATTCCTCAGAACTGTTTATTCCAAGCACCACGACACCAACAATATTTTGTATACACCTGGTCCTGTTTCCTGACATACTTTGGAGGAATCAATGTACTCTAATAAACAACAAGATATCAATATTTTGTGTTCATCTGGTCCTGTTTTCTGACATACTTTGGAGGAATAAAGGTTTTACTACTGTAATGGCAAATAGGACATAAATATTTTGTGTTCATCTGGTCCTGTTTCCTGACATACTTTGGAGGAATCAAAGTATTACTCTAATATGCAACAGGATACGATATAATGTGTTCACCTGGTCCTGTTTCCTGGCATACTTTGGAGGAATCAATGTACTCTAATAAACAACAAGACATAAATATTTTGTGTTCATCTGGTCCTGTTTTCTGACATACTTTGGAGGAATCAAGATATTACTCTAATGACCAATATTTTGTTACCTAGTATACTTTGGAGGAACCATTTACCTTCCACTTTCTAGTATACTTTGGAGGAACCATTTACCTTCCACTTTCTGGTATACTTTGGAGGAACCATTTACCTTCCACTTTCTAGTATACTTTGGAGGAACCATTTACCTTCCACTTTCTGGTATACTTTGGAGGAACCATTTACCTTCCACTTTCTAGTATACTTTGGAGGAATCATTTACCTTCCACTTTCTGGTATACTTTGGAGGAATCATTTACCTTCCAAAATAGGTAATCAATCGACTTTTAGTAACATTTAGGTAATTAATTATATTTCCTGCCTGCCAATAATTTATCATAATAAAAGTTTATCTTCTAAATTACGCATATCATTAACTTACAATAATTTATCATAATAAAGTTTTTTCTTCTTCTTGAGTAAGCATGTCATTAATTAAGGGGTGCGGAATAGGGTTCAGGCTTGGGTTTTTGGGGGGTGCGGGAGTAGGGGGACAGGCTTGGGGGGGTGCGGGAATAGGGGTTCAGGCTTGGGGTTGTTTTGGGTGCGTGCGGGAGTAATGTATAGGGGTTCAGACTGGGGGGGGGGTTGAAGGTGCGGGAGTAGGGGGACAGGCTTGAGGGGTTTGGGGAGGTGCATGCATAGGGGGACAGGCTTGGGGGGGATAGAAAGCATAAGTATCCTCCATTCCCGCACCCACCCACCCACCCCTAAAACACCAACACCCCCGTATACCCCCTCCAAGCCTGTCCCCCTATTCCCGCACCCCCCCAGACCGACCAAAAAACACCCGCACCCCCCTTATACCCCCCCAAGCCTGTCCCTTATACCCCCCTACTCCCGCACCCCCTTATACTCCCCCAAGCCTTCCCCTACCCCCGCACCCCCTTAAGTTTCCAGCCCAATCGAGTCTTGCTAAGCCTGAGATCTGAAGTAAGCAGGGGGGGGGGGTGTTTCTGGATGACACCCCACACAAAGCCTCCATGGTTTGGGATGTGTGTGTGTGTGTTTGTGTGTGCATCTGTTCTGGTTTGTAATGTGTGTGTGTGTGTTTGTGTGTAGCCTGGCTGGTGATGGTTTGGGTGAGCTGTCATCCAGAAGCCACCCACTTGCTTTAGATCTCTCTGGGTAGGGGATTATGGTACGTGACTGTACAGTTAGACACATTAATTCGTGGTACAGCCCCCAAGTGAAAGATGGTGGTCAATTTCTTCCAATATCAAGTTCCTTATTAGTGCCAAACAGGAGACATCAGGGGAAGAAGTCAGTAGTGAGGATGGTGTGTGTATGTGTGTGTGTGTGTGTGTTCCTTAATGCCAAATAGGAGACATCAGGGGCAGAAGTCAGTAGTAAGGATGGTGTGTGTGTGTGTGTGTGTGTGTGTGTGTTCCTTAGTGCCAAATAGGAGACATCAGGGGCAGAAGATAGAAATTAGAAGATAATAGACACTGGTTAGGTTAGGTTGGGTGGGTTAGGTTAGGTTAGTTAGGCTAGCTTAGGTTAGGTTAGGTTAGTTGGGTTAGGTTAGGTTAGGTTAGGTTACATGGGGCTTGGGTTAGGTTAGATTAGGTGGGGTTGGTTAGTTGGGTTAGGTTAGGTTAGGTGGGTTAGGTTGGTAATTATAGGAGGGGCAGAAGTTAGATATTATTATTATATTATTTTCTGCATTGAATATTATTATTATTATTATTATTTTCTATATTGTTGAATGTTATTATTGTGAACTAAGCATTGGTGTTGAAAGTGTGTTGTTGTTGTCTTCTTTCTTCTCTCCTTCCTCTTTAACATTCTCTTATTTCCCTCCATCTCTCTGCTTTAACCTCCCTACCTCTCCACCCCTCCCCCCTACCTCTCCACCCCTCCCCCTACCTCTCCATCCCTCCCTCATATATCACCAGGCAGGCTCTCTCTCTCTCTCTCTCTCTCTCTCTCTCTCTCTCTCTCTCTCTCTCTCTCTCTCTCTCTTAACCTGGGCACTATTATATTTTTAAAATCTCGCTCGCTCTCATATGTCGACTATTTTATTATTAAATCTCTCAACCTGTCGACTATTTTATTATTAATCTCTCTCTCTCTCTCTCTCTCTCTCTCTCTCTCTCTCTCTCTCTCTCTCTCTCTCTCTCTGTACTATTTATATTTTTAAATGTCTTTCACTAGTTCTCTTTCTCTTCATCTCCATCTTCCATTCTTCCTCTCATTCCATTTCTGCCTATTTTTATCCATTATTGTTAAAGTTCAAATGCAATATTATTTTTATTGTTTTTATTATTATTGTTTTTTATTAATATTTTTTATTATTTTCGAAAGTGTTGTAGGACTTTTGGGTGTGACTGTGCCTATCCCATCGTGTGTGTGTGTGTGTGTGTGTTGGGAGATGATTCACCAACTTTTTTCTCGCTTGACTTTTCCTTTTTCATATTTTCTTATTCTCTCTCTCTCTCTCTCTCTCTCTCTCTCTCTCTCTCTCTCTCTCTCTATTAAATAATTTAGATTTCAATGGATTTCAAGCTTTATTTAAGGGACTCGTAAGGGTCAGAGTTATAGGATTAATTTACATAGCCCACCCATAGTTTATTTTGTGTGTGTGTGTGAGAGAGAGAGTGTGTGTGTGTGTTCTCTCTACTTTGTGTATGTGTGTTCTGTGTGTGTGTTTTTATATATGTTTATTATTATTATTATTATGTTTATTATTATTATGTTTATTATCATTGAGGGGAAGGAGAAATAAATCAATATATGACCATTTCAATATATTTTTTTAATTGATTGTAAAATAAATATTGCATTAAATAAATAAAGTCTAGGGTTGTCTAAAATGTGTAAGTAAATATTATTATTAATGGAAATGGAGGAATATTGAAGTGAAATATTATTATTATTATTACGAGTACAGTTTTTGTTTCTGTTATTTTATTTATATTAATGGATAAAGAATAACACCGTGTATAAATGTGTTATTTTTTCTCTGTGTGTGTGTGTGTGTGTGTTCTTTCTGTGTATGTGTGTGTGTTCTCTCTCTGTACTGTATGTATGTGTGT
Organism: Petrolisthes manimaculis; assembly: GCA_034508575.1. Lineage (NCBI taxonomy): Eukaryota > Metazoa > Arthropoda > Malacostraca > Decapoda > Porcellanidae > Petrolisthes > Petrolisthes manimaculis. The sequence goes on from JAWZYT010000478.1 coordinate 318,426, forward strand.
ATTTTTCTTTGTGTTTCTTTGTTCTCTCTATGTGTGTGTGTGTTATATTTATGTCTGTGTGTGTGTTAACTCTATGTATGTATGTATGTCTGTTCTCTGTCTCTATCTTTCTCTCTATGTGTGTGTGTGTGTGTTTCTTCTCTATGCATGTGTGTGTTTTCTCTCTGTATGTGTGTTCTCTTTATGTATGTCTGTGTGTAAGTGTGTTCTATCTGTATGTATGTGTGTGTGTGTGTACTAATGTGTTACAACAGGTATTTAGATTCAATGTTTTCCTACACGCAACACACCTCACAAACTCTCTCTCTAGGTGTGTGTGTGTGTGTTCATTTTTTTATGTGTTCTGTGTGTGTGTGTCTGTGGATTTTTTTCTCTATGTGTGTGTTGTTTTTTTCTGTGTGTTTGTGTGTGTGTTCTCAATGTGTCTCTCTCTCTCTCTCTCTCTCTCTCAAAACCCTAAATAACTTTAACAATGTAGATGCCAGCAAACTCTTTAAAGTAAATCATAACAGCACAACTCGGGGTAATGGAATGAAACTAATTGGTAAAAGAGCTAACCTTGACACTACTAAAAACTTTTATACTTACACAATTATAAACGAATGGAATAGCCTACCATCATTAATAGTCAATAGTCAAACCATTAATACGTTTAAAAAAAGACTCGACAAACATCTTGCAGAAAAGGGTATAG
>JAWZYT010000479.1:2500-7500 GCA_034508575.1 Petrolisthes manimaculis
TTTACTCCTTCTTACTAATTTCACTCATTAATCTTTAACTAAATTGACGAACCTAATAATAATAATAATAATAATAATAATAATAATAATAATAATAATAATAATAATAATAATAATAATAATAATAATAATAATAATAATAATAATAATAATAATAATAATAATAATAATAATAATAATAATAAAAATAATAATAATAATGTCTAACTTATACTACTTATATTCTTTATTTCACACTTTCATTTCACACTTTTTTTTACACACTTTATCACTCACATATAATCTTTATTTCAAACTGTTATTTCACACTTTCATTTCACACTTTTTTTCACTCACATGACATGGATTGCATTTTTTATTTCACACTTTAAAATGTCGTGTTTTTGTTGTCCAAGCGAATACTGTTTTTGTTGGCCGCTTGAAGTCTGGGGGGTGCGGGAATAAGGGTACAGGCTTTTTACCCACCCCAAGCCTGTCCCCATATTCCCCCCCACCCCAAGCCTGTCCCCATATCCCCCCCCCCCAAGCCTGCCCCCTACTCCCACCCCCCCTTCATTAAATGTCTCAATTACCGCTAAACTAAGAAAAAAAAAGATCACATCAATAGAGTATTTTCTTTTCAGAATTAATAATGCATACATTTGCCAAATTTTCGGGCAAAAAATTCCAGACACCCTGTATATATATTCTTTATTTCACACATTTTCACACTTTCCTTTCACACATTTTCACACTTTCCTTTCACACATTTTCACACTCTTATTTCACACATTTTCACACTTTTATTTCACACATTTTCACACTTTCCTTTCACACTTTTATTTCACACTTTCATTTCACACATTTTCACACTTTCCTTTCACACTTTTATTTCACACATTTTCACACTTTTATTTCACACATTTTCACACTTTCCTTTCACACTTTTATTTCTCTCTCTCGTACTCACCTGTTAATACATGAAGGAGTGTCGTAGCTGGAGTGAGGTTGGAGGGAAGGCAGGTATAGTTGCCAGAATCAGATGGTCTAGCGTCGGTAATGGTGAGGGTTGAAATGACACTCATATCACCACTAACAATAATACTCGTGCCCTTCTCGTCCTCAACTCCTTTACCTTCTCCTCTTCCTACTCGTATTTTTTTATTTTCTACTCTATATTTTCCTCCTCCTTCTCTTTTTCTTCTTCCTCCTCCTTTTCCTTCTTCTCTTTTTCTTCTTTTCTCTTCTTCTGCTTCTCTATAATTTCCTTCTTCTTCTCCTCCTACTTTTATTCTTTTGTTTTCTACTCTATATTTTCCTTCTATTTTTCTTCTCTCTTCCTCTATTCTATATTTTTCTTTTCCCTCTCCTCCTCTTCTTTCTTCCTCTCCTACTCCTCTTCCTCTCTCTTCCTCTACTCTACTCTTTCCTCCTCCCCCTCTATCTCTATCTTCCTCTTCTTTACTCTTTACTCCTCCTCTTTTTCTCTCTTTCTCGTTTTGTCTATCTCTATTTTTTCTAACCTTTCTCTCTTCCTCTCCTTTCTTCCCCTCTCTCCCCCCTCCTCCTCCTCCTTCTCCTTCTCCACCACCACCACTTTCTCTCCCTCCACCTCCCCCTCCTCCACCTCTCTCCACCACCCCTCCTCCCTCATTACGAGTAGTGGAGATGGTAACCCTAGGATGCCTGTACTCCAATACCCGATCTTCACTATGGTACCAAAATATATAGTCAGGAAGTTGGACGGTTGAGCTGACGGTACATTGGAGTTTGGCTGTGGATCCTCTCCTTATGTATTTGTCAGCTGCACCGCTTACTTCCACTTGTGGCACTGTGGGGGGAAAGAGAGGAGAGGTGAGTGTGTGTGTGTGAGGGGTAGGTAAATGATGGGATGAGAGAGGGAGGTAAATGATGGGTAAAGAGAGAGTGGGAGAGATAGATAAATGATGGGAAGAGAGAGGAGAGGTGAGTGTGTGTGAGGGGTAGGTAAATGATGGGGTGAGAGAGAGAGAGAGATATAAATGATGGGAATAGAGAGAGGATTAATCGATTGATTAGATTAATTGATTGATTAGATTAATTGATATGGATTAATTGATATATTAGACCCTGCAACAGCGAATTCATACACCGCCAGAGAGAGAGAGAGAGAGAGAGAGAGAGAGAAAATACAAGCACAAACAAAAATAACAATATAATAAAAATAAAAGCAAAAATAAAATAACATGAAAATTAAAAATATATATATACAATAAAAAATAAAAAATAATAGAATAAATTTAAATAAAAGTTATTAATAATAAAAATAAAAATAAAAGACAAAAATAAAATATGAAAATATAAAAATATATATATAATAGAAAATAAAAAAATAATAATAATAAATGAAAATGAAAGTAATAATAAAAATTAAAATGAAAATATATATGAAAATATAAAAATATATATACAATAAAAAATAAAAAATAATAAAATAAATGAAAATAAAGGTATTAATAAAATAAAATAGAATAATAAAAATAAAAAATAAAAATAAAAAGTCGTAAATAAAATAATATGAAAAAAAATATATATATATAATATAAAAAAAAAGTCGTAAATAAAACAATGATAAAAAAAAGTCGTAAATAAAATAATATGAAAATAAAAATAAATATATAATAAAATAGAATAAATTAAAATACACGTAATTAATAAAAAAATAAATAAAAAATAAATAAAAATTGGTGCCTGGAGAGAGGAGAGAGCAATCACGAAGGAAATCCGAGACTAAAGTCGCCCCCCTAAACCCCCACTCTATGCCCCCCCCCCCTGTGTGTCTGTGTGTGTGTGTGTGTGTGTGTGTGTGTGGTGGGGTGGGAGTAGGGGAGGGAGGGGGAGAGTGTGGTGAGGAAGGAGTGGGGGTGTGTGTGAGTGTGTGTGTGTGTGTGTGTGTGTGTGTGTGTGTGTGTGTGTGTGTGTGTGTGTGTGTGTGTGTGTGTGTGTGTGTACATAGAGGGTGAGTGGTTTACATTGTATACGGGATTGCTAAAACAAATACCAGACCAATTGAATTCTAGCACCGGTAAGAGGTTAGGTGAGGGGGAAGGGGAGTTGAAATCGGGGGGAGTTGAAATCGGGGGGAGTTGAAAGAGGGGGGAGTTGAAATCGGGGGGAGTAGTAAATGAAGAAATGGGGAAATGAGGGGAAGGGGGGAAGGGGGGAAAATTGGAGGCTCCTTCCATATAGGTGTAAGTATGTGTGTGTGTGTGTGTGTGTGTGTGTGTGTGTGTGTGTGTGTGTGTGTGTGTGTGTGTGTGTGTGTGTGTGTGTGTGTGTGTGTGTGTGTGTGTGTGTGTACTACCCAGAGACTAAGAAATATATATATAAACATAAAGTTTGTTTTTTCATTGTATATCATTTATTTTACCAATAATAAAAAAAATATATATATAACCATTACGTGTAGTGTAGAAAAATTATTTATATTAAAATCTATAAATATGCACCATTTTTTCCATATCTTCAAAATTTTTACCATATCATTTTTTTTTTAATAAATACATTAAAGAAAAAAAAATAGTATAAAAATATACAATTATACACGATTTTTGCCATATCTTAAAATTTTTACCACATCAATTTTTTTCAATAAATAAATACATACATACATATCTTTTTTTTTTATTATTATTATTATTATTATTATACACCCAACTGAAATAAACATTGGCTTTTTGTAGCAGTGTGTGTGTGTGTGTGTGTGTGTGTGTGTGTGTGTGTGTGTGTGTGTGTGTGTGTGTGTGTGTGTGTGTGTGTGTGTGTGTGTGTGTGTGTGTGTGTGTATTAAAAATGTGTTTATATGCATAGTAATGAGGCTTTTATTGGAGTTTGTATTATTTTTGGCATTGATATGAACAAATATTTACCTGTCTATGTCGTTGAAAAAAATGAATACTTGCATGTCTGTGTGAGAGAGAGAGAGAGAGAGAGAGAGAGAGAGAGAGAGAGAGAGAGAGAGGAGGGGATGGGGAGGTAGGTGAAATGAAATGAGAGAGAGAGACAGACAGAGAATAGTATGTGTGTGTGTGTGTGAGAACTGCGAATATATATTATAAATGTACACAAACTAACCATCATTACACACACACACACACACAGAGAGAGAGAGAGAGAGAGAGAGAGAGAGAGAGACACACACACACACACACACACACACACACACACACAACACACACACACACACACACACACTCACCTATAACCTTAAGGTGTACGAGGAGTGACATCTTTGGTTCTGTAGATACTTGGCACTCGTAAGTTCCTGCATCCCTTCCTTGGACAAACTTAATCACCAATGTCCATGTGTGTGTATCTTCTGTATAGTGGATGGTGAGGCGATCGTCACGTACAAAGGTATAGCGGCCCACTGCTACGATGTCCGCGTCTCGTTGTCGAACCCAGGATACCTAATGAGATGGGGTTGGGATGGGGTTGGGATGGGGTTGTTTGAGGTGAGATGGGGTTGGGATGGGATGGGGTTGAGGGAGGGAAGGGAGGGGATGGGGTTGAGGGAAGGGAGGGGATGGGGTTGAGGGAAGGGTGGGGTTGGGATGGGATGGGGTTGAGGGAGGGAAGGGAGGGGATGGGGTTGAGGGAAGGAAGGGAGGGGATGGGGTTGAGGGAGGGAAGGGATGGGATGGGGTTGAGGGAGGGAAGGGATGGGATGGTTAGATTGAGGGAGGGTGAGGGATGGGATGGGGTTGAGGGAGGGAAGGGTGAGATGGGGTTGGGATGGGGTTGAGGGAGGGAAGGGAGGGGATGGGGTTGAGGGAAGGGAGGGGATGGGGTTGAGGGAGGGAAGGGAGGGGATGGGGTTGAGGGAGGAGGGATGGGATGGTTAGAGAGAGAGAGAGATGGTTAGTATTATTATAGATAGTTAGATAGATTGATAGGTAGATAAATAGAGAGAGAGATGGTTAGTTATATTATAGATAGATAGATAGATAGATAGATAGATTGATAGATAGATAAATAGATAG
>JAWZYT010000479.1:27500-32500 GCA_034508575.1 Petrolisthes manimaculis
GTCACATTATCATAAAATAAAAATACAATTATTTAACATTAGTTTCCAATAGATGTTTTTTTTTTTAATTATAATAAAAACAAAATTATTTCTAAATTAGTATTAAATATAAACTTAGGCAATGTTTCCTGAGAATAAGAATAGTAATAGTGATAATAATAGTAATAGTAATAAATGATAATAATAACAAATATATTTCTTCAATATCTGTTATATATTAAATGCACACACACACACACACACACACACACACACACACACACACACACACACACACACACACACACACACACACACACACACACACACACACACACAATATATATATATATAAAATGTCACCGGTTTAATAAACAAAATAATAATAATAATAATAATAATAATAATAATAATAATAATAATAATAAAAATAATAATAATAAGAAGAAGAATAAGAATAAGAATAATAATAATAATAATAATAATAATAATAATAATAACAACAGTGATTCAGGAACGTGCAGATGTAGCGTTAATTAGGGGGGTGCGGGAATAGGGGGACAGGCTGGGGGGTGGGGGGGGGTAGAGAGCCTGTCCCCCCCTATTTCCGCACCCCCCAACCTCCCCCCCCCAAGCCTGTCCCTTAATTATGATATAAAATGAATATATAAAAAAAACATTTCAAATATCACACATAGAGAGAGAGAGAGAGAGAGAGAGAGAGAGAGAGAGAGAGAGAGAGAGAGAGAGAGAGAAACCCATCACCACAAACCTTTTTTATATACCACAAACAAATCCATTTTACAGTACTCTATAATTATCAACTTGTATCTTTTTCTTTTCCTTTCATCAATTTTCGTATCATTTTCTTTTCCTCCATTAATTCGTATCATTTTCTTTTCTTTCATCAATTTTCGTACCATTTTATTTCCTTTCATCAATTTTCGTATCATTTTATTTTATTTCATCAATTTTCGTATCATTTTATTTTCTTTTATCAATTTTCGTATCATTTTATTTTATTTCATCAATTTTCGTATCATTTTATTTTCTTCCATCAATTCGTATCATTTTATTTTATTTCATCAATTTTCGTATCATTTTATTTTCCTCCATCAATTTTCGTATCATTTTCTTTTCCTTCTTCAATTTTCGTATAATTTTATTTTATTTCATCAATTTTCGTATCATTTTATTTTCCTTCTTCAATTTTCGTATCATTTTCTTTTCTTTCATTAATTCGTATCATTTTCTCCACATTTTTTTCTTTTTCATTCATTTATTTCCTCCACAATTTTTTTATTAATATTATTTACTCCTTGAATTAAGTGTTTGTCGCAATAATTACCAAATATTCTAATGTTGTATCAGTGTTGGTGTGTGTGTGTTGTGTGTGTGTGTGTGTGTGTTGTGTGTGTGTGTTGTCAGTGCTTGTGTGTGAGTATATGCTGTTTGTATCGTCAGTGATGGTGTGTGTGTGAATGTTATTGTTGTTGTTGTTGTTGTTGTTGTTGATGTGTGTGTGTAGTGTGTGTGTTGGTGTGTACGTGTGAGGTGTGTGAGTGTTGTCTGTGTGTGTGTGTAGTGTGTCTGTACTGGTGTGTGTGTGTTGTGTGTCAGTATTGTTGTGTGTGTGTGTGTGTATTGTGTCAGTATTCGTGTGTGTGTGTTGTGTATCAGTATTGTTGTGTGTGTGTGTGTGTGTGTAGGACCTTTCCACATTAGGAGGCACAGCGGGAATACACAGATAGCGTTGTGCCAGTTTCGCCAGGCCAGGGTATTTGTATTGATGTAGCTTCCAGTAAGTGAGTGGGTTGTGTGTTTGTGGTATAACAGGCTGGGATAGATAACTAGAAACCTCACTATCAGGGGTGCTTGGGGGTTGAGGTTGTGGGGGGGAACTTGCCCCACCTTTATCCATATAACTAAAGAGACTAGGACGATTATTACTGTTGATACTTGGGTTGTTGTTATTGTTGTTTGTGTTTGTGTTTGTGTTTGGGGATGAGGAGTTACTAGGGGCGCATTCACTCACCCCTCGACACATCATTTCAGCGGTATGTGTGGTTAGTATTTCCTTGAGTGTGTTAATTTCCTTCTGTGAGTAACACCAGGACATTTTATAGCGAGGGTCCAGCACCGCAGCGAATAGGAACACGTATCTCTCTTCGTAAGGCGCCAAGTGCTTCTCAACCGACAACTTTAACGCCTTAAATAACTTCCACTTGAATTTGAGTTCCAGGGTGTATATTGCACAGAGTAAACCACGTGTGATGGGTACTACCAAACTGGATGTGATGCCGCTCTCACTCTCCACACTCTCACTGCTCATGCTCTCACTCTCCACACTCTCACTACCCATGCTCTCACTCTCCACACTCTCACTGCTCATGCTCTCACTCTTGACACTCTCACTGCCCATGCTCTTACTCTCTAACAAGTCCGTAGCCTCTTCAAACGGCGTCAAAATCTCCAACAAATCAGCCAGTATGTAACGTTCATATTTGGTGAGGGTGTGAGGTGATGTGAACTGATCCAGAACGGAGCTGGGGATGTTGACGAGGAAACGGATATTCTTTAACTGTGCGTTCCATCGGTGGCGGTTCACGGGTTGCGCTTTGGGGAATCCGGCGAAATGCTCCGATGCCTCCGCGTGTTTTCGTACGAGTGCCACGACTGCCGAGGCCTTGGTGATGATTTTCTTGATGATGATGTCCGCGTCTTTGAATCCGTCGCTGATGGCGTTCTGGAGGGCGTGGGCGAAGCAAGGGTCGTGGTTCAGGAAGTCCGAGAGATCCGACGTGTTGTACGACGGAACAGAGGAGGTAAACACACCACGAACATCATCAATACAATAATCATCATTCACTATTTCACTGTGATCGTCGACCTGTTGGTACCCCGGCAGACTGAAGGGGAGGGAGTGTGTGTGTGTGTTTTCCAAGGCGTTTGTCCAGGCACCGAGAGCACCAACAACAACACTACTACTACTACTACTACTGGTGGTGGTGTTGGTGCTTGTGGTGATGTGGGTCACTTTGTCAGCAATGTGATATGCGTTAACAACATCAAGGTATTCGCTGTAAATACTGGATGTTGTGGATGGATCCCTGATGCGCTTGAAGGCCAGAGTAGCGGTCCTCAGAGTCCAACCACTCATGAGGAAGTTAGCTGTGATGGCGAGGAATCCCTGAGTTCGCTCCTCACTTCCACACCACGACCACACACTCACACCAACACACACACTGCCGGCTTCAGACATCTGGGTCAGTATTCGTGTGATAATGGCCTCACACCTTGGCTTCAGATGGTGTGTGGTGAAGGTACCGGGGTCTGGGAGTGTGTAGTGTGGGTCCAACGACAACACCAGTTCCCTAAAGGCCACATTACCCAGCATGGAAGGCGACACGAGACTCCGGGACATGAAGGATACGAGCGAATCGGTGATGTGTGTTTGTCGGTGATGAGTGGACGGGTACTTTAACTCCGCCTGACCGGCACCCCCATCACCACCACCACAACGACAACGACAACTGTGGCCTAATTCTCCACCCCTGGACTGACGCTGTTGGTGGTGGGGGTGGTGTGTGTTTGTGAGTTGATGTACAGCAGCGATGCACTTGTTCTCGAGCCCCTCATGTATACGCTGAGGAGGAGAGAAAATGCCAGGATAAAAAATCTTGTTGTTTTTCATTGTTCTGTACTGTTGCGCTAAACAGTAGACTCACTCACTCACTCACTCTTATCAAAATGTACACAATATTTATACGTGTACTGTATAATTTTGCATGTGTTCCATTTTTTTTAACATTTTATACAATTAAGAGTACCGTAATACACTCTCTCTCTCTCAGACGTTATTTGTCACTTCTTGCTATTATAATCTTTACAAAAACTCACCATAAAAACACAATATTGGTGCACTGAATTATATGTGTGTTCAATTTCAACATTTTATACAATTAAAAGTACTACACCCACTCAAAAAAAATTATTTAACAGTAGACCTATGTGTCACTTCCTGTTGTGATAATCTATGTGTTGTGATAATCTATGTGTCACTTCCTGTTGTGATAAATATTGACAATAATCACCACTACATACGACGTGAATAAATAGTTCAGAATTCCACGTGTGTCGAGTTGTAAGGTTCAATCACAAGCACTAATAAATATACAGGTGATGCTTGGACTACCTAGAAACTGAAAATAAAATTGGGAAGGAGGGGTGAGGGTGAAAATGGGTAAGGGGAGGAGTGGGGGAGAGGGGGAGAGGAGTGGGGGAGAGGGGGGAGGAGTGGGGGAGAGGGGAGAGGAGTGGGGGAGAGGAGTGGGGGAGAGGGGGGAGGAGTGGGGAAGAGGGGAGTTTATTTGTATCATGCTTTCTCTAGTGACGACCATTTTAAAACATTTGAGGTCCCTTACTGGAGCTCTATGAACCCTCCAAATAATCCAGGCCACAGAACCCTTCAGTGTTTCGAATAGGGAATCTGTTGTTGCCTGGAGTAGTTTGGAGAATTCATAGAGCTCCAGTAAGGGTGTGTGTGTGTGTGTGAGAGGGTTCTGTTGCCTGGAGTAGTTTGGAGAATTCATAGAGCTCCAGTAAGGGTGTGTGTGTGAGAGAGAGAGGGTTCTGTTGCCTGGAGTAGTTTGGAGAATTCATAGAGCTCCAGTAAGGGTGTGTGTGTGTGTGTGTGTGTGTGTGTGTGAGAGAGAGGGTTCTGTTGCCTGGAGTAGTTTGGAGAATTCATAGAGCTCCAGTAAGGGTGTGTGTGTGTGTGTGTGTGTGTGTGTGTGAGAGAGAGGGTTCTGTTGCCTGGAGTAGTTTGGAGAATTCATAGAGCTCCAGTAAGGGTGTGTGTGTGTGTGTGTGTGTGTGTGTGTGTGAGAGAGAGGGTTCTGTTGCCTGGAGTAGTTTGGAGAATTCATAGAGCTCCAGTAAGGGCCCTCAATTTTTTTTATTTTCCTTCTCCCCCGTAGAATATAATGATCTTTTGTATATATGTATGTGTGTATTTTCCT
>JAWZYT010000479.1:35000-70000 GCA_034508575.1 Petrolisthes manimaculis
TAATAATAATAATTATAATAATAATATACACACAATGTAAACCCTAATCACATAATATGGCTGTTGTTTGTTGTTGTTGTTGTTCTGTTGTTTGTTGTTGTTTGTTGTTATTGTTGTTGATGTTCTGTTGTTTGTTTGTTTATGGAGCCATAGTAACAGTACCAAGCCATACATATACATATACACACATACATATATACACCACCAATCATCTCCCATACCTAATTTAATTCATAGTCACTTTTTTCAACACGTGGACTTATTCCATTTTTATTATGTGCCTTTATAACACTACATACAATATTTTTCTTATTTATCGCCTTTCTCTTCCCCAACAGTCCCCCATTTTTTTTTTTTTTTCATGCATTAACTTTTTTATGTACATGTTAATTGTCCCACCTCTCAATCATCTTCCTCTTCCTCGAGTGCTATATGACCTCGCTGTTACGGGCAACACCAACTTCAGTAATGTAATACAAGGGCAACAACACCCACTTTATTATTGTGTGGTTGTTATTGTTAACGTGACAACACAAACAACAACACAAACAACAACAACAACACCTCACCAAACTGCCTTCAATTCAGTCATTCTTTTCCATATACTCTTTCTCGCCTTTACATACATTCTCCTCATTTATAGCAGAACTTATAGGAATGTAGATATATACAGGCCACACCATCTTTATATCCAGTAAATTGCTATGAAAAACTGTGAATGTATATGTGGATGTGGACTATTTATTTAACTCCACATTGGTACTCCCATATTCTTGTTGTGTGGATGTGGATGTGGACTATTTATTTGATTCCACATTGGTACTCTTTGATTCTTGTTGTATGGATGTGGATGTGGACTATTTATTTAACTCCACATTGGTACTCCCAGATTCTTGTTGTATGGATGTGGATGTGGACTATTTATTTAACTCCACAACGGCCCACTTGGATTTCTGTTGCTCTTTTTTATTTATAGATGTCGATTTTTTTAGCCCTACAGAACTACAGTAGCTTTCAATTCTACGTCATTTTCCTTTTGGTTTGGTAGATGTGTTTGTGTTTTGTGTGTTGGTGTGTGTGTGTTGGTGTGTGTGTGTTGGTGTGGTTTCATGTTGGTGTGTGTGTGTTGGTGTGGATTCATGTTGGTGTGTGTGTGTTGGTGTGTGTGTTGCTGTGGTTTCATGTTGGTGTGTGTGTATTGGTGTGGATTCTCCCGGGATAGTTTGCACATTGATAATATTTGTTCCATCCCACTCTTTCTCCTCTCCTTCCCTCTGTCCCTCCCAACTCATCCCTTTCTCCTCCCTTTCCCTCTGTCCCTCCCAACTCATCCCTTTCTCCTCACCTTCCCTCTGTCCCTCCCAACTCATCCCTTTCTCCTCCCCTTCCCTCTGTCCCTCCCAACTCATCCCTTTCTCCTCCCTTTCCCTCTGTCCCTCCCAACTCATCCCTTTCTCCTGCCCCTCCCAGCTGTCCTCTTCCCAATTCCCCTCCTCTGTTTCTATCCACCTCGCTGACAAGTTCAACGGATCCTCGCTGTCGCTCTCATAAAATATTTCATCAACGGTGATCATAGTACTGTCATCTTGGGTGTTGATATCTACCAGGCAGTCTTCATTGATATTTAGTTGATTTGCCACTAGCTCGTCCTCTTCCTCTTTCTCTTCCTCTTTCTCTTTCTCTTTCTCTTTCTCTTTCTCTTTCCCCTTCCCTTTCTCTTTCTCTTTCTCTTTATTTTCATTTTCTGACGTGGGTGACGCAAAATACTTGTCTGAATCAAAGTTGGTGAGTAGTATGTGTGGGCTGGTCTGTTGAGTCTCATATTTCAAGTTGTGTAGTGTGAGGTATCTTGGCGCTAACTCGAATGTGAGCACTGGGATTGAACCACTAAGAATGGGATACAAGAACGGAACATTCACCGAGTACTTAACAATCGTCGGCTCGAAGGGAATGAGTCCTGCTCTCGTGAAAACTTCCTGTGCCAAGTTAGGGATGTTACTGAGACTTTTCCAAGCTGTGAGTAAGTGAACAGGGTTTGGTGAGGCGGGATCAGCAGCGGCAGCAAGTTGGTAATGATATATCAATGGAGCCAAGAGGTGAAGGAAAGGATCAACAGGGTTAAGAGGTGTTGGATGATGGGAATGTAATATTAAACCCTTCTCTATGGCCAAGCTAATGGCTGCTGGGGAGGCCATGGCTGGGTGACCTTGAAGTAGTACAAGCACTGGTCTCTTCACTTTTTCTAACGATCGGTCCAGCATTCGTAACCAGCTGAGGAAGACGAGGGGATCAGGGTAGCCATCAGAGGTTGCAGCCAATAGGAGATGAGGAGGTAAATCCTTAGAGGGTGTATTATAACCTTTCTGAATGAAGAGTGGAGGGAAGAATTGACCATCTCCAGACACTGCTAATATTACCCTCCATGTATCTTCACTGTGTTTAACCAGACTATATGCATTAACATGTCCTCTCATCACCACCACTTCCTCTACTTTAACCGCACCTTTACCCACCACAACCTCTGCTGTGGCAATTATCCTATGAGCATACATTTTCTTGAACATCGTTAGGGATATCTTAGTAGAGAGTATTTTGATCCACTCATGGTATTGTGTAAGATCAAGCCAATCTCCCAACAAACCATGCCCTGCTCCGTACTCTTTTAGGAAGGCATTGATACCGAATTGTAATTTGGGGTCACTTTGAACACCGACATAATGCATCACATGACAAGCATCAGACATCACTGGTGGTCGTCCTAGCCATCTCATCCTCAGTAGCCATTCGAACACGCATTCCTTAGCTGACTGCTTGATGAAATCGGTGAAACTTTCCTTTTTCTTAAATCCATTGAGTTTGGAGTGGAAGTACATTATACAGCGCTGTAACCTGGACACACATACATAGTGGTGATCGGCAGCATGTTTCACCCACTTACCATCATTATAGTCCAACAGTGCCCAAGCCAGACCTATCTTGGTTATTGACTTCAGTTTATTAGGCTTCCATTGCAGTTCATTCAGCATCTCTTGCAATATATCTAATCTGGCCTTTAATGTATTTACTCTATTCAAACTCTTATCATCATCACTCTTCCATCTTTTATATCTTCCTCGAGTTTCTTTCACAGTCGAAGTCTTTGATTTCGAAGAGAGGGAATCCTTGTTTTTCCCTAACATCACTATTTTTCTTTTATTGTTAAGTTGTGAATCCTTTACTCCCGTCTGCTTCACATCATCCGTACCTTCGATTGCTGCCTGAGAATTTTGTTTGCCTATGTTTGATGATATCCGTTTAGGTATAGAGTTAATTGACATTTTCCTTCTCAGCAGTACACCACAACTACCACCCTTACTAGTATCACTTATCCTACCTGCATCTTTTCTCTGATTCTCTGATGTGGTTGTTGTCTCTTTGTGTTTATCTGATGTGGTGGTTGTATCTTTGTGTTTATCTGTTGTTGTTGTTGTATCTTTGTGTTTATCTGATGTTGTTGTTGTTGTCTCTTTGTGTTTATCTGATGTGGTTGTTGTTGTATCTTTGTGTTTATCTGATGTGGTTGTTGTTGTCTGTTTGTGTTTATCTGATGTGGTTGTTGTATCTTTGTGTTTCTCTGATGTTGTTGTTGTTGTATCTTTGTGTTTATCTGATGTGGTTGTTGTTGTCTGTTTGTGTTTATCTGATGTGGTTGTTGTATCTTTGTGTTTATCTGATGTTGTGGTTGTATCTTTGTGTTTATCTGATGTGGTTGTTGTTGTCTGTTTGTGTTTATCTGATGTGGTTGTTGTATCTTTGTGTTTATCTGTTGTTGTTGTTGTATCTTTGTGTTTATCTAATGTGGTTGTTGTATCTTTGTGTTTATCTGTTGTTGTTGTTGTTGTCTGTTTGTGTTTATCTGATGTGGTTGTTGTATCTTTGTGTTTATCTAATGTTGTTGTTGTTGTATCTTTGTGTTTATCTAATGTGGTTGTTGTCTGTTTGTGTTTATCTGATGTGGTTGTTGTTGTATCTTTGTGTTTATCTGTTGTTGTTGTTGTATATTTGTGTTTATCTGATGTGGTTGTTGTTGTATCTTTGTGTTTATCTGTTGTTGTGGTTGTTGTCTGTTTGTGTTTATCTAATGTGGTTGTTGTATCTTTGTGTTTATCTGATGTGGTTGTTGTCTGTTTGTGTTTATCTGATGTGATTGTTGTTGTATCTTTGTGTTTATCTGTTGTTGTTGTTGTCTCTTTGTGTTTATCTGTTGTGGTTGTTGTTGTATCTTTGTGTTTATCTAATGTGGTTGTTTTGTGTTTATCTGATGTGGTTGTTGTTGTATCTTTGTGTTTATCTAATGGTGTTGTTGTATCTTTGTGTTTATCTGATGTGGTTGTTGTATCTTTGTGTTTATCTGATGTGGTTGTTGTATCTTTGTATTTATCTGATGTGGTTGTTGTATCTTTGTGTTTATCTGATGTGGTTGTTGTCTGTTTGTGTTTATCTGATGTGGTTGTTGTGTATTTGTGTTTATCTGATGTTGTTGTTGTATATTTGTGTTTATCATATGTTGTTGTATCTTTGTGTTTATCTGTTGTTGTTGTTGTTGTCTCTTTGTGTTTATCTGTACTCCTTGCAACTCTCATATTATTTTGTCGTGAGGGTGGGTCGTCTGGGTGATACGAGAGGGGCGGGTTGAGTACTTGTTTGACCAGTGTACTTGGGGCCTCAGATTCCATTGGTGGTGATGATGAAGATAGTCCAAAGTTTGATGCTAATTTCCTAGAGTCTGATGATGATATTGATGGTGGTGGTGGTGGTGGTGTTGTTGGTGGTGGTGGTGTTGGTTTTGTTGTTGGTGGTGGTTTTGTTGGTGTTGTTGGTGGTGGTTTTGTTGTTGGTGATGGTGTTGTTGTTGGTGGTTTTGTTGGTGTTGTTGTTGTTGTTGTTGGTGGTGGTGGTGTTGTTGTTGTTGGTGGTGGTGGTGGTTTTGTTGATGTTGTTGTTGTTGGTGTTGGTGGTGGTGGTTTTGTTGGTGTTGTTGGTGGTTTTGTTGTTGTTGTTGGTGTTGTTGTTGTTGTTGTTGGTGGTGGTGGTTTTGTTGGTGTTGTTGGTGGTTTTGTTGGTGTTGTTGGTGGTTTTGTTGTTGTTGTTGGTGGTGGTGTTGTTGTTGGTGGTGTTGTTGATGTTGTTGTTGTTGTTGTTGTTGTTGTTGTTGTGGGTTTTCTGCAACTTGACTCACTTCCTCTGGCCCCATTGGCTGCTTCCCTGCAAGTTGAAGAATACACACAGTCAGTCAGTCAGTCAGTCAGTCAGCCAATCATCATCATGTGTTGGACGTGTTTGTATATCTTGAAGGCAGGCAGGCAAGCAGGCAGACAAGCAGGAGAACCATTACCATCATAGCAGACAGGCAAAAAATTACAATTATGTCTTCATTTCATTTCACTCAGGACAGTAGTTGATTTTTTTTTTTTTTTACTTTTTTTTTTCAGTTTTTGTACAGTATTTTTTTTTTTTTTAACTTTTTTTTTCAGTTTTTGTACAGTATTTTTTTTTTTTTTTTTACTTTTTTTTTCAGTTTTTGTACAGCAGTTTTTTTTTTTTTTTACTTTTTTTTTCAGTTTTTGTACCGTATTTTTTTTTTTTTTTTTACTTTTTTTTCAGTTTTTGTACAGTATTTTTTTTTTTTTTTTCTCAAGCGTTGATTCCATTTAACATACTCATATTTTTAATTTAATTTTGATCTCATTTAAAGTGGTAATTCGCTTTTGTTACATTGGAGTGCCTTGATTCCTCCAAAGTATGCCAGGAAACAGAAGGACCATAGGGGCAAAAATAATGATGGTGTTCTGTTGCTTGAAATAGTTTGGAGAATTCTGTTGCTCCAAAATTTAAAATAATAAAAAAATATAGATGTTTTCCCACTGTTGTATGTCGGAGTAACTGTTGTCCATTATTTTCCCGTTTCAATAATAAAAAAATATAGATGTTTTCCCACTGTTGTATGTCGGAGTAACTGTTGTCCATTATTTTCCCGTTTCAATAATAAAAAAATATAGATGTTTTCCCACTGTTGTATGTCGGAGTAACTGTTGTCCATTATTTTCCCGTTTCAATAATAAAAAAAATATAGATGTTTTCCCACTGTATGTCGGAGTAACTGTTGTCCTTTATTTTCCCGTTTCATTCATTTCCCATTTGATACACTGTTGTACCGACGTAATCAAAGGACATAGGAGATTGGGAGTTTGATATTCTGGTGATTTTAATTGAATCTCTTCAAATGCGTAATACCAAAAAAAAATTGGCCGATGGAGAAACTTCACAAATTGGAGGAGAATTGTAGATGGGGGGGAGGGACAGGAGGAGGGGGGTAGGCAGGGGCAAGGACAGGGGGGGAGGGGAACACACACACACACACACACACACACACACACACACACACACACACACACACACACACACACACACACACACACAGAGACACACACACACACAGAATCAGAAGCCACCAAGTTTAATACACAATCACAGGTGAGATTCTATTGTTGGTGAATTGGGAAAGTCTTTGATTCCTCCAAACTATAACAGGAAACAGACCCAGATAAAGAAAAATAATGGTATCCTGTTGCCTGGAATAGTTTGAAGGAATCATAATCTCCAAAAATGTCCTTAAGTGTTGATAATGTATTGTAGAGTAGATTTTTTTTTTTTTTTTTTTTTTTAAGTGTGGATTTCATTTTATTAATTAATTCATTTTAGAATACTGTAGTTTATTCTTAATTAAATTTAAGTGTTGAATCCCTTATACATGTACTCATATATTTTTCAGTATTATTTTTTCTTAAGTGTTGATTCCATTTTATTAATTAATTCATTTTAGAATAGTTTTTTCTAAAGGGTTGAATCCATTATACTCATTTATTTAACAGTATTATTATTTATGTGTTGATTCCATTCATTTTACAGTATTTTTTTAAAGTGTTGATTTCATTTCATTCATTTTACAGTATTATTATTTAAGTATTGATTCCATTTCATTCATTTCATTCATTTTACAGTATAATTATTTAAGTGTTGATTCCATTTCATTCATTTCATTTATTTTTTCAGTATTATTATTTAAGTGTTGATTTCATTCATTCATTTCATTCATTTTACAGTATTTTTTTAAAGTGTTGATTTCATTCATTTCATTCATTTTACAGTATTATTATTTAAGTATTGATTTCATTCATTTCATTCATTTTACAGTATTATTATTTAAGTATTGATTTCATTCATTTTACAGTATAATTATTTAAGTGTTCATTCCATTTCATTCATTTCATTCATTTTACAGTATTATTATTTAAGTGTTGATTTCATTCATTTCATTCATTTTACAGTATTATTATTTAAGTATTGATTTCATTCATTTCATTCATTTTACAGTATTTTTCTAAAGTGTTGATTTCATTCATTTCATTCATTTTACAGTATAATTATTTAAGTGTTGATTCCATTTCATTCATTTCATTCATTTTACAGTATTTTTTTAAAGTGTTGATTCCATTTCATTCATTTCATTCATTTTACAGTATTATTATTTAAGTATTGATTTCATTCATTTCATTCATTTTACAGTATTATTATTTAAGTATTGATTTCATTCATTTCATTCAATTTACAGTATTTTTTTAAAGTGTTGATTCCATTTCATTAATTTATTGTATGCCTGTACCCCTACTCCCGCACCCCCCCAAAAAACCCCGCACCCCCTAAACACCTTAAAGCTTCAGTCAATAATCTCGGGATTTCAAAAAATATTACAAAAAAAAAAAATACCCCAAAAAAAGTTAATTATAAAAAATGTTACATAAAAAAAAAAAAAGTTAAATATAAAAAATGTTATATAAAAAAAAAAGTTAAATATAAAAAATGTTACATAAAAAAAAAAGTTAAATATAAAAAATGTTACATAAAAAAAAAAAAAAAAAGTAAATATAAAAAATGTTACATAAAAAAAAAGTTAAATATAAAAAATGTTACATAAAAAAAAAAAGTTTAATATAAAAAATGTTACATAAAAACAAAAAAAAAAGGTTAAATATAAAAAATGTTACATAAAAGAATTACACCCCAAAAAGTGACATCCCGATTAGCTACATCCAAAAAAATTATATCCAAAGAATTACTAAAAAAAAATACACAAAAAAAGCTACAAAAGTTACAACAGAAATTACATCCAAAAAAGTTATTTCCAAAAAGTTGGTATCCAAAATTGTTATATCCAAAAAAATGTCATCCAAAAAATATTCTCCCAAAAGTCATATATATAAAAAAGTTTCATAAAAAAAATAACATAAAAAAATTCATCCCAAAAAGTTGCAGAACAAAAATTTCACCCAAAAAAGTAACATTATAAAAATATCCAAAAGTTTCATTAAAAAAGTGACAAAAAAATACATTAAAATAAGAAACATAAAAAAGTGAAATATAAAAAAATATCATATCTTAGGTTCGCATATTGCGCGACAATTTGGACGACAGAGAAACTCGCGTATGTAAATATTGCCTAGTATGAATACATCTCAACATTGGGATAATTAACTAACAATTTTACAGACACTACTGTAGAAAAAATACGAACCTACCGATATAAAATAATTACATCCGGAAAAGTTACGTACGTCCATACAAATTAAATCCAAATCTTTATATCTAAAAATGTTCATCCCAAAAAGTTACATATATCCAAATAGGCAACATTAAAAAAATAGTTACATAAAAAATGACATCCAAAATAGTCTCTCAAAAAAAATTACACCCCAAAAGTTATATCCAAAAAAGTCACATAAATAAAAAAAGTGACATCCATAATAATAATAATAACCAAAAAAAATTTATCCCAAAATGTTACATAAAAATGACATCCAAAAAAAAGTTATATAAAAAAGTTACTGTACATCCAAAAAAAAGTTATATATATAAAAAAAAAATTACATGTCAAAAAAGTTATATCCCTCAAATTATCACGCCACAAAGTTATGCAAAAAAAATGACATCCCATAACAGTTCCAAAATGGAGACATAAAAAAAAAAAATGCATACTGTATAATATATAAAATAAAAAAAAACATGAAAAGTTCCGAGGTCCTTGTTAATAGTTGTATAGAGATTTAAGACATCCTTGTTAATAGTTGTAGAGAGACTTAAGACATCCTTGTTAATAGTTGTAGAGAGATTTAAGACGTCCTTGTTAATAGTTGTAGAGAGATTTAAGACAGTCATTGTTAATATTTGTAGAGATTTAAGACGTCCTTGTTAATATTTGTAGAGATTTAAGACGTCCTTGTTGATAGTTGTAGAGATTTAAGACGTCTTTGTTAATAGTTGTAGAGAGAGAGATGCCTTCAAGCAGATACATATACAAGTACATCAAAAACAGTTAATATTCCTTCCATATAAGACGATTACATTTAGCACATAATATATATCCTGTTAACAAAGGCTCAGTAAATTATTTTTAAATATATCGTAACATAAAACATACAAAGAGAGAGAGAGAGAGAGAATAACAAATAGAGACAGAGACAAATAGACAAAAACAAAGAGAGAAAGAGAGAGATGAAGACACAAACAAAGCATAACAAAGAGAAAGAGAGAGAGAGATGAAGACACAAACAAAGCATAACAAAGAGAAAGAGAGAGAGAGATGAAGACACAAACAAAGCATAACAAACAGAGAGAGATAGAGAGAGAGAGAGAGTGAATCCAAACCAAGACACATAATGGAACACTCACTTTGGCGTTGAATCTCTGTGTTTGTGTTGTGTGTTGTGTGTTGGGAGTGATGAGGCGTGTTGTCCGTCCCTCCTGTTGCCCGATGCTGATGATGCCGTCGACCCCGCTCCTCCGGCAGACCCTCCCCCACTGGCCCCTCCTCCTCCTCCACCTCCTCCACCTCCTCCTCCACCTCCTCGTCCACCGCCCTTGTTGATAATGTTGCTGCGTGCTCCGGCGTTCTTGGCGCCCTTACCGGTGGTGATGATGGAGCCTTTTTGATTACCCTTGGCTGCAAGACGTTTGGCTCGACGCTTCCAGTTCTATTGGCAGAGGGAGTAAAGTACATCAGTTTTATTTGTATTCTATATACACTCTGCTCTCTTTTTATGTGAGTTTAAATTATGCGAATTTGAAATAGTGCGTATCATGAAAAAAATTAAATAAATGCAATTTACACGAACTCTTAAAATAACAGGAACAAGGAGGCTCCATTTTCAAGTTAAAGTACCATTATTTCTTATGGAAATGTACAATTTACTTTATGCGAAATTCACTTTATGCGACCCCTTCAGGAACCTAACCTGTAATAAAAAAAGAGGAGAGTATAGCCCCTCATTCCTGTGTTGTAGTCAGAAAATTGGAGGTAAATGAGTCCTTCAAATATTGCCACGAAACTCTAATCTATATTGAAGGAGCTTGTTTCGTGGCATAGTAGGAAGGAATCAGAAGCCTCCAATTTGCATACACGATCACAGGGGCCTTAATTAAACTGTTTGTGATTCATTTTGCCAGGGGATCGGGATACAACTTCTGACCGCGAGTTTACCAAAATGTATACCCTATAATAATCATCCTCTTAAAACAATACTCACATATTTTTGAGTGTTGGATACCAGCGCCCACAGTTCTCCAAGACGCTTGTTGACTGCCGAGAAATCTGTGAGAAAAAAAAATATATATATAAAAATAAAAGTGTAAATAAATGTAAATAAATGTAAATAAATGTAAATAAGTTTAAATAAAAGTAAATAAGTGTAAATAAATGTAAATAAATGTATATAAAAGTAAATAAAAGTAAATAAGGGTAAATAAAAGTAAATAAAAGTAAATAAGTGTAAATAAAAGTAAATAAAAGTAAATAAGTGTAAATAAATGTAAATAAGTGTAAATAAGTGTAAATAAGTGTAAATAAAAGTAAATAAGTGTAAATAAATGTAAATAAAAGTAAATAAGTGTAAATAAATGTAAATAAAAGTAAATAAAAGTAAATAAGTGTAAATAAAAGTAAATAAAAGTGGAAATAAAAGTAAATAAAAGTGGAAATAATATTAAAAAAAATAAGAATGCAGACGACCAACTGTGCTCTCAACGTACCCATATTAGGATTGGCTTGGATGATGCCCGGTCTCACTTCACGAGCCCACAGCATGTAGGCGGTGAAGCGAGATTTCTGCCGAGGGGGAAAAAAAATATATAAATATGTATAAATATATAAATATGTATAAATATATAAATATGTATAAATATATAAATAAATATGTATAAATATATAAATATGTATAAATATTATAAATAAATATGCATAAATATATAAATATGTATAAATATATAAATAAATATGTATAAATATATAAATATGTATAAATATATAAATAAATATGTATAAATATATAAATATGTATAAATATATAAATAAATATGTATAAATATATAAATATGTATAAATATATAACTAAATATGTATGAGTGTCATTTTAGTAGAGCATTGAGGGGGAAAAAATATATAAATATGTATAAATATATAAATAAATATGTATAAATATATAACTAAATATGTATAAATATATAAATATGTATAAATATATAAATAAATATGTATGAGTGTCATTTCAGTAGAGTATTGTTCACTCGGCCTCGGGAATTCGTATACATGATTCATATGTATGTATGTCAGGAAACAGAACCAGATAGAATAACAAAAAAATTAATGGTGGTTAGCTTGTTGTTGCATGGAATAAGTTTGGAGGAATCAGGAGCCTTCGGGTATACCAAAAAAATATAAAAAAAAAACATAGAAAATGTCTTCAAATTTCTTTCTTCAATTTTCTTACTACAATTTCCTTACTACAAAAATCTAACTACAATTTTCTTACTACAAAAATCTAACTACAATTTTCTTACTACAATTTTCTTACTACAAAAATCTAACTACAATTTTCTTACTTCAAATTCCTAACTTCAAATTTCTTACTACAAAAATCTAACTACAATTTTCTTACTACAATTTTCTTACTTCAAATTTCTTACTACATCACAGGTCCCCTAAATTAAAACCAAAATGGATTAACGTGTGTATCGTCAAAATAAAATCGTGGCTGATTGATACTCACCCCTTTGTCCTTCCTCTGGGCTTTCTTCCTTCTCACCAACTGACCGTCTTTCAATACAATGTTTTTCTTGCCTTGCTTCTCGGAGAAATAGAGAGATTGTGCCTGTAAATAAAAGAAGGGATATGAGGGATATAAACACACATATACACACACACACTCGCATAGACAGAGGATATGAGGGCTATAAAAACACACACACACACACACACAGGCAGAGGGTATGAGGGCTATAAAAACACATACACACTCACACACTCACATAGGCAGAGGATATGAGGGCTATAAACACACATATACACACACACATAGGCAGAGGGTATGAGGGCTATAAAAACACATACACACACACACACAGGCAGAGGGTATGAGGGCTATAAAAACACATACACACACACACACAGGCAGAGGGTATGAGGGCTATAAACACACATACACACACACACACATAGGTAGAGGGTATGAGGGCTATAAAAACACATACACACACACACACACAGGCAGAGGGTATAAACACACATATACACACACTCACACACTCACATAGACAGAGGGATATGAGGGATATAAACACACATACACACACACACACACACAGGCAGAGGGTATGAGGGCTATAAAAACACATACACACACACACACACACACACATAAGCAGAGAGAAAGGTGAAGAGAACCCATAAACACAGTCAGTACATATATAATAAATATCTACACACCAACTCCACTTATATATATATTATGCAAATGGAATGGTGATTATCAATACCTGTAAAGAGAACCATAACAACATACAGTATATATATAAATAAATACAGTACCACACAATGTCATTAGCAGAGAGAAAGGAGAGTTCCACAATCAGTAAAAAGGATTAATATTCAGTCTCTCCTCACCTCTCATCTATTTCACTCTCCCCTTCCCTCTCCCTCCCTTTCATCTATTTCACTCTCCCTCTCCCTCCCTCTTCATCTAATTCACTCTCCCTCCCACTCCCTCTTCATCAATTCACTCTCCCTCTCACCTAACTCTCTCTCCCTCCCTCTCACCTAACTCTCTCCCGGCCTCCCTCTCACCTAACTCTCTCCCGGCCTCCCTCCTGCCCAAATACATCCCCCACCCAGCATATACTTCTTGCTTGGGTGTCATGTGTACTTTATAGAGTATATATATGCAAAACTACCCTTGGTGGTTACAATGGTTTGGTACCTGTATGTTGGCCCTGTAGTGTGTCTGTGTCGTCATTGTACCAGCGAAGAACAGCAGTCGGGGAAACCACACACACACACACACACACACACACACACACACACACACACACACACACACACACACACACACACACACACACACACACACACACACACACACACTGCTAAACACATTACAGAAGACTGCACACACACAGCACTACACACACACTGCTAAACACATTACAGAAGACTGCACACACACACATACACACAGCAAAAAAACTCACACTGCTAAACACATTACGGAAGATTGCACTACACACACACACAGCAAAAAAACTCACATTGCTAAACACATAACAGAAGACTACATTCATACAACCACACAAAACACCACAATTTACACACAATATAAAACATTGCACTACAACTAACGACGCACATACCTCCTAACAGGAGACAACATAAGTCTAACGATACAATACAGTACCATATTGTTATACAAATTCTCCTCACAAATGTCTAAATTACAGACATGTGTAGATAAACAATACAACAAGTCGAATAAGAGATGGATTTGTAAAGACACAAGAATCATTGATATAAAAATTTCTACAACATTTGGCCCATCCCAATCCTCCTCCATGCCTGCGTTGAGGTTATGCCTTGTCCTGGACTCAGTGCTGCCTGACCCGACACCCTGTAGAACATCAATAACTAATCATACATAACTGGTCAACTTGGAAACACTTTAACTCCACCCATCTTTCAATCCTTTACTACAGTATGATTTAATTAAGAAGAGAGTATACTTTTGGTACAGCCGACAGCATAAATTCGCGTCCATCTCGTGTACTTAATTAATATTGTTAATGTGACCAGATAGTTGCATTCTGAACCAGTTTGTATTCCAACAACATACATACGTAATTTACCATACGAGAACTATATCCGTCATATCTGTATTAAAATAGTATGACTACATCACTATAGCTAAATGCATACACAGGTAGAAATGAAGTGAACTTATGCAGCCGACTGTACATTGGAGTGCCTTGATTCCTCCAAAGCATAAAAGATAGAAAAATAAAAGATAGAAAAATAAAAGATAGAAAAATAAAAGATAGAAAAATAAAAGATAGATAAATAAAAGATAGAAAAATAAAAGATAGAAAAATAAAAGATAGAAAAAGGTCAGGGTTTAGTTAGTCTATTCATCTCATGAAAATAATAAATTATTTTCTGTAAACCAAATTGCTTTAAACATGAAAGGTAAAAAATTGTCATTCTTATCATGTTATTCTCAGCTTTCAAAACAAAGGTAAAACAAACCACACACTTTCTTTTGCTATAAATTCATTACCAATATCATCAATAACAATACAATACACTGTACTGTACACAAAATTATAAATAAACATCAAAAACAAATACAATACACTGTACTGTACACAAAATTATAAATAAACATCAAAAACAAAACAACAAGATTTCCATACACCTTCCACCACTGTTAAATTAAAGACTAAAACTGCATTTCTTTTAGACAATATACTGTATATACAATGGTTACAGTTCTGTCCACAAAACAATAAATATTTTTGTATGTATGTATGTATGTATGTGTCCTATTTTGTTTACTGAGCACTGTTCATGTGTACAGTACTAAATCCACCATTATTCCTCACCACATCTTGTAACTTGGCTTGCATGGTTGAAATATGATCATATACCAAGCTATGATTTTCACGGAAGAATTGCCACACTGTGTCTACATGATTCCTCAGCTGTTCACTGCTCTTGTCTTCATTATCTTTGGGTTGCCACATGTTGATTGTATTAGCCCATATGTTCTCTACAGGGTTCAGATCACACACACGACTGGGAAACTCAAGCAGTTCAAGGTTGGGCTGTTCTTTAAACCATGTGCGTATCGTACGACCCGTGTGCATGCGGGTTCGGTCGTGGATGTATAGTACACGTTCAGGGAAGGGGAAGTCTCGTTCACGTAGGGACGGCAGAAACACTTCCTCCAGTAACTCTATGTACTTGGCCGAGGTAAACTGGCCTTCAATTTGTGAGACATTCCCCACCCCATGCAGGCACACCCAACCCCACACATTGCAAGTGAACTGTCCGCTCTCTGGATCTCCAAAAAGATTCACTGGTGCGCCTCTGTAAACAGGAAATTATATTACACAACAACATTAACACTTACAAAGCTACTCTATGTACTCTATAACACCACAAAACACTGCATATGAAACATTCCCTGTATTCCTCACTTATATACTGTATTATTATATTCCCTGTATTCCTCACTTGTATACTGTATTATTATATTCTCTCTATGTATCACTTGACTCACTGATCATTTTTCTCAATGGGCCAAATAAACAAGGCCATCACAGTTAAGGAGATATTCTTTCGTTGGTGAATTGAATGATCTGGGATTCCTCCAAACTATACCAAGAAACAGACAACCTCCCATTTGTAATACTGAGGTAGTCTGTTTCTTGGCTTAGTTTGGAGTAATCCAATTTACCAACAAGCATACAGTATATCCCCTTAATACAACCTAAAACTAGTGTATAATACAGAAAACAATGATACAATGTATAAAAATTAGTTCATACTATGTGTCAAAAACATTAATCTACTTGATCAGTATATACAGTATCTTGCTGTAACAAAATGGAGGTCTACAGATTTTTCCAAACTGTGCTATGAAAAAGATATCCTGTTAGTAATGTTAAGGTCATCTGTTTCCTGTCATAGTTAGTTTGTAGGAATCAGTAACTTAACTCTCCTAGTCATGCATAAAGAGAACACCTTGTTACTGTGGCCTCTCCACTGAGGGCATCAAAATAATACAATACAGATACAAAATAGAGATCCAAAACTCCAGTAACAATATTCAAACTTGATTAGATAATCTCACAAACCACAAATGTACAATATGTCTTTCCAACTACAGTCACTGATATTGATGAAGTACAGTAGAAACTTTAAGAAACTTTATCTTCCTGACCATTGATTCCCCTTCCTTTTTCACATGCTGTATAGGATAGTACTGTTCTGTAGTCCTTACTTCCAAAAACATGTTGATGTATATTACATCAGTTAAGATAAAAACAAACTGTATAACTCAGTACCACTTATAAACATCTCATCCTTTCTTTTTCATTTTTTCATCACTGATTTTGCACAAAAATTATGATATGATGCATTGGTCACAAAAAAATACAGTATTTGCTAAAATGAAGTTGTATTAATGACAGTTGACTATATGATAAAAATATGTAGTAGTTATGTGGTCCACACACACATAAAGAGAAACATATTAGTAAGAGAAGACAAAAGGCTGTGATAAAAATAGTAACCAGTGTACAGTACAAGATTCAACACATTAAAGGAGATGGTAATGGAACACACTTTCCCTCTCCCTCTTCATCAAATTCACTCTCCCTCTCCCTCCCCTGCACCTAATTCACTCTCCCTCTTCATCAAATTCACTCTCCCTCCCACTCCCTCTTCATCAAATTCACTCTCACTCCCACTCCCTCTTCATCAAATTCACTCTCCCTCCCACTCCCTCTTCATCAAATTCACTCATTGGAACCGAGAAGTGAAAGAGGCGACATGATAACAATATATAGACAATGTAATAGAAGACCTCCAACATAATTTAAGTGTTTTCAAGCAAGTGGTATTATGTTCTTCCTCAAACATCACAGATTTTGCAAGTTGCTGTTCTAGAAACACAATTCAGTTCCATCATCTTCACAACAAAAGTGCATAAATAAGGGTAAAACTTATTAGCATTGTTAATTAATCTATTTCTTTATGAAGTTAATTTATCCATCATATAATTAGACCTCACAGTCTCATACCTAATACTTACTCAGTCAGTCCTCAATTGTGACTCTTCACTTTAGTCATTATATCAAATTACTGTATAACTAATTAATAGCAATTTTTTTTTTTTAATAACGAATCATAAGTAATCTCCAGATACACTCTCCTCTCTTTTTATGCGAGTTTAAATTATGCGAATTTGAAATAGTGCATATCATGAAAAAAAAAAAAAAAATGCAATTTACACGAACTCTTAAAATAACAGGAACAAGGAGGCTCCATTTTCAAGTTAAAGTACCATTATTTCTTATGGAAATGTACAATTTACTTTATGCGAAATTCACTTTATGCGACCCCTTCAGGGGTCTTCCACTCTGTTCTGCCATCTTACTGGTGGTCTGCCTCTCACACCACAGCCCACAACTTCACTTCCATACACCTTCTTTACAAACTCCTCACCTTGCATTCTCTCTACATGTCCAAACCACCTCAGTGTATTACATTTCACTCTCTCAGCCACTCCACACTCAATACCAGTTGCCTTCTCACTCATACCACATCTCTCATACACATGCACCTCTCCAGTAACTCCTTTCCACAGCACAGAACAGCTCCCTTGAGACAACACCATACAATCTGAGTACAACACCAGAAATATAAAACACCAGAAGACTAAATCACTGAACCATTAGATATACACCACATGTTTATCATTCTAACACAATGATTAATCAACAGTATTTCATTCTATTTCCAGCATAATTTTACCTTGATATCCTTTAATGCCAAACAAACATTAGTAAGCACGGAGTTTAATACTGTACTAGTCTATTATTAATGTAAATAAATGCTATGTACCTATACCAACAAACCTATACCATTGACCCACTGTTTTCCAAAACTAAAAGGCATGTATTTATTTTGTGACCTTTTCATAATCAATGTCATATATCGTTTATAGTTATACACCTTCACTTGTTCCTTTGGGTATCAATACAATATTTTGATACCTTTAGCAACAGAGAAATAATTAAAAAGTCAGTCCAGCTTTCTACTGTACTGTACATTCTTCATAAACAGTTTTATTTTCCTTGATAATACATCCTCAGAAAACCTCTTTACCCTGAATATTTTGGATCTCTATAATGTACATAATTATATTGAAACAGAAGATATAAATAGATACAGCACACAAAAATAACTACTAATCAATCGGTATTTTTCTTTACAAACAATAGAAGAATGATATAGTCAAAATTACCTTCCCAGATTCCTCCAACAGTGTATCTTGTTATTGTTGTTGTCCAGTGTATAGTAAAAGGTAGTCTCTCCAGTGAAGACCGCTCGTGACCAATAGTCCAAACTTTCCTCTTGGTATTCTTGGGCAAAACTGAGCCTCTCCTTGCGGTGGAAGCTGAACATCCGCTGCATCTTGACTGGGGTCTTGGGCAGAAGTCCCCCCTCGTTCAGTCGTCTTCTGATGGTGCGAGCGGACAGTCCCAGCTGCAGTTGTTCCCTTATGAGTACAGCATTGGTGAAGGGGTTACTCTCTGCTATTTGTCTGATCTGTTTGTCACCTTCTGTGTTGGTCTTCCTGGGTGCTCTTCCTCTGGGTCTGTTGGTCAGGTTCTGTTCCTTTTCCCATCGTCTCACCCACAAACACACCGTTGATGTGGATATCCCGAGTTGGGTCGCTATCTTCCGGACCGAGATGCCACAGTTTTTCATGTCCACAATTGTACCCCTAAGAAGGAGTCTGTTTGTTCCTATACTGGCCATAGTGACTGTGGGTACATGTTGTCTGTGGAGATCTGTCAATACTTCACTTTTGTCCAATACCTGTGTAACATCACAATACTGTAGTGCTCCATTGAAGGCAGATTCTTTTGTGGGTGAATTGGAAGGTCTTTGATTACTCCAAACTATAACACAAAACAGATCACCTTGTACAGTAGTACCATTGGGATCATCTGTTTTCTGATATAGATAGGAGGAACCAGTAACCTTACAATTTATCAAAAAGAGAATCTCACCTTAACCACATCACACATGGCTCAATCAATCTGTGCATCACATTAAACACCTCTACAGTACAGTACAGTATTGTACAGATAACTACTGGTTATCAGTCACCTAAAATATTCATGCTGCCTAATATAATTTGTTATATTTTCTCACACGTTCCTAACTTTATTTCCAGATGTGAGATGTCACCGTCTCAATCAACTCTTACCAGAGAAATATTAGTGAATCCTAGAAATGTACATGCCTAAGATAATTTAGGTAATGTCATAGATATGTCACATATGTGACCATGCATAAAACTAGGGTTAAAAAAATATAAAAGATTTCATTTATATTCTGACACAAGTGAAAAATTGTAGCATATGAGTATTGTATCTACACAGAATATTAGTTGTGGTATTGGTAACTGTGCCTGTGGTACAGTACTGTGACTGTTCGTCCTCAACACATACTTATGAAGAGTCACGAGTAACAAGTTGGTGCAGGACTTACAGTACTTGTAGCCTATGGATATGGAACTATTAGCCGTTTAAAATATTAACTTGTACGAGGGATGAAGTAATTTTAGAATAAAATACAGCCAAATGATTTGGCTGTGGGAGCTTAATCTATTTACGGCCAGTCATTTTTGTATACGGACAAATTTAGTCAATCTGGCCGCAAAAACGGCTATCTGTAAACCCTGATAGCAACCGTCTTTAACACGGACGTGATAGTGTGCACCAATAATATCACACGATGCCACGGATTAATATTTTATCAACGTAAATTGCTTTGGATGGAAATTGACAATTGAAATTAAGAAAGAGCTCACTTAATAAGTAAATTCCTTTAACCTCTCAAAGTCAGCCTATGAATGAAAAGTATTTAAAATTTTATTCTTTATTAACATGAAGTTTACAAATGCAGTCAATATATTTTGGGTCATAAAAACATCCAATCACTTTTAATAATACATTTTATGTCACTGTAAAAATAAAATAAAATGCCTTAATATATTACAAAATATACAATGTGTTTCTAGTCAAAGACAGGGACAGTTTTAGGCTATTGATACTTGTCATTGCTTCTTGTGGTACATACTGAAACATTGCCTCATTCCATTATTGCACAATGGAACTTTACATACTACACATACCCACTTTGTTCTATGTGGCTCTTTCTTCGTATGTACAGTTATTGCATCGTCTGAAAGTTTGACTCAGCTCTGGTATATGTTTCGCCTGATCAAGTCTAATTGCCAGTGGAACATTTTCCTTACTCTTCTTTTTATTGTTAGGGTTTTCAGTTGGGATTAAATTCCTTTTCCCCGTCTCATCCGATCCAGTCAAACCTTTCACCCCAATCAACCCTGCAGCTATATCTAGTTTG
This sequence comes from Petrolisthes manimaculis, assembly GCA_034508575.1. NCBI lineage: Eukaryota > Metazoa > Arthropoda > Malacostraca > Decapoda > Porcellanidae > Petrolisthes > Petrolisthes manimaculis. The sequence goes on from JAWZYT010000479.1 coordinate 55,582, forward strand.
AAACCTTTTAGTTTTGCATTTTCTTCTGATGCAATCTGTTGGTATATTACGAGTGCATTGACTACAGTGACATCCATGTAGTGAAAAAAGATGCGGTGCCACCATTTCCTTGACTTTCTGTTCATTTCATATAAGGATTTTAACATGTCACATTTATTTACACATCCCATATGCTTACAATAGTCTTTGATAATTGCTGGTGTTTCAACATTCTGGATACTGCCATCTTTGTGTTTCCGAGGTACATGGGTTGTCTGAGTTGGATCATGCATGTTGGAAATAAGAAAGACAGCCTTGCTATCCATCCATTTAGTACAAGATATTCCTGTTCGCTCCATTTTCCACTCAAACTGACCCTCAGCTGAGAACTTTGGCATATGCTTCCTGTTGGACCGAATAGTTCCACAGTATCCAACTCCTTTGTCTTCTAAAGTTTTGACAAGACCAACAGAGGAGAAAAAGTTATCGGCATAAATTCTGTATCGTTTGTTTTCTAGTGCACATGACAAAGTCCTAACAACTCTTTCTCCAAGACCTAAACCAGGAGTTCCAGTACGCCCAGTGTAAATTTCAAACTGACATGTATAACCATTCCTTCTCCTCCTCTTCCTTTTCCTTCTCCTCCTCTTTCTCTTCCTTCTTTTTCTCCTCTTCCTCCTCTTTCTCCTCTTCCTTCTTTTCCTTCTCCTCCTCTTTCTCTTCCTTCTTTTTCTCCTCTTCCTCCTCTTTCTCCTCTTCCTTCTTTTTCATGTCTGCTCGAACCCAAGCTTTATATCCCCTTTTTATGGGTTTCATAGGCATATATTGCTTCAATGAACTCCTACCCTTATATTTTATTGTACTTTCATCAATAGACTGATTTTCCGATGGGTTGTAACACTGCTGTATTGTTTGTTTAAGTGATCCAAAACTGGCCTGAGTTTGAATAATCTGTCATAGGTTGGATCATCTCTTGAAGGCTTACACATATTGTTATTCAAATGTAAATTGCCAGTAATCCATTCAAAACTTGTTCGGCTCATAGCATTAGCAATGAAATTATTCCGTAGGAGAGGATTTGGTGACCAGTAATCTCTATATGAAGGAAGTTATACAATGCCCATCATAAAATTAATGCCTATGTATGTTTGGATTTCTTTCACATTCACTGGCTTGAAAGGCTTACCTTTCTGTATGGCATACAAATTAGTTTGTACAGCTATGTGCTCAAACATTATCTCATCAAAAAGTGCATAGAAAATTGTTTGTGGTGTCTGGAGTTGAAGGCTTGTTATAAGATCAGTTGGTCCTGACTCATTTCCTGTGAATTTTAGTGAGTTTCCTTTAAAAACTCTTTTTCTCCAGTAAGGGATAAACTGAGTATTTGTATTTCACTGCGACCAGAGTGTAGCAGGGGTCTTTGGGGCAGACCTCAGGGAGAACAACAATAACTGACCACCAATATTTTTTCCCTCAGTAAGCCACTGGTAGCTATATTTTAGCATTAACTTTATTTAAAACCTTGTACTTATTATCCACAACTAGAATAAACATTAGTTCTTCAAATAGGACAACTAAAAGGCTATTCAAATAAGGCCAAAAGTGAGAGAAAACATAGCAGAGTACATACCTTGTTTTGGGAGTCTTGTAAAATGTAAACAATGGAGTATAAAACTTCTTCTTGACAATTTCTGTGATTGGTGGAATGCAAATTCATAGAAAACCTAAATGAAGAAGCTCAAATGTTTCGACAGCCTTTCTCCTTTAGAAAAAATGAAGTGGTTAGCGGTGGAGCTGACCACTTGGTCTAAAGAGTTAAAACAGATTCTTGACATCTTTATTAGGATAATTTGGCATCATATTCCCGGTGGTTCATCAGACACGGCCGATAGACCCGACATGTTCAGTTCATGGGAAATATTTATACAGAAAAAATAGAAAGATATATAGGCCTAGAGAGTTAGACAGAGAGAATAATGGATAGATGGATAGAGTGAGAAGAGTTTTAATTATTGATTAATGTTGTAGTTATGGATACATTGCCTATACTATATAGTAGACTGACTAATGTAATCACTAAAGTAACCATGATTAAGATTACATTTTATGTGTAATCGATTACAATTATTTGTAAAAAATATGAATGTAATCGATTATGATAACTTGAAAAACTATAATCGATTCCAATTCACCCCCAAGAGAATCCTACAAGAATACTGACGTTGTTGACGATGGTTTCCTTCTGTACTTCACCATCAACAACACCAAAGAAGTCCATACCGGTATATCATTCATGCATACCAATCGTTACACTATACCACCTACCTGACTGTAGCTGGATGTTTCTCTGGGCATATCAGTGGAGTCTTCGTCTACCTGAAGGGGATCTCCGCCTCCGCCCACCTCCTCCACGTCATCTTCATCATCTTCCTCCTCCACGTCTTCGTCACCCCAGTCTTCCATCTCTAATGGTTCTGGTGGAGTTAATTACGTGGATTAAATGTCACTTATTGTTAAGGGAAAATTCTAATGTCACTTTTTATTGTTAAGGGAAAATTCTAATGTCACTTTTTATTGTTAAGGGAAAATTCTAATGTCACTTTTTATTGTTAAGGGAAAATTCTAATGTCACTTTTTATTGTTAAGGGAAAATTCTAATGTCACTTTTTATTGTTAAGGGAAAATTCTAATGTCACTTTTTATTGTTAAGGGAAAATTCTAATGTCACTTTTTATTGTTAAGGGAAAATTCTAATGTCACTTTTTATTGTTAAGGGAAAATTCTAATGTCACTTTTTATTGTTAATGGGTAAAGGGTCAGTGGGACGGAAAAAACCCAACTACAGCACACATGACACAGATAATGAGTGGTTCAGAGACTTCTCCACCTATGTGAGACCCGAGTCAGCTTTGGTTGTGGTTGTCATATGTAGGATTGCCTCAAACAGCCTACTCAAACCCGCAGGGAAAATTTCTACCAGACGAAATATCAATGAGGCAGTTAATGTTCATTCAAGAGTAAACAGAAAATTATTGATGAAATAAAGGAAATTCTAAAGGTGAAGTTGGGGAATTTTATTGTTTTGTGAGCCTACAGCAAACTGTATGCCAATCAAACCATGCTACAACATTTTTGTCTGGCTTAGTTATTCGTGTGTATAATTCAAATGATACTAGTGTACATGTGGGTCCTATAGACTGCTTATAATTATATGGTGTGACCTTGTCCGTCTAAAACGCGAAAATAGTAAAAATCGGCAACCTTAAAATATGCTACGCCCGCCTAGGCTACATTAAACTCGTTCCGCCTATATAGGTATTTTTCCCCCAGTTTATTTTTGAGTGCCTTCCGCCTATATGAACCACGAGCCTTGTCTATAAGTGTTCTTGTCTATAAGTGAATAAAAAATAATAAATAAAAAAATTAGAATATATAAAATGAGATTAAATATAACTTAAATAAATAAATAATAAAATAAGATAAAATAACAATAAATTAAATAAATAAATAATAAAATATGATAAAATAACAATAAATTAAATAAATAAATAATAAAATAAGATAAAACAACAATAAATAAAATAAATAAATAATAAAATAAGATAAAATAACAATAAATTAAATAAATAAATATGATAAAACAAACCAAACAAATGTAAAAATAACCCAAGACCACGACACCATTAGAATTCCATACTCACCGTCCTTCACTTCAATCATTTCTTCATCCATGTAACTGTCCGAGTCTTCAAAAGTGTGTTCACCCATCTGTAAACAAACCACAATTAATTATCACGACACGAATACACTATAATCACTTCATTATTTTTAACAAGACAGCCACTGCAATGTTGATGAGTGTCAGAAATTACTGTAAACAAACCACAATTAATTATCACGACACTAATAAACTATAATCACTTCATTATTTTTAACAAGACAGCCACTGCAATGTTGATGAGTGTCAGAAATTATGTAAAGTTGGATTTCTATTAGTCAGTTTTATCAGGAAGTCATACAAATTAGGCGTTAAAAGCCGAAGACTTTGGAAGGCCGAGAGAGAGAGAGAGAGAGAGAGAGTAAGGTTGAAGGTTGGAGAGAGAGAGAGAGAGAGTAAGGTTGAAGGTTGGAGAGAGAGAGAGAGAGAGAGGTTGATCTCTCTCTCTCTCTCTCTCATCCTCTTATTCTATCTGATGATTAAAGTCACTATGTACAGGAATATACCGGTATATATATTTCATTTAATCATTAGGTTGTTGTTGTTGTTGTTGTTGAAGTTCCTCAAGCTGTCTGGCCGAGCAGACCCGTAATCATTAGGTTAGGTTTCTTTATTTGAAAATATTACAATTTTATTATTCTTTTTTCTTTCATTGATTAGTTTGATGATGATGTCTGGAATGGTCAAGAAGGAGTTAGGTTCAGATATTTAAAAAAAAACTGGGCCAAAATGCTTTCCAAAATCAGGGCAAAAAAAATGTCTGAAAACTTAGATCAGGAAAAATAAGGAAACTATTTAAGAAATCACTTTAAGAGATGAAAATAAACATAACATTAAGCTTGTACAGGAATTATAGGACAAATGTGATATATTTTTAACCCCTAATTAATTAACATCAGGTGGCAGGATATCCCTTTTGCCTTGGGGACTCTGGGTGGCAGGAATTCACGTTTGCCTTGGGAATCCTGGGTCGAGAGAGAGATAGATAGATAGAGCTATAGATAGATAGATAATAATAACAACAACATACCCCTGAAGGCAATAGATAGATAGAGCTATAGATAGATATACAATAACAACAACATACCCCTGAAGGCAATAGATAGATAGATAGAGCTATAGATAGATAGACAATAATAACAATAACATACCCCTGAAGGCAATAGATAGATAGATAGAGCTATAGATAGATAGACAATAACAACAATAACATACCCCTGAAGACAATAGATAGATAGATAGATAATAACAACAACAACATACCCCTGAAGGCAATAGATAGATAGATAGATAGAGCTATAGATAGATAGACAATAATAACAATAACATACCCCTGAAGGCAATGATTTGGGTGCTTTGACAGGAGTGTGGTGGTGGTGGTGGTGGTGGTGGTGTGGTGGTGGTGGTGGCGGTGGGGGTTTGGGAGGACGGTCGGTCTTGCGTTTGAACCTGGTGTCAATCTCATCCGGTGATTCAAAGTCGGTGAGTTTGGACGACTTCTTCCTTACCCGACCAGACCTTGACACTCCTGTGGTATATTAACATTTCATTATTATTGGCACATACAATATTATGATGCATTTATTTTGCATACACAATAGACCCTCAATAACAATAATAAAAGATAAATTAATTTAACACATACAATAAATATATCCCTTTAACACAGGCTAAGTAAATCCATTATATTTTCACTAAGCCTATGCTATAAGATTATTAAATTTATGCCATGCTGTATATCCTTTTAACACAGGCGGCTCAGTAAATTACTTATACTGTACATACAAAATATAGGTACGACTAATTGGCCCAGTTGTACGTGAATCACATAGACATACCATATGTGACGACACACCCGGAAAATCCCCGCATAGGCCACTCGGATATTTTTTTATTTTATCACTTCAAAAAATTCGGACCATTGGTATTTTTGGAGTATCCATGGTCGGATTAACAGACTTTTACTGTATTTACCATATTTTTTTACATTTCGTCTGGTAGAATTTTTTCCAATCTTTATATAATTTCCCCATTGCTACCTCTACTTCCCCATGTGTACGGTAGGGAAAAATTCTCCATACTGTACTTGGCAACACTGTTAACCTTATTTGTCTTATTGTGTCGACATTAGTGTATTGTGGATTCTTAGAACACAACAGGTGCCATGTCATAATTATATTTTTGTATTTTATATAGGGTACTCAAACCATTATCACTATGTATTATATATAACAATGATAGAAAGAATTTATGTCATTTTTAGGTTATTTTGTATTCATCACATGGTACCCATTATTCTGTTTATTCCTTTTCAGTCATTATTTTCATATTTTACGAACTGGGAGCTGGGTATATGTACGAAGGATATTAAGGTTAGGTTAGGTTCGGTTAGGTTGGTTAGGTTAGGTTAGGTTAGGTTAGGTTAGGTTAGGTTAGGTTAGGTTCGGTCAGGTTGGTTAGGTTAGGTTAGGTTAGGTTAGGTTAGGTTAGGTTAGGTTAGGTTCGGTCAGGTTGGTTAGGTTAGGTTAGGTTAGGTTGGTTAGAGTGATTTCAAAAATTCATTACCTTATTATTCTTTTATGATCAATTTGATTTTCCCTACTTATTTCAATATCTTCCCAAAATATGCAAAAATCCCATGATCTCGGGTATTTTCCCAATCTTGCAATTTTTCCCCTAGATCTTTTTTAAATTATTTCAAAACTTGGCTCGTATTTTCAAATTTCTACATTTATGGTTGGTGTTCATTTAAAAACTTGGCTAGCATTTTCAATTCTCGGCATTTATGGTTGATTCACTAAAAGAGTCAAACATGCTAATATATGCATTTTCCCCTCATCCAAAACCCCGGATTCCCAGGTTCTCCCCCAAGATTGTATGGATAGGAATGGGGTGGCAATAATATAAAAAAAAAAAAACAATTTCCAACAATCAATTTAAATTAAAAAACAAAACAAAAAAACTTTCATTTCAAGAGGATTCTCTACCAAAAAAAACAAAAACAAATAGATGGTGACGTGATTCCAAAGATTTAACAGAATAGGATATTTTCACATTAAATGGATGTTAAAATTGAATGAATGACATGAAAAATTATATAGGAAAAACTATATTTCATCAGAAAATTAGGTAAATTAGGTTAGATAAGGTAAAGCTATATTCTATAATACCCCATTTGATTATGCCTTATCTTCTATGGCATTTTCTATTATGATATTCTTACCTTCTTTACCCACTAATTTATAACATTCTAAGACACTTTTTTTCTATGGCATTTTATTTGAAAATGCCTCATTTCCAATTTGGGGCATTTTGAAATTAGTCTGACCTTACCTGACCTAACCTAGACGGCACCAGACTACCTGGACCTAACCTGGGCAAACTACCTGGACCTAACCTGGGCAAACTACCGGGAACTAACCTGTACAAACTACCTGGACCTAACCTGTGCAAACTACCGGGACCTAACCTGTGCAAACTACCGGGACCTAACCTGTACAAACTACCTGGACCTAACCTGTGCAAACTACCGGGACCTAACCTGTGCAAACTACCGGGACCTAACCTGTGCAAACTACTGGGACCTAACCTGGGCAGACTACCGGGACCTGACCTGGGCAAACTACAGGGACCTAACCTGTACAAACTACCTGAACCTAACCTGGGCAAACTACCTGGGCAAACTACCGGGACCTAACCTGTACAAACTACCGGGACCTGACCGGGGCAAACTACCGGGACCTGACCGGGGCAAAATATCGGGACCAAGCCAGATCTGGTAACACTGCTACAAAACGACAATTCTTTCAATAAATATCAAACAGAAATGATGGTAATAATTATGAACATAAAAAAAAACTTGAATAATACCAAATAAAAATATATTTATTGAAAAAATAAATAGGTAAAAACAAAATAATAGGTAAGGTAAGAACACACACACATAAATATATATATATACACACACACACACACACACACAAACACACATACAATACCTCCCTCTAAAGCGTAAACTATGCCGAAAAAAAAAAAAAAAACACAAACACACACACACAAAAAAAAAAAAGAAAAAAAAAACACAAAAAAAAAAAAAAAAAAAAAAAACACACAAACACAAAAAAAAAACATACAAAAAAAAAAAAAAAAAAAAAAAAAACACAAACACACACAAAAAAAAAAATAAAAAAAAAAAACATACTGACCTGTAGCGTCTGGTGTTGGTTTAAGTGGAGGTCTACCTGGTGCATCCATGGTCACGGGTCACAGGTCACGTGGGGGGGGTTATAGGTCACGTGTTGGGGGGGGGTTGTAAGTTATTATTTATTGTTATTGTTGTTTGTTTGTTATTGTTTGTTGTTGATCTAGTGAGTTATTTTTGTTTTTGTTGTTGTTTGTTGTTGATCTAGTGAGTTGTTTTTGTTTTTTTGTTGTTGTTTGTTGTTATTGTTGATCTAGTGAGTTGTTGTTGTTGTTGTTTGTTGATCTAGTGAGTTGTTATTTGTTGTTTGTTTGTTGTAGATCTAGTGAGTTTTTGTTATTATTGTTATTGTTGTTTGTTGATCTAGTTAGTTAGTGAGTTGTTATTATTGTTGTATGTTGATCTAGTGAGTTGTTTTTGTTGTTGTTGTTGTTGTTATGGCCTCTTTAACTTTTTATTATAACTCGTGTTTGGTTGTATCTACTCTATATAGGCCTACTGTGGTTGTATTTGTTGTTTGTTTGTGTGTGTGTGTGTTGTGTGTTGTTGACGCCATGGGAAGATACAGTGTTGCCAATAACTTGCTTATGTCCAGTGTTACCAAGTCTTATAAAATTATGCTATACTATACTATAATATACTATGATATACTATAATATACTATAATATACTATAATATACTATAATAAAATAACAAAAAAGTCGTAAGAAAATATTACAAATTGGTCTACTTTTCACTTCACTTTTCTCATATTATGAATCCAATTTGTATCCTAAGTTGCATGTATTATTAATTATTATTATACACCAAAAGATGCAGAATTAACAAACGAATAAGATGAGACCAACTAGAAGTCTCTTATTAATTAATATAATCTTTAGTTGAAGACTTGCCATTTTTATTACTTTATTCTCGATTTTAGGTGAAAAATTTACGATACATCATGAATACAAATTTGGCAACACTTGAGACATCTACCTTGCTAAAAATGCACATAATATTAATTCACCTTTTGTGTGTTTTGTGTTTGTGTGTTTTGTGTTTGTGTGTTTTGTGTTTGTGTGTTTTGTGTTTGTGTGTTTTGTGTTTGTGTGTTTTGTGTTTGTGTGTTTTGTGTTTGTGTGTCGCTCATGGACTAATAAATAAAGTGTTTGTGTGTCTCTCATCTCAAAGATAATCCTTCATTTTGGTGTTATGGTGTGTAACCTGTGATTATCTTTAGGGCTTTATTCTGTATGGGTGTGAAGGATGTCATTATCTTTAACATTAGGTAAGGTTGGTGGTCTGTAGGTGTGGTAGTTGTGTAGTCTGTCTTTATCTTTAACATTAGGTAAGGTTGGTGGTCTGTAGGTGTGGTAGGTGTAAGGTTGGTGGTCTGTAGGTGTGGTAGCTATACAGTCTATCATTATCTTTAACATTAGGTAAGGTTGGTGGTCTGTAGGTGTGGTAGTTGTGTAGTCTGTCTTTATCTTTAACATTAGGTAAGGTTGGTGGTCTGTAGGTGTGGTAGGTGTGGTAGTTGTGTAGTCTGTCTTTATCTTTAACATTAGGTAAGGTTGGTGGTCTGTAGGTGTGGTAGGTGTGGTAGTTGTGTAGTCTGTCTTTATCTTTAACATTAGGTAAGGTTGGTGGTCTGTAGGTGTGGTAGGTGTGGTAGTTGTACAGTCTGTCTTTATCTTTAACATTAGGTAAGGTTGGTGGTCTGTAGGTGTGGTAAGTGTGTAGTCTGTAGGTGTGGTAGTTGTGCAGTCTGTCTTTATCTTTATCTTTAGGTAAGGTTGGTGGTCTGTAGGTGTGGTAGCTGTGTAGTCTGTAGGTGTGGTAGTTGTGGTAGTTGTACAGTCTGTCTTTATCTTTAACATTAGGTAAGGTTGGTGGTCTGTAAGTGTGGTAGTTGTACAGTCTGTCTTTATCTTTAACATTAGGTAAGGTTGGTGGTCTGTAGGTGTGGTAGCTGTGTAGTCTGTAGGTGTGGTAGTTGTGGTAGTTGTACAGTCTGTCTTTATCTTTAACATTAGGTAAGGTTGGTGGTCTGTAGGTGTGGTAGGTGTGGTAGTTGTGTAGTCTGTCTTTATCTTTAACATTAGGTAAGGTTGGTGGTCTGTAGGTGTGGTAGCTGTACAGTCTGTCTTTATCTTTAACATTAGGTAAGGTTGGTGGTCTGTAGGTGTAGTTAGTAGTTGTGCAGTCTGTCTTTATCTTTACTTACATTATCTTTACTTACATAATCCATCATTAATCGAATATAGTCATTGTTTGCATATTGTAGTTGTGGTTTCTTTGTTGTTGTGTCTAAATATTGAGCTGGCAAGTGTATTTTTGCATGCATTTGTTTTTGCTGGCCATGATATGTTATTTGAATGTCATGGATGTGATGGCGACGATAATAATTAATAAAAAATATATATATATTAAAAAAAAATATATATATTATTATTATTATTATTTTTTTTTTTTTTATCAATTTAAAGAGAGAGGGGGTTTTAGGGAGAGAGTGTGTGTGTGTGTGTGTGTGTGTATGTGTGTGTGTTGGAGTGTGTGTGTGTATGTGTGTGTGTTGGAGTGTGTGTGTGTGTGTGTAGGAGTGTGTTGTGTTGGGTTAGGTTATGGATGTGTTGGTGTGTGTGTGTGTGTGTTGGAGTGTGTGTGAGTGTGTGTGTTGGAGTGTGTGTGTGTGTGTGTGTGTGTGTGTTGGAGTATTGGAGTGTGTGTGTGTGTGTGTGTTGGAGTGTAGGAGTGTGTGTGTGTGTGTTGGAGTGTGTGTGTGTGTGTGTGTGTGTGTGTTGGAGTGTGTGTGTGTGTGTTGGAGTGTGTGTGTGTGTGTGTGTTGGAGTGTGTGTGTGTGTGTGTGTGTGTGTGTAGGAGTGAGGTCAAGTCAGGGGTATAATATTAAAACAGGTCAAAGCATTACATTGTGGCCCAAAGCAACTGTCACAATGTTACATCCATAACGTAACCCAACACACACACACACACACACACACTCCAACACACACACACACACACACACACACACACTCCAACACACACACACACACACACATGTAACAAAAACTCACAATAATGTCACAAAAACTCACCTCTTTCCATTACATAACACGAGAAACACACACACACACACACACATATGTAACAAAAACTCACAATAATGTAACAAAAACTCACCTCTTTCCATTACATAACACGAGAAACACACACACATGTAACAAAAACTCACCTCTTTTCAATACATACCAGACAAAACACGAGAAACACACACACACATGTAACAAAAACTCACCTCTTTTCAATACATACCAGACAAAAAAAAAAAAAAAACACACACACACACACATGTAACAAAAACTCACCTCTTTTCATTACATAACACGAGAAACACACACACATGTAACAAAAACTCATCTCTTTTCATTACATACCAGACAAAACACACACACACACACACACATGTAACAAAAACTCACCTCTTTTCATTACATACCAGACAAAAAAAAAAAACACACACACACACACATGTAACAAAAACTCACCTATTTTCATTACATAACACGAGAAACACACACACATGTAACAAAAACACACACACACATGTAACAAAAACTCACCTCTTTTCATTACAAAACACGAGAAACACACACACACACACACACATGTAACAAAAACTCATCTCTTTTCATTACATAACACGAGAAACACACACACATGTAACAAAAACTCACCTCTTTCCATTACATACCAGACAAAACACACACACACACACACACACACATGTAACAAAAACACACACACACATGTAACAAAAACTCACCTCTTTTCAATACATAACACGAGAAACACACACACACACACACCAACACATCCATAACCTAACCCAACACAACACACACAACACACACACACACACACACACACACACATAACCTAACCCAACACAACACACACCAGCACACACACACACACACACACACACACACCAACACATCCATAACCTAACCCAACACAACACACACCAGCACACACACACACACACACACACTTAGACTATATGTCCCCCAAACACACATACACACACACACATACACACACACACACACACACACACCAACACAGTGAACAAACATTCCAATCTTTTGTCTCTTTTAAATCTAATAGTTCCGAATCTATCATAAAATTTTGTCTTTTTTTAATCGAACTGTTTCGAATCTGTCATAAAATTTTGTCTTTTTTTTTTTTAATCGAACTGTTTCGAATCTATCAAAAAAATTCGACTTTATTTTTTTTTTTAATCGAACTGTTCCGAATCTATCAAAAAAATTCGACTTTTTTTTTTTTTTTATAAATCGAACTGTTCCGAATCTGTCGTAAAATTTCACTAATTGTACGGAAATTATGATAAGCTTTCTTCTATTGTAAGCACTAATAATAATAAGTATTTGAACACTCCAATTCACCAACCACGTACAGTCATTCCAATGGAGATTTAATTGTGCATTTATTTACTGTGTCTATAAATATTCGAAGCAACACAATGGATATTTATTAGTGTTTGTGTATGTACAGTTGGCGGCAGAAGTTGTGTCGCCTCACTTGCTTCACCGAGACACACAATGGTTCATGGATTCGAGACATACGCATGTTTTTTACACTTAATAAATAATCTCGAGTCTATGAATATTGCCTGCCTCAGTGTAGCAAGAGAGGCGACAGGACTTTTGCCGCCGACTGTACATACACAAACACTAATAAAATAATATACAGGGTAAAGTGATGGTCTAATGTACTGCAACACCTTCCAATGAGATGGCTTCGAAAAATGATCCGAAACTATTGCTGTTGTTGGTGTGTGCAATTTGGGTTCATAAAATTAACTCAATTAACTATTAACTATTCCCGCACCCCCTTAATTAAGACACCCCCCCACCCCACCTCACACCCCACACGTCCCAGCCACATTTACAGTACATTACATTAAAAAAAAAAAAAAAAAAAAAAAAAAAAAAAAAAAAAAAAAAAAAATCGTTCTATTAAATTATAAAATGGTGGTTTGACATTGACCCCAGTACCCAGTCATCTCCCCCGTGGGTACAACTCCAGCTGCCATTCTCCAGGGCATTATCTACTCTGCTACATATTCCACAAGTGTATTCCTGATACGTAATGCCTGACTAGAGACGAACGGCAGGCAACACACACACACACACACACACACACACACACGGCAGGCAACACACACACACACACACACACACACACACACACGGCAGGCAACACACACACACACACACACGGCAGGCAACACACACACACACACACACACACACACACACGGCAGGCAACACACACACACACACACACACACACACACACATATATACCCTGCATTAGAACTTACACCTGTAGTTTTAAAACATTTGAGGTCCCTTACTGGAGCTCTATGAACCCTCCAAATAATCCAAGCCACAAAACGCTTCAGTGTTTCGAATAGGGAATCTGTTGTTGCCTGGAGTAGTTTGGAGAATTCATAAAACTCCAGTAAGGGCCCTCAAATGTTTTAAAACTACGGGTGTCAGCCTTGATATGTGTACTGGGTGGGGAAATGAACAATACCAGGCGATTCGAAGCTTCAAATGAACAATACCAGGCGATTCGAAGCTTCAAATGAACAATACCAGGCGATTCGAAGCTTCAAATGAACAATACCAGGCGATTCGAAGCTTCCTGTTTGCCAAGAGATAAGTAGTAATCGAGAAACAAATCCCAATAAGGAGTGTAATAATTATCTGGGATCTGTTGTTGTCTCACACCTTCTCTTTCCTTTCTTTTATCTTTTTCTTTTTCTTCCTCTTATCTTTCTCTTTCTCTTATCTTTCTCTTTCTCTTATCTTTCTCTTTCTCTTATCTTTCTCTTTCTCTCTTTCTCTCTTTCTATTTATAAACTCTCATTTCTATTTATAAACTCTCATTTCTATTTATAAACTCTCATTTCTATTTAGTAACTCTCATTTCTATTTAGTAACTCTCATTTCTATTTATAAACTCTCATTTCTATTTAGTAACTCTCATTTCTATTTAGTAACTCTCATTTCTCTTTATAAACTCTCATTTCTTTTTATTCTTAGCTCCCTTAAGTGCTGGGTTGTGATTCCTTCTTCTGTTGACAATTTGAACTTTCCACAGTGCTCCATTCGCTGGTCTCACCCCTACCAATACCTCAGGTTGGTAATGAGTTGGAGGAGCTACTAATACCCACGGCAAAGCATATAACAACGCTCTACGAAACAGTGTCTTATGGAGATAACCAATAAACCCCCAAGTCTTTAGGAAGGCAAGGTATTTCTCATAGACAAAGTGAAGTCGTATCATGTCAGTAGAACAGCCAGTATATTCCAGGGAACCTTGGCAAAAAAGTCTAGCCCTTTCTAAGTCCTCCTAAGTCTCCACTGTACACATTTCCTTCTCTGTTAGGTGGATGGTGTGTAGAAGGATATTTTTCCTTTCACTTTCTGGTAGACTACACTAA
>JAWZYT010000479.1:82500-87500 GCA_034508575.1 Petrolisthes manimaculis
CCAGTATTTAGAACTACACACACACACACACACACACACACACACACACACACACACACACACACACACACACACACCTGTCTATACTGATAACCACTAGTAGGAATCCACTGAGAAACACCCCAAATGTCCTGCAGAAGGCCAGGGCGCGGCAGGCCAGGTCCCCAGCACGCCATGATACCGTCCACGCCCACCCTATCTGTAGGAGGGAGGCGTGGGGCGTGGGAGAGGGAGTGGGGGGGAGTAGGAAGTGGGTGGATGTGGAGAGAGAGGGGTTGGAAGGCAGTTTTGGAGGGAGGGTGTGGGTTTGAATGTTTGGAGGGAGTGGGTGGGTGTGGAGAGAGAGGGGGTTGGTGTGGAGAGAGAGAGGGGGTGCGTGTGGAGAGAGAGAGGGAGTGGGAGGCAGTGTTTAGGAGGGAGGGGGAGTAGGGAGGAAGAAGGGTGAGGGAGTGGTTAGATATTTAGCATGGGATAAATGATCACAATATTTACATACATACATATACATACCCCCATCCAATCTAGGGCAGCCCGTCACTACATTAAACTTAAACCAATCAAAGCAAGAACGGACAGATACAAAAATAGTCCTATTTCCAACCATCACAAATATAATAAATAAGTAATCATCCACTCTATTCATTCATGTATCATCTTTGTATATATATTACACATCTTTCTCTATTCATCCATTATGTCCATTATATCAATTTATTATGTATGTATATTTCAGCCTCAGGGCTGCACTCTGTTCAATAAACCGTTTATTATTATTATTATTATTATTATTACACACACACACACACACACACACACACATTCACCACATTACCTCTGCCCACATCATTACAATTTCTCTCTCTCTCTCCTCTCTCTCTCCTACACACACACACACACACACACACACACACACACCTTCTCTGTCTCCCTCCCACACACACACACACACACACCTTCTCTATCTCTCCCACACACACACACACACACACACACGTACCTCTAGCGGCATAAGTAGAAACGTAACCAGTAGATCTGCGATGGTAAGATGTAAAATCATTAACGTCACACGGGAAAATCGCCACCTCCAACCATGACTGTAAAAAAAGTGGAGATAGAGAGAGAGAGAGAGAGAGAGAGAGAGGAGAGAGAGAGAGAGAGGGAGAGAGGTATTGTAATGATGTAGGCAGTGGTAATGTAGCCTATGTGTGTGTGTGTGTGTGTGTCAGAGAGAGTGAGAGAGAGAGAGAGATGAAAGTAAACCTAGCCTAATCTGACATAACAATATATTCACCTTACAATAAATTTAAGCACATATATGTATTTCAGAGAGAGAAAGAGAGAGAGAGAGAGAGAGAGAGAGAGAGAGAGGGGGAGGGAGGGGAGGGGGGGAGAGTGTGTTTGTGTGTGGAAAGACAGACAAACAGACAAAGAAACTTACTTAAACACTCACCTTGCAATTGATTTCAGCACGTATATATTTCCGAGAGCTGAGAGTACCATAAGGCAAGAGTAAGCACAGATGGTGATAACGTGTGATGAGTTAAATATCATCTCTGGGGGGAGGGGTGGGGGTGGGGGTGGGGGGGTGTCTTGTTGTCCATCTGGGGGGGAGGAGGAGGGGGGTAGGTTTGTTGGGAGGAGGAGGAGGAGGGGGGAAAGGGAGAGGAGAGAGAGGAGGAAGGAAGAGAGGGAGAGGGAAAGGAGGATGAAATATTGGAAGGAAGGAAGAGAGAGAAAGAGGAGGAGGAGTAGGGAAGAGGGGAGGAGGGAGGAGGAGGGGGGGGGGGAGAGAGAGAAGAGGGAGGGGTATTTGAGGGAAGAAAGAGAGAGGAGGGAGATGAAGAGAAAGGAGAGTAGAAGGAGAGAGGAGAAGGAAAAATCGTGGCCATCAACGAAGGAGGAAGAAGAGAAAGAGAGAATTAAGAAGAAGGAGAAGAGAAGGAGGAGGAGGAGGAGGAGGAGGAGGAGGAGAATGAGTAAGATAAGTGGAGGAAGAGGAGGAGAAGGAGGAGAAATATAAGGGGAGGAGGAAGAGGACGAGGAGTATAAGTTCTTTGTTTACCTTTACGTTTTCTATAGTTTATTTACCACACTCCGTTTTCTATAGTATAATTACCACTCTGTTTTCTATAGTTTAATTACCACACTCCATTTTCTATAGATTAATTACCACACTCCGTTTTCTATAGATTAATTACTACACTCCGTTTTCTATAGATTAAGTACCACACTCCGTTTTCTATAGATTAATTACCACACTCTGTTTTCTATAGTATAATTACCACTCCGTTTTCTATAGTTTAATTACCACACTCCATTTTCTATAGATTAATTACCACACTCCGTTTTCTATGTTTTCATTCACTATCACTATTCACGTTTTCTTTTCACAGGTTGTAAATAACACACTCCGTTTTCTATACTTTTCTACACACGTGGGGTAACAATTATTATTTCACACACTGTACAAACAAAAACAATTAAGTCCATATATTTTTTTAATAATTATATTTCTATAGATATAAGAGAATTTTTCAATAATATGATATATAATTATTTCTATATATGTATGATAATTTCAACACTATAATATTAGGTTGTATATATATTATTTTATAGATGAAAGAAAATTTGCATAATATTATTCGCATCTATGCATTCATTTTATTTATATGCAGTAATTGAAACTCTCTATATAACTCGATTCTATATTTTTCTATTATATAATGATATACGAAAAATTCAATCATATAATAATAAAATTTGGTATCTACAATTTTCAATATTTACAAAAATAAAATAAAAAATACATTAAATTCTGTATCCATATACGATTATAATAATAATAATAATAATAATAATAATAATAATAATAATAATAATAATAATAATAATAATAATAATAATAATAAATTTTGGCATCTACATTTTTCAATATAAATAAAAAAATAAACAAACATATTAGAAAAATTCCGTATCCATATAATAATAATAATAATAATAATAATAATAATAATAATAATAATAATAATAAAAATAAAAATAAAAATAAAAATAAAAATAATAATAATAATAGTAATAATAATAATAATAATAATAATAAAAATAAAAATAAAAATAAAAATAAAAATAATAATAATAAATTCTGGCATCTACAAATTTCTATATATAAATAAATACAGCAAGAAACTCAATTAAATATATATATAAAATTTTATATCCAATATTTTTCGTGAGAAGGTATGATCAAAGATAATATTTATTTTTTTCCAGCCAATAATAATATATACTACTCTATAAATATATGTTTTTAAAAGGGGTGTGGGGAGTAGGGGACAGGCTTGGGGGTTTTGGGGGGTGCGGGAATTAGGGGACAGGGAGAAGGGAGGAAATAGAAAGGAAGGAAATAGAAGGAAAGGGAAAGGAGAGACAGTTGAAGAATAGAGAGAGAGAGAGAGAGAGAGAGAGAGAGAGAGAGCTTTGGTGTGTATTAGAGAGAGATCCTTTGAAAGTATTGTTATTAAAAAGATCTCTCTCTCTCTCTCTCTCTCTCTCTTTCTCTCTCTCTCTCTCTCTCTCTCTACTAGCTCCCAACACACACACACATTCCCTCACTTTCACACACTACTACTACTACTACTACTACTACTACTACTACTACTATTATTACTACTACACACACACACACACACACACACACACACACACACACACACACACACACACACACACACACACACATTCCCTCACTTTCACACTACTACTACTACTACTACTACTACTACTACTACTATAATACTCCCAACACACACACATACACACACACACATCTTACTACTACTACTCCCAACAAACACACACACACATACACACACTTAACACACACACACACACACACACACGTCTGAACAGAGCGAGTAACACCCGTAGACTGACGGCGATTGTGAGAGGTGCTAGAGAGAGAGAGAGAGAGAGAGGTGAAGGACTATGTAACACTCTCTCTCTCTCTCTCTATCTCTCTCTCTCCTCAATCATTCCTCCCTTCCTTTCTCATTCCAAGCGTCCAATAAGTCTCTCTCTCTCTCTCTACCTCTCTACCTCTCTCTCTCTCTCTCATATATACCTCTCTCTCTCTCTACCTCTCTCATATATACCTCTCTCTCTCTCTCTACCTCTCTCATATATACCTCTCTCTCTCTACCTCTCATATATACCTCTCTCTCTCTCTACCTCTCTCATATATACCTCTCTCTCTCTCTCTACCTCTCTCTCATATATACCTCTCTCTCTCCAGACTAACCTTGCTATACCCTTCACCTCACTACACCTCACTTCACTTTACGATAACAAGATTGGAAATGGGTGTAATAACTAATACTTCAATTCACACCAGGCCAAATATTATTTCTTCAACCCCGAGTAGCTAAAGTGTGTTCAAAATGTGTGTTCCGCTGGCCTCTTATGCTTAGATAGATGGATAGACAGATAACAGATAGATAGAAATAGATATAGATAGGAAGATATAGATAGAAATAGATATAGATATAAAGATATAGATATAAATAGAGACAGATAGAGATAGATAGAAAGATATAGATAGAAATAGATATAGATATAAAGATATAGATAGAAATAGAGACAGATAGAGATAGATAGAAATATATAGATAGAAATAGCTATAGATATAGATAGAAATAGATATAGATATAAATAGAGACAGATAGATAGAGGAAAATGTAACACAAGTTTTGAACAGACTATAATAACCTTGTATAACACACACACACACACACACACACACACACATACATATACCCTACATTCGAACTCAGCCTCTATAGGTGTACTGGGTGGGGGGAAATGAACAACACACACACACACACACACACGTACACACACACACACACATATAGCTTAGATACAATAACAAAAAAAACACAAGCAGTCTCGTTGGGACCAGTAGATAGGTTGCTGGTTCAATATCCTCTCTTTCTTTCTCT
>JAWZYT010000480.1:0-130000 GCA_034508575.1 Petrolisthes manimaculis
TTAACTTAACTTAACTTAACTTAACTAACTTAACTTAACTTAACTTAACTTAACTTAACTGAACGTTAACTTAACTTAACTTAACTGAACTTAACTGTAACTTAACTTACTTATACTTAACTTTAACTTAACGGAACTTAACTACTTAACTTAACTTAACTTAACTTAACTTACTTAACTTAACTTACTTAACTTAACTTAACTTAACTTAACTCTAACTTAGACTTAACTTTAACTTACTTAACTTAACTTAACTTAACTTAACCTTACCCTACCCCACCCCACCCCACCCCACCCCACCCCACCCTCCCCACCCCCACCCACCCCACCCACTCCCACCCCACCCCTCTCCCACCCCACCCCACCCCACCCCACCCCACCCCACCCCACCCCACCCACCCCTCCCCACCCACCCCACCCCACCCACCCCACCCCACCCCACCCCACCCCACCCCACCCCACCCACCCCACCCCACCCACCCCACCCCACCCCACCCCACCCCACCCCACCCCACCCCACCCCACCCCACCCCACCCCACCCCACCCCACCCCACCCCACCCCACCCCCACACCCACCCCACCCCTCCCCACCCCACCCCACCCCACCCCACCCACCCACCCCACCCCACCCCTCCCCACCCCACCCACCCACCCCACCCCACCCCACCCCACCCCCACCCCACCCCACCCCACCCCACCCCACCCCACCCCACCCCACCCCACCCCACCCCACCCCACCCCACCCCACCCCACCCACCCCACCCCACCCCACCCCACCCCACCCCACCCCACCCACCCCACCCCACCCACCCACCCCACCCCTCCCCACCCCTCCCCACCCCACCCCACCCCACCCCACCCCACCCCACCCCACCCCACCACCCACCCCACCCCACCCACCCCACCCCACCCCACCCACCCCACCCCACCCCCCCACCCCACCCACCCCACCCCTCCCACCCCACCCTCCCCACCCCACCCCTCCCACCCCACCCCACCCCACCCCTCCCCACCCTCACCCACCCCCCACCCACCCCTACCACCCACCCCACCCCTACCACCCACCCCCTAACCTAACCCACCCTCACCCACCCACCCCACCCCACCCCACCCAACCCACCCCACCCACACCTCCCACCCACCCCACCCCACCCACCCCACCCCTACCCAACCCTACCCCACCCCACCCCACCCCACCCACCAAACCTAACCTACCCACCCCACCCCACCCCTACCCCACCCCTACCTCCACCCACCCCACCCCACCCCACCCCACCCCACCCCACCCCACCCACCCCACCCAACCCACCCCACCCCACCCCCCCTACCCTACCCACCCCACCCCTCACCTCACCCCTCACCCTCCCCACCCCACCCCTACCCTACCCACACCCACACCTCACCCCACCCACCCCACCCAACCCTACCCTACCCTCACCCCCCTCACCTCAACCCTAACCTAACCCTACCCAACCTCACCAACCACACCTACCCACCCTCCCCTAACCTACCACCCACCCCTACCCTAACCACCCCTCCCCTCACCTACCCTCACCTACCCAAACCTCAACCTCACCCTACCCCTACCCCCTCCCCACCCCTCACCTACCCCAACCTCACCTCACCTACCCCTACCCCTCACCAACCCTACCCTCACCTAACCTAACCACCCACCCTAACCCACCCCACCCCTAACCTACCCCAACCCTCACCTACCTAACCTAACCAAACCTCACCTAACCAACCTCACCTACCCCACCCCTAACCCACACCTACCCTACCCACCCCAACCCCCCTCCTCACCCAACTAACCTAACCTAACCTAACCTAACCTAACCTAACCTAACCTAACCTAACCTAACCTAACCTAACCTAACCTAACCTAACCTAACCTAACCTAACCTAACCTAACCTAACCTAACCTAACCTAACCTAACCTAACCTAACCTAACCTAACCTAACCTAACCTAACCTAACCTAACCTAACCTAACCTAACCTAACCTAACCTAACCTAACCTAACCTAACCTAACCTAACCTAACCTAACCTAACCTAACCTAACCTAACCTAACCTAACCTAACCTAACCTAACCTAACCTAACCTAACCTAACCTAACCTAACCTAACCTAACCTAACCTAACCTAACCTAACCTAACCTAACCTAACCTAACCTAACCTAACCTAACCTAACCTAACCTAACCTAACCTAACCTAACCTAACCTAACCTAACCTAACCTAACCTAACCTAACCTAACCTAACCTAACCTAACCTAACCTAACCTAACCTAACCTAACCTAACCTAACCTAACCTAACCTAACCTAACCTAACCTAACCTAACCTAACCTAACCTAACCTAACCTAACCTAACCTAACCTAACCTAACCTAACCTAACCTAACCTAACCTAACCTAACCTAACCTAACCTAACCTAACCTAACCTAACCTAACCTAACCTAACCTAACCTAACCTAACCTAACCTAACCTAACCTAACCTAACCTAACCTAACCTAACCTAACCTAACCTAACCTAACCTAACCTAACCTAACCTAACCTAACCTAACCTAACCTAACCTAACCTAACCTAACCTAACCTAACCTAACCTAACCTAACCTAACCTAACCTAACCTAACCTAACCTAACCTAACCTAACCTAACCTAACCTAACCTAACCTAACCTAACCTAACCTAACCTAACCTAACCTAACCTAACCTAACCTAACCTAACCTAACCTAACCTAACCTAACCTAACCTAACCTAACCTAACCTAACCTAACCTAACCTAACCTAACCTAACCTAACCTAACCTAACCTAACCTAACCTAACCTAACCTAACCTAACCTAACCTAACCTAACCTAACCTAACCTAACCTAACCTAACCTAACCTAACCTAACCTAACCTAACCTAACCTAACCTAACCTAACCTAACCTAACCTAACCTAACCTAACCTAACCTAACCTAACCTAACCTAACCTAACCTAACCTAACCTAACCTAACCTAACCTAACCTAACCTAACCTAACCTAACCTAACCTAACCTAACCTAACCTAACCTAACCTAACCTAACCTAACCTAACCTAACCTAACCTAACCTAACCTAACCTAACCTAACCTAACCTAACCTAACCTAACCTAACCTAACCTAACCTAACCTAACCTAACCTAACCTAACCTAACCTAACCTAACCTAACCTAACCTAACCTAACCTAACCTAACCTAACCTAACCTAACCTAACCTAACCTAACCTAACCTAACCTAACCTAACCTAACCTAACCTAACCTAACCTAACCTAACCTAACCTAACCTAACCTAACCTAACCTAACCTAACCTAACCTAACCTAACCTAACCTAACCTAACCTAACCTAACCTAACCTAACCTAACCTAACCTAACCTAACCTAACCTAACCTAACCTAACCTAACCTAACCTAACCTAACCTAACCTAACCTAACCTAACCTAACCTAACCTAACCTAACCTAACCTAACCTAACCTAACCTAACCTAACCTAACCTAACCTAACCTAACCTAACCTAACCTAACCTAACCTAACCTAACCTAACCTAACCTAACCTAACCTAACCTAACCTAACCTAACCTAACCTAACCTAACCTAACCTAACCTAACCTAACCTAACCTAACCTAACCTAACCTAACCTAACCTAACCTAACCTAACCTAACCTAACCTAACCTAACCTAACCTAACCTAACCTAACCTAACCTAACCTAACCTAACCTAACCTAACCTAACCTAACCTAACCTAACCTAACCTAACCTAACCTAACCTAACCTAACCTAACCTAACCTAACCTAACCTAACCTAACCTAACCTAACCTAACCTAACCTAACCTAACCTAACCTAACCTAACCTAACCTAACCTAACCTAACCTAACCTAACCTAACCTAACCTAACCTAACCTAACCTAACCTAACCTAACCTAACCTAACCTAACCTAACCTAACCTAACCTAACCTAACCTAACCTAACCTAACCTAACCTAACCTAACCTAACCTAACCTAACCTAACCTAACCTAACCTAACCTAACCTAACCTAACCTAACCTAACCTAACCTAACCTAACCTAACCTAACCTAACCTAACCTAACCTAACCTAACCTAACCTAACCTAACCTAACCTAACCTAACCTAACCTAACCTAACCTAACCTAACCTAACCTAACCTAACCTAACCTAACCTAACCTAACCTAACCTAACCTAACCTAACCTAACCTAACCTAACCTAACCTAACCTAACCTAACCTAACCTAACCTAACCTAACCTAACCTAACCTAACCTAACCTAACCTAACCTAACCTAACCTAACCTAACCTAACCTAACCTAACCTAACCTAACCTAACCTAACCTAACCTAACCTAACCTAACCTAACCTAACCTAACCTAACCTAACCTAACCTAACCTAACCTAACCTAACCTAACCTAACCTAACCTAACCTAACCTAACCTAACCTAACCTAACCTAACCTAACCTAACCTAACCTAACCTAACCTAACCTAACCTAACCTAACCTAACCTAACCTAACCTAACCTAACCTAACCTAACCTAACCTAACCTAACCTAACCTAACCTAACCTAACCTAACCTAACCTAACCTAACCTAACCTAACCTAACCTAACCTAACCTAACCTAACCTAACCTAACCTAACCTAACCTAACCTAACCTAACCTAACCTAACCTAACCTAACCTAACCTAACCTAACCTAACCTAACCTAACCTAACCTAACCTAACCTAACCTAACCTAACCTAACCTAACCTAACCTAACCTAACCTAACCTAACCTAACCTAACCTAACCTAACCTAACCTAACCTAACCTAACCTAACCTAACCTAACCTAACCTAACCTAACCTAACCTAACCTAACCTAACCTAACCTAACCTAACCTAACCTAACCTAACCTAACCTAACCTAACCTAACCTAACCTAACCTAACCTAACCTAACCTAACCTAACCTAACCTAACCTAACCTAACCTAACCTAACCTAACCTAACCTAACCTAACCTAACCTAACCTAACCTAACCTAACCTAACCTAACCTAACCTAACCTAACCTAACCTAACCTAACCTAACCTAACCTAACCTAACCTAACCTAACCTAACCTAACCTAACCTAACCTAACCTAACCTAACCTAACCTAACCTAACCTAACCTAACCTAACCTAACCTAACCTAACCTAACCTAACCTAACCTAACCTAACCTAACCTAACCTAACCTAACCTAACCTAACCTAACCTAACCTAACCTAACCTAACCTAACCTAACCTAACCTAACCTAACCTAACCTAACCTAACCTAACCTAACCTAACCTAACCTAACCTAACCTAACCTAACCTAACCTAACCTAACCTAACCTAACCTAACCTAACCTAACCTAACCTAACCTAACCTAACCTAACCTAACCTAACCTAACCTAACCTAACCTAACCTAACCTAACCTAACCTAACCTAACCTAACCTAACCTAACCTAACCTAACCTAACCTAACCTAACCTAACCTAACCTAACCTAACCTAACCTAACCTAACCTAACCTAACCTAACCTAACCTAACCTAACCTAACCTAACCTAACCTAACCTAACCTAACCTAACCTAACCTAACCTAACCTAACCTAACCTAACCTAACCTAACCTAACCTAACCTAACCTAACCTAACCTAACCTAACCTAACCTAACCTAACCTAACCTAACCTAACCTAACCTAACCTAACCTAACCTAACCTAACCTAACCTAACCTAACCTAACCTAACCTAACCTAACCTAACCTAACCTAACCTAACCTAACCTAACCTAACCTAACCTAACCTAACCTAACCTAACCTAACCTAACCTAACCTAACCTAACCTAACCTAACCTAACCTAACCTAACCTAACCTAACCTAACCTAACCTAACCTAACCTAACCTAACCTAACCTAACCTAACCTAACCTAACCTAACCTAACCTAACCTAACCTAACCTAACCTAACCTAACCTAACCTAACCTAACCTAACCTAACCTAACCTAACCTAACCTAACCTAACCTAACCTAACCTAACCTAACCTAACCTAACCTAACCTAACCTAACCTAACCTAACCTAACCTAACCTAACCTAACCTAACCTAACCTAACCTAACCTAACCTAACCTAACCTAACCTAACCTAACCTAACCTAACCTAACCTAACCTAACCTAACCTAACCTAACCTAACCTAACCTAACCTAACCTAACCTAACCTAACCTAACCTAACCTAACCTAACCTAACCTAACCTAACCTAACCTAACCTAACCTAACCTAACCTAACCTAACCTAACCTAACCTAACCTAACCTAACCTAACCTAACCTAACCTAACCTAACCTAACCTAACCTAACCTAACCTAACCTAACCTAACCTAACCTAACCTAACCTAACCTAACCTAACCTAACCTAACCTAACCTAACCTAACCTAACCTAACCTAACCTAACCTAACCTAACCTAACCTAACCTAACCTAACCTAACCTAACCTAACCTAACCTAACCTAACCTAACCTAACCTAACCTAACCTAACCTAACCTAACCTAACCTAACCTAACCTAACCTAACCTAACCTAACCTAACCTAACCTAACCTAACCTAACCTAACCTAACCTAACCTAACCTAACCTAACCTAACCTAACCTAACCTAACCTAACCTAACCTAACCTAACCTAACCTAACCTAACCTAACCTAACCTAACCTAACCTAACCTAACCTAACCTAACCTAACCTAACCTAACCTAACCTAACCTAACCTAACCTAACCTAACCTAACCTAACCTAACCTAACCTAACCTAACCTAACCTAACCTAACCTAACCTAACCTAACCTAACCTAACCTAACCTAACCTAACCTAACCTAACCTAACCTAACCTAACCTAACCTAACCTAACCTAACCTAACCTAACCTAACCTAACCTAACCTAACCTAACCTAACCTAACCTAACCTAACCTAACCTAACCTAACCTAACCTAACCTAACCTAACCTAACCTAACCTAACCTAACCTAACCTAACCTAACCTAACCTAACCTAACCTAACCTAACCTAACCTAACCTAACCTAACCTAACCTAACCTAACCTAACCTAACCTAACCTAACCTAACCTAACCTAACCTAACCTAACCTAACCTAACCTAACCTAACCTAACCTAACCTAACCTAACCTAACCTAACCTAACCTAACCTAACCTAACCTAACCTAACCTAACCTAACCTAACCTAACCTAACCTAACCTAACCTAACCTAACCTAACCTAACCTAACCTAACCTAACCTAACCTAACCTAACCTAACCTAACCTAACCTAACCTAACCTAACCTAACCTAACCTAACCTAACCTAACCTAACCTAACCTAACCTAACCTAACCTAACCTAACCTAACCTAACCTAACCTAACCTAACCTAACCTAACCTAACCTAACCTAACCTAACCTAACCTAACCTAACCTAACCTAACCTAACCTAACCTAACCTAACCTAACCTAACCTAACCTAACCTAACCTAACCTAACCTAACCTAACCTAACCTAACCTAACCTAACCTAACCTAACCTAACCTAACCTAACCTAACCTAACCTAACCTAACCTAACCTAACCTAACCTAACCTAACCTAACCTAACCTAACCTAACCTAACCTAACCTAACCTAACCTAACCTAACCTAACCTAACCTAACCTAACCTAACCTAACCTAACCTAACCTAACCTAACCTAACCTAACCTAACCTAACCTAACCTAACCTAACCTAACCTAACCTAACCTAACCTAACCTAACCTAACCTAACCTAACCTAACCTAACCTAACCTAACCTAACCTAACCTAACCTAACCTAACCTAACCTAACCTAACCTAACCTAACCTAACCTAACCTAACCTAACCTAACCTAACCTAACCTAACCTAACCTAACCTAACCTAACCTAACCTAACCTAACCTAACCTAACCTAACCTAACCTAACCTAACCTAACCTAACCTAACCTAACCTAACCTAACCTAACCTAACCTAACCTAACCTAACCTAACCTAACCTAACCTAACCTAACCTAACCTAACCTAACCTAACCTAACCTAACCTAACCTAACCTAACCTAACCTAACCTAACCTAACCTAACCTAACCTAACCTAACCTAACCTAACCTAACCTAACCTAACCTAACCTAACCTAACCTAACCTAACCTAACCTAACCTAACCTAACCTAACCTAACCTAACCTAACCTAACCTAACCTAACCTAACCTAACCTAACCTAACCTAACCTAACCTAACCTAACCTAACCTAACCTAACCTAACCTAACCTAACCTAACCTAACCTAACCTAACCTAACCTAACCTAACCTAACCTAACCTAACCTAACCTAACCTAACCTAACCTAACCTAACCTAACCTAACCTAACCTAACCTAACCTAACCTAACCTAACCTAACCTAACCTAACCTAACCTAACCTAACCTAACCTAACCTAACCTAACCTAACCTAACCTAACCTAACCTAACCTAACCTAACCTAACCTAACCTAACCTAACCTAACCTAACCTAACCTAACCTAACCTAACCTAACCTAACCTAACCTAACCTAACCTAACCTAACCTAACCTAACCTAACCTAACCTAACCTAACCTAACCTAACCTAACCTAACCTAACCTAACCTAACCTAACCTAACCTAACCTAACCTAACCTAACCTAACCTAACCTAACCTAACCTAACCTAACCTAACCTAACCTAACCTAACCTAACCTAACCTAACCTAACCTAACCTAACCTAACCTAACCTAACCTAACCTAACCTAACCTAACCTAACCTAACCTAACCTAACCTAACCTAACCTAACCTAACCTAACCTAACCTAACCTAACCTAACCTAACCTAACCTAACCTAACCTAACCTAACCTAACCTAACCTAACCTAACCTAACCTAACCTAACCTAACCTAACCTAACCTAACCTAACCTAACCTAACCTAACCTAACCTAACCTAACCTAACCTAACCTAACCTAACCTAACCTAACCTAACCTAACCTAACCTAACCTAACCTAACCTAACCTAACCTAACCTAACCTAACCTAACCTAACCTAACCTAACCTAACCTAACCTAACCTAACCTAACCTAACCTAACCTAACCTAACCTAACCTAACCTAACCTAACCTAACCTAACCTAACCTAACCTAACCTAACCTAACCTAACCTAACCTAACCTAACCTAACCTAACCTAACCTAACCTAACCTAACCTAACCTAACCTAACCTAACCTAACCTAACCTAACCTAACCTAACCTAACCTAACCTAACCTAACCTAACCTAACCTAACCTAACCTAACCTAACCTAACCTAACCTAACCTAACCTAACCTAACCTAACCTAACCTAACCTAACCTAACCTAACCTAACCTAACCTAACCTAACCTAACCTAACCTAACCTAACCTAACCTAACCTAACCTAACCTAACCTAACCTAACCTAACCTAACCTAACCTAACCTAACCTAACCTAACCTAACCTAACCTAACCTAACCTAACCTAACCTAACCTAACCTAACCTAACCTAACCTAACCTAACCTAACCTAACCTAACCTAACCTAACCTAACCTAACCTAACCTAACCTAACCTAACCTAACCTAACCTAACCTAACCTAACCTAACCTAACCTAACCTAACCTAACCTAACCTAACCTAACCTAACCTAACCTAACCTAACCTAACCTAACCTAACCTAACCTAACCTAACCTAACCTAACCTAACCTAACCTAACCTAACCTAACCTAACCTAACCTAACCTAACCTAACCTAACCTAACCTAACCTAACCTAACCTAACCTAACCTAACCTAACCTAACCTAACCTAACCTAACCTAACCTAACCTAACCTAACCTAACCTAACCTAACCTAACCTAACCTAACCTAACCTAACCTAACCTAACCTAACCTAACCTAACCTAACCTAACCTAACCTAACCTAACCTAACCTAACCTAACCTAACCTAACCTAACCTAACCTAACCTAACCTAACCTAACCTAACCTAACCTAACCTAACCTAACCTAACCTAACCTAACCTAACCTAACCTAACCTAACCTAACCTAACCTAACCTAACCTAACCTAACCTAACCTAACCTAACCTAACCTAACCTAACCTAACCTAACCTAACCTAACCTAACCTAACCTAACCTAACCTAACCTAACCTAACCTAACCTAACCTAACCTAACCTAACCTAACCTAACCTAACCTAACCTAACCTAACCTAACCTAACCTAACCTAACCTAACCTAACCTAACCTAACCTAACCTAACCTAACCTAACCTAACCTAACCTAACCTAACCTAACCTAACCTAACCTAACCTAACCTAACCTAACCTAACCTAACCTAACCTAACCTAACCTAACCTAACCTAACCTAACCTAACCTAACCTAACCTAACCTAACCTAACCTAACCTAACCTAACCTAACCTAACCTAACCTAACCTAACCTAACCTAACCTAACCTAACCTAACCTAACCTAACCTAACCTAACCTAACCTAACCTAACCTAACCTAACCTAACCTAACCTAACCTAACCTAACCTAACCTAACCTAACCTAACCTAACCTAACCTAACCTAACCTAACCTAACCTAACCTAACCTAACCTAACCTAACCTAACCTAACCTAACCTAACCTAACCTAACCTAACCTAACCTAACCTAACCTAACCTAACCTAACCTAACCTAACCTAACCTAACCTAACCTAACCTAACCTAACCTAACCTAACCTAACCTAACCTAACCTAACCTAACCTAACCTAACCTAACCTAACCTAACCTAACCTAACCTAACCTAACCTAACCTAACCTAACCTAACCTAACCTAACCTAACCTAACCTAACCTAACCTAACCTAACCTAACCTAACCTAACCTAACCTAACCTAACCTAACCTAACCTAACCTAACCTAACCTAACCTAACCTAACCTAACCTAACCTAACCTAACCTAACCTAACCTAACCTAACCTAACCTAACCTAACCTAACCTAACCTAACCTAACCTAACCTAACCTAACCTAACCTAACCTAACCTAACCTAACCTAACCTAACCTAACCTAACCTAACCTAACCTAACCTAACCTAACCTAACCTAACCTAACCTAACCTAACCTAACCTAACCTAACCTAACCTAACCTAACCTAACCTAACCTAACCTAACCTAACCTAACCTAACCTAACCTAACCTAACCTAACCTAACCTAACCTAACCTAACCTAACCTAACCTAACCTAACCTAACCTAACCTAACCTAACCTAACCTAACCTAACCTAACCTAACCTAACCTAACCTAACCTAACCTAACCTAACCTAACCTAACCTAACCTAACCTAACCTAACCTAACCTAACCTAACCTAACCTAACCTAACCTAACCTAACCTAACCTAACCTAACCTAACCTAACCTAACCTAACCTAACCTAACCTAACCTAACCTAACCTAACCTAACCTAACCTAACCTAACCTAACCTAACCTAACCTAACCTAACCTAACCTAACCTAACCTAACCTAACCTAACCTAACCTAACCTAACCTAACCTAACCTAACCTAACCTAACCTAACCTAACCTAACCTAACCTAACCTAACCTAACCTAACCTAACCTAACCTAACCTAACCTAACCTAACCTAACCTAACCTAACCTAACCTAACCTAACCTAACCTAACCTAACCTAACCTAACCTAACCTAACCTAACCTAACCTAACCTAACCTAACCTAACCTAACCTAACCTAACCTAACCTAACCTAACCTAACCTAACCTAACCTAACCTAACCTAACCTAACCTAACCTAACCTAACCTAACCTAACCTAACCTAACCTAACCTAACCTAACCTAACCTAACCTAACCTAACCTAACCTAACCTAACCTAACCTAACCTAACCTAACCTAACCTAACCTAACCTAACCTAACCTAACCTAACCTAACCTAACCTAACCTAACCTAACCTAACCTAACCTAACCTAACCTAACCTAACCTAACCTAACCTAACCTAACCTAACCTAACCTAACCTAACCTAACCTAACCTAACCTAACCTAACCTAACCTAACCTAACCTAACCTAACCTAACCTAACCTAACCTAACCTAACCTAACCTAACCTAACCTAACCTAACCTAACCTAACCTAACCTAACCTAACCTAACCTAACCTAACCTAACCTAACCTAACCTAACCTAACCTAACCTAACCTAACCTAACCTAACCTAACCTAACCTAACCTAACCTAACCTAACCTAACCTAACCTAACCTAACCTAACCTAACCTAACCTAACCTAACCTAACCTAACCTAACCTAACCTAACCTAACCTAACCTAACCTAACCTAACCTAACCTAACCTAACCTAACCTAACCTAACCTAACCTAACCTAACCTAACCTAACCTAACCTAACCTAACCTAACCTAACCTAACCTAACCTAACCTAACCTAACCTAACCTAACCTAACCTAACCTAACCTAACCTAACCTAACCTAACCTAACCTAACCTAACCTAACCTAACCTAACCTAACCTAACCTAACCTAACCTAACCTAACCTAACCTAACCTAACCTAACCTAACCTAACCTAACCTAACCTAACCTAACCTAACCTAACCTAACCTAACCTAACCTAACCTAACCTAACCTAACCTAACCTAACCTAACCTAACCTAACCTAACCTAACCTAACCTAACCTAACCTAACCTAACCTAACCTAACCTAACCTAACCTAACCTAACCTAACCTAACCTAACCTAACCTAACCTAACCTAACCTAACCTAACCTAACCTAACCTAACCTAACCTAACCTAACCTAACCTAACCTAACCTAACCTAACCTAACCTAACCTAACCTAACCTAACCTAACCTAACCTAACCTAACCTAACCTAACCTAACCTAACCTAACCTAACCTAACCTAACCTAACCTAACCTAACCTAACCTAACCTAACCTAACCTAACCTAACCTAACCTAACCTAACCTAACCTAACCTAACCTAACCTAACCTAACCTAACCTAACCTAACCTAACCTAACCTAACCTAACCTAACCTAACCTAACCTAACCTAACCTAACCTAACCTAACCTAACCTAACCTAACCTAACCTAACCTAACCTAACCTAACCTAACCTAACCTAACCTAACCTAACCTAACCTAACCTAACCTAACCTAACCTAACCTAACCTAACCTAACCTAACCTAACCTAACCTAACCTAACCTAACCTAACCTAACCTAACCTAACCTAACCTAACCTAACCTAACCTAACCTAACCTAACCTAACCTAACCTAACCTAACCTAACCTAACCTAACCTAACCTAACCTAACCTAACCTAACCTAACCTAACCTAACCTAACCTAACCTAACCTAACCTAACCTAACCTAACCTAACCTAACCTAACCTAACCTAACCTAACCTAACCTAACCTAACCTAACCTAACCTAACCTAACCTAACCTAACCTAACCTAACCTAACCTAACCTAACCTAACCTAACCTAACCTAACCTAACCTAACCTAACCTAACCTAACCTAACCTAACCTAACCTAACCTAACCTAACCTAACCTAACCTAACCTAACCTAACCTAACCTAACCTAACCTAACCTAACCTAACCTAACCTAACCTAACCTAACCTAACCTAACCTAACCTAACCTAACCTAACCTAACCTAACCTAACCTAACCTAACCTAACCTAACCTAACCTAACCTAACCTAACCTAACCTAACCTAACCTAACCTAACCTAACCTAACCTAACCTAACCTAACCTAACCTAACCTAACCTAACCTAACCTAACCTAACCTAACCTAACCTAACCTAACCTAACCTAACCTAACCTAACCTAACCTAACCTAACCTAACCTAACCTAACCTAACCTAACCTAACCTAACCTAACCTAACCTAACCTAACCTAACCTAACCTAACCTAACCTAACCTAACCTAACCTAACCTAACCTAACCTAACCTAACCTAACCTAACCTAACCTAACCTAACCTAACCTAACCTAACCTAACCTAACCTAACCTAACCTAACCTAACCTAACCTAACCTAACCTAACCTAACCTAACCTAACCTAACCTAACCTAACCTAACCTAACCTAACCTAACCTAACCTAACCTAACCTAACCTAACCTAACCTAACCTAACCTAACCTAACCTAACCTAACCTAACCTAACCTAACCTAACCTAACCTAACCTAACCTAACCTAACCTAACCTAACCTAACCTAACCTAACCTAACCTAACCTAACCTAACCTAACCTAACCTAACCTAACCTAACCTAACCTAACCTAACCTAACCTAACCTAACCTAACCTAACCTAACCTAACCTAACCTAACCTAACCTAACCTAACCTAACCTAACCTAACCTAACCTAACCTAACCTAACCTAACCTAACCTAACCTAACCTAACCTAACCTAACCTAACCTAACCTAACCTAACCTAACCTAACCTAACCTAACCTAACCTAACCTAACCTAACCTAACCTAACCTAACCTAACCTAACCTAACCTAACCTAACCTAACCTAACCTAACCTAACCTAACCTAACCTAACCTAACCTAACCTAACCTAACCTAACCTAACCTAACCTAACCTAACCTAACCTAACCTAACCTAACCTAACCTAACCTAACCTAACCTAACCTAACCTAACCTAACCTAACCTAACCTAACCTAACCTAACCTAACCTAACCTAACCTAACCTAACCTAACCTAACCTAACCTAACCTAACCTAACCTAACCTAACCTAACCTAACCTAACCTAACCTAACCTAACCTAACCTAACCTAACCTAACCTAACCTAACCTAACCTAACCTAACCTAACCTAACCTAACCTAACCTAACCTAACCTAACCTAACCTAACCTAACCTAACCTAACCTAACCTAACCTAACCTAACCTAACCTAACCTAACCTAACCTAACCTAACCTAACCTAACCTAACCTAACCTAACCTAACCTAACCTAACCTAACCTAACCTAACCTAACCTAACCTAACCTAACCTAACCTAACCTAACCTAACCTAACCTAACCTAACCTAACCTAACCTAACCTAACCTAACCTAACCTAACCTAACCTAACCTAACCTAACCTAACCTAACCTAACCTAACCTAACCTAACCTAACCTAACCTAACCTAACCTAACCTAACCTAACCTAACCTAACCTAACCTAACCTAACCTAACCTAACCTAACCTAACCTAACCTAACCTAACCTAACCTAACCTAACCTAACCTAACCTAACCTAACCTAACCTAACCTAACCTAACCTAACCTAACCTAACCTAACCTAACCTAACCTAACCTAACCTAACCTAACCTAACCTAACCTAACCTAACCTAACCTAACCTAACCTAACCTAACCTAACCTAACCTAACCTAACCTAACCTAACCTAACCTAACCTAACCTAACCTAACCTAACCTAACCTAACCTAACCTAACCTAACCTAACCTAACCTAACCTAACCTAACCTAACCTAACCTAACCTAACCTAACCTAACCTACGACCCAGTGGCTCATCAATTCACTTTCCAGCACCATAACCACTAGGCCACCAGCTCCCACAAAAATAGGTAAACAGATGTTATATTTATATACCACACAAATTAGTTTATTGCTCATATTTCTTAATTAAACCCATTGGGGATGCTCCAATGACATAGATTAGGTGTATTTTATGATGTAGAATCCAAATGACAGGTGAAAACAGGTCAAAAAGCCATTATTCTAGTCAAAACAAGTCAATATAGGGGTTGGATATGTAATGGCTGAGCCTAACAGCTTTTTAGGGAGTTAATGCTTATATTTCTTAATTATTCACATTGGGGATGCTACAATCACCTCTATTATATGTAGTTTATGTTTTATAATCCAATTTACAGGTCAAAAACTCGTTATTATAGAGATATAATTGATAAACGAAGGAAATAGGGAGAAGAGAGAAAAATGGGATCTGGTAACATTGTATGCATCTGATCTGGCAACACTGCTGGCAACACTGGAGGTAAACAAAGTGCTTTGTGTATTAACCAACTTATTACATCATTTTGGTAAGTTATACATTATTTATAGTACCTTTAGTATTCAGTAAACAATAAATAATACCTTTAGTATTTACTAAACAATAAATAATGTTGATAAATGTGTTAAAATAATAATAATAGGTAATAATAAGTTTCGTGTGTGTATGTGTGTCTCTCTCTCTCTCTATCTCTCTCTCCCTCTATCTCTCTCTATCTCTCTCTCTCTTAATGATGTATTAATATTATTATTAAGCAAACCTAATCTATTGTAATTTCAACAGGTGCTAACGAGATGATGAAAGCTGATGAAAGGTAATTATTATTATTATTATTATTATTATTGTTATTATTATTATTATTACTATTATTATTATTGGTAAAACTACAGAAGTACTCCATTCACTAAATTGTACATTTTTTATATAATTATTCACTATTTTGGGCTAACTACCTGGACCTAACCTGGGTAAAATACCGGGACCTAACTTGGGCAAAATACCGGGACCTAACCTGGGCAAAATACCGGGACCTAACCTGGGCAAAATACCTGGACCTAACCTGGGTAAAATACTGGGACCTAACCTGGGCAGACTACCAGAACCTAACATGGGCAAAATACCGGGACCTAACCTGGGCTAACTACCAGGATCTAACCTGGGCTAACTACTGGGACCTAACCTGGGTAAAATACCTGGACCTAACCGGGGTAAAATACCGGGACCTAACCTGGGCAAAATACCGGGACCTAACCTGGGCTAACTACTGGGACCTAACCGGTATAAATTACCAGGACCTAACCTGTATAAATTACCGGGACCTAACCGGTGTAAATTACCGTGACCTAACCGGTGTAAATTACCGGGACCTAACCGGTATTAATTACTGGGACCTAACCGGTATTAATTACCGGGACCTAACCGGTATAAATTACCGGGACCTAACCGATATAAATTACTGGGACCTAACCGGTATAAATTACCGGGACCTAACCTGGGCAAAATACCGAGATATAACCGTAATTCCATATCGTACTTTTAGATTAAAAAAAACATACCTAACCGTAATTCCATACCGTACTTTTGGAATTAAAAAAAACATACCTTACCGTAATTCCATACCGTTAAAAAAAAACATACCTTACCGTAATTCCATACCGTAGTTTTAGATTAAAAAAAACATAACTTACCGTAATTCCATACTGTACTTTTAGATTAAAAAAAAACATACCTTACCATTATTCCATACCGTACTTTTAGATTATAAAAAAACATAGTTTACCGTAATTCCATACCGTAGTTTTAGATTTAAAAAAAAACATACCTTACCGTAATTCCATACCGTACTTTTAGATTAAAAAAAAACATACCTTACCGTAATTCCATACCGTAGTTTAAGATTTAAAAAAAACATACCTTACCGTAATTCCATACCGTACTTTTAGATTTAAAAAAAACATACCTTACTGTACTTTTAGATTAAAAAAAAACATACCTTACCGTAATTCCATACCGTTAAAAAAATACATACCTTACCGTAATTCCATACCGTACTTTTAGATTAAAAAAAAAATTACCTTACCGTAATTCCATACTGTACTTCTTGATAAAAAAAAAACCATACCTTACCGTAATTCCATACCGTACTTTTAGATAAATAAAAACATACCTTACCGTAATTCCATACCGTACTTTTAGATTAAATAAAAACATACCTTACCGTAATTCCATACCGTACTTTTAGATTGAAAAAAAAACATACCTTACCGTAATTCCATACCGTACTTTTAGATTGAAAAAAAAACATACCTTACCGTAATTCCATATCGTACTTTTAGATTAAAAAAAAACATACCTTACCGTAATTCCATACCGTACTTTTAGATTGAAAAAAAAACATACCTTACCGTACTTTTAGATTAAAAAAAAACATACCTTACCATAATTCGATACCGTTAAAAAAAAACATACCTTACCGTAATTCCATACCGTACTTTTGGATTAAAAAAAAACATACCTTACCGTAATTCCATACTGTACTTTTAGATTAAAAAAAAACATACCTTACCGTAATTCCATACCGTACTTTTAGATTAAAAAAAAACGTACCTTACCGTAATTCCATACCGTTAAAAAAAAACATACCTTACCGTAATTCCATACCGTACTTTTAGATTAAAAAAAAACATACCTTACCGTAATTCCATACCGTACTTTTAGATTAAAAAAAAACATACCTTACCGTAATTCCATACCGTACTTTTAGATTAAAAAAAAAACATACCTTAACGTAATTCCATACCGTTAAAAAAAAACATACCTTACCGTAATTCCATACCGTACTTTTAGATTAAAAAAAAACAAACCTTACCGTAATTCCATACCGTTAAAAAAAAACATACCTTACCGTAATTCCACACCGTACTTTTAGATTAAAAAAAAACATACCTTACCGTTCTTTTAGATTAAAAAAAAACATACCTTACCATAATTCCATACCGTTAAAAAAAAAACATACCTTACCGTAATTCCATACCGTACTTTTAGATGAAAAAAAAACATTCCTTACTGTAATTCCATACCGTTAAAAAAAAACATACCTTACCGTAATTTCATACCGTTAAAAAAAACATACCTTACCGTAATTCCATACCGTACTTTTAGATTAAAAAAAAACATACCTTACCGTAATTCCATACCGTACTTTTAGATGAAAAAAAAACATTCCTTACTGTAATTCCATACCGTTAAAAAAAAACATACCTTACCGTAATTCCATACAGTTAAAAAAAAAAAAACCTTACCGTAATTCCATACCGTACTTTTAGATTAAAAAAAAACATACCTTACCGTAATTCCATACCGTACTTTTAGATTAAAAAAAAACATACCTTACCGTAATTCCATACAGTTAAAAAAAAACATACCTTACCGTAATTCCATACCGTACTTTTAGATTAAAAAAAAACATACCTTACCGTAATTCCATACAGTTAAAAAAAAACATACCTTACCGTAATTCCATACCGTACTTTTAGATTAAAAAAAACATACCTTACCGTAATTCCATACCGTACTTTTAGATTAAAAAAACATACCTTACCGTAATTCCATACCGTACTTTTAGATAAAAAAAAAATACCTTACCGTAATTCCATACCGTACTTTTAGATTAAAAAAACATACCTTACCGTAATTCCATACCATACTTTTAGATAAAAAAAACATACCTTACCGTAATTCCATACCGTACTTTTAGATTAAAAAAAACATACCTTACCGTAATTCCATACCGTACTTTTAGATTAAAAAAAAACATACCTTACCGTAATTCCATTCCGTTAAAAAAAAAAAACCTTACCGTAATTCCATACTGTACTTTTATATTTAAAAAAAAACATACCTTACTGTAATTCCATACCGTTAAAAAAAAACATACCTTACCGTAATTCCATACCGAACTTTTAGATAAAAAAAACATACCTTACCGTAATTCCATACCGTTAAAAAAATATATACCCTACCGTAATTCCATACCGTAATTTTAGATTAAAAAAAATACCTTACCGTAATTCCATACCGTACTTTTAGATTAAAAAAAATACCTTACCATAATTCCATACCGTACTTTTAGATTAAAAAAAAACATACCTTACCGTAATTCCATACCGTACTTTTTGATTTAAAAAAAACATACCTTACCGTAATTCCATACCGTACTTTTTTATTTAAAAAAAAACATACCTTACCGTAATTCCATACCGTACTTTTTTATTTAAAAAAAAACATACCTTACCGTACTTTTAGATTAAAAAAAAACATACCTTACCGTAATTCCATACCTTAAAAAAAAAAACATACCTTACCGTAATTCCATACCGTACTTTTAGATTAAAAAAAACATACCTTACCGTACTTTTAGATTAAAAAAAAACATACCTTACCGTAATTCCATACCGTTAAAAAAAACATACCTTACCGTAATTCCATACCGTACTTTTAGATTAAAAAAAAACATACCTTACCGTAATTCCATACCGTACTTTTAGATTAAAAAAAAACATACCTTACCGTAATTTCATACCGTTAAAAAAAAACATACCTTACCGTAATTCCATACCATTTTTTTAGATTAAAAAAAAACATACCCTACCGTAATTCCATACCGAACTTTTAGATAAAAAAAAAACATACCTTACCGTAATTCCATACCGTACTTTTAGATTTAAAAAAAACATACCTTACCGTAATTCCATACAGTACTTTTAGATTTAAAAAAAACATACCTTACCGTACTTTTAGATTAAAAAAAAACATACCTTACCGTACTTTTAGATTAAAAAAAAACATACCTTACCGTAATTCCATACCGTTAAAAAAAACATACCTTACCGTAATTCCATACCGTACTTTTAGATTAAAAAAAAACATACCTTACCGTACTTTTAGATTTAAAAAAAACATACCTTACCGTAATTCCATACCGTACTTTTAGATTAAAAAAAACATGCCTTACCGTAATTCCATACCGTACTTTTAGATTAAAAAAAACATACCTTACCATAATTCCATACCGTAGTTTTAGATTAAAAAAAAACATACCTTACCGTAATTCCATACCGTTAAAAAAAACATACCTTATCGTAATTCCATACCGTTAAAAAAATACATACCTTACCGTAATTCCATACCGTACTTTTAGATTAAAAAAAACATACCTTACCGTAATTCCATACCGTACTTTTAGATTAAAAAAAAACATACCTTACCATAATTCCATACCGTTAAATAAAACATACCTTACCGTAATTCCATACCGTA
This sequence comes from Petrolisthes manimaculis, assembly GCA_034508575.1. Lineage (NCBI taxonomy): Eukaryota > Metazoa > Arthropoda > Malacostraca > Decapoda > Porcellanidae > Petrolisthes > Petrolisthes manimaculis. The sequence continues at coordinate 21,008 of JAWZYT010000480.1, forward strand.
CTTTTAGATTAAATAAAAATATTCCTTACCGTAATTCCATACCGTACTATTAGATTTAAAAAAACATATCCTACCGTAATTCCATACCGTTAAAAAAAAACATACCTTACCGTAATTCCATACCGTACTTTTAGATTAAAAAAAAACATACCTTACCATAATTCCATACCGTTAAAAAAAACATACCTTACCGTAATTCCATACCGTACTTTTAGATTTAAAAAAAACATACCTTACCGTAATTCCATACCGTTAAAAAAAAAATACCTTACCGTAATTCCATACCGTACTTTTAGATTAAAAAAAAACATACCTTACCATAACTCCATACCGTACTTTTAGATTAAAAAAAAACATACCTTACCGTAATTTCATACCGTTAAAAAAAAAACATACCTTACCGTAATTCCATACCGTACTTTTAGATTAAAAAAAACATACCTTACCGTAATTCCATACCTTTAAAAAAAACATACCTTACCGTAATTCCATACCGTACTTTTAGATTAAAAAAAAACGTACCTTACCGTAATTCCATACCGTTAAAAAAAAAACATACCTTACCGTAATTCCATCCCTTAATTTTAGATTTAAAAAAACATACCTTACCGTAATTCCATACCGTACTTTTAGATTTAAAAAAAAAACATACCTTACCGTAATTCCATCCCTTAATTTTAGATTTAAAAAAACATACCTTACCGTAATTCCATACCGTACTTTTAGATTTAAAAAAAAAACATACCTTACCGTAATTCCATACCGTACTTTTAGATTAAAAAAAAACATACCTTACCGTAATTCCATACCGTAGTTTTAGATTTAAAAAAAACATACCTTACCGTAATTCCATACCGTTAAAAAAAAACATCCCTTACCGTAATTCCATACCGTACTTTTAGATTAAAAAAAACATACCTTATCGTAATTCCATACCGTACTTTTAGATTAAAAAAAAACATACCTTACCGTAATTCCATACCGTAGTTTTAGATTATAAAAATACATACCTTACCGTAATTCCATACCGTACTTTTAGATTAAAAAAACCATATCTTACCGTAATTCCATACCGTTAAAAAAAAACATACCTTACCGTAATTCCATACCGTACTTTTAGATTAAAAAAAAACATGTCTTACCGTAATTCCATACCGTTAAAAAAAAACATACATTACCGTAATTCCATACCGTACTTTTAGATTAAAAAAAAACATACCTTACCGTAATTCCATAACGTTAAAAAAAAACATACCTTACCGTAATTCCATACCGTTAAAAAAAAACATACCTTACCGTAATTCCATACCGAACTTTTAGATAAAAAAAAAACATACCTTACCGTAATTCCATACCGTACTTTTAGATTTAAAAAAAACATACCTTACCGTAATTCCATACCGTTAAAAAAAAACATACCTTACCGTAATTCCATACCGTTAAAAAAAAACATACCTTACCGTAATTCAATACCGTACTTTTAGATTAAAAAAAACATGCCTTACCGTAATTCCATACCCTTCTTTTAGATAAAAAAAACATACCTTACCGTACTTTTAGATTAAAAAAAAACATACCTTACCGTAATTCCATAACGTACTTTTAGATTTAAAAAAAACATACCTTACCGTAATTCCATACCGTACTTTTAGATTTAAAAAAAACATATCTTACCGTAATTCCAAACCGTTAAAAAAAAACATACCTTACCGTAATTCCATACCGTACTTTTAGATTAAAAAAAAACATACCTTACCGTAATTCCATACCGTACTTTTAGATTGAAAAAAAAAAATACCTTACCGTAATTCCATACCGTACTTTTAGATTGAAAAAAAAATATACCTTACCGTAATTCCATACCGTACATTTAGATTAAAAAAAAACAAACCTAACCGTAATTCCATACCGTACTTTTAGATTAAAAAAAAACATACCTTACCGTAATTCGATACCGTACTTTTAGATTAAAAAAAATATATACCTTACCGTAATTCCATACCTTTAAAAAAAAAAATACCTTACCGTAATTCCATACTGTACTTTTAGATTTAAAAAAAATATACCTTACCGTAACTCCATACCGTTAAAAAAAAACATACCTTACCGTAATTCCATACCGTACTTTTAGATTAAAAAAAACATACCTTACCGTAATTCCATACCGTACTTTTAGATTAAAAAAAAACATCCCTAACCGTAATTCCATACCGTACTTTTAGATTAAAAAAAACATACCTTACCGTAATTCCATACCGTACTTTTAGAGTAAAAAAAAACATACCTTACCGTAATTCCATACCGTACTTTTAGATTAAAAAAAAATATACCTTACCCTCATTCCATACCGTACTTTTAGATTGAAAAAAAAAACTTACCTTACCGTAATTCCATACCGTTAAAAAAAACATACCTTACTGTAATTCCATACCGTACTTTTAGATTTAAAAAAACATACCTTACCGTAATTCCATACCGTACTTTTAGATTTAAAAAAAAACATACCTTACCGTAATTCCATACCGTACTTTTAGATTTAAAAAAATACATACCTTACCGTAATTGAGGCGCTCCCTTCAGAAGTGAGGCAAGCGACGCCAGCACAAAAGCGAGAAAACAGCAGTTGAAGTTGGGAGCATGTCAGGTTGTAGGTCAGCACTTGCCTCACTACTGAACAGAGGTCACGGTCACCCCGCTAAACACTCTGGGATGCTCTCAGCTGTCAACCATTGTTTTGTTTACTGTCATTTGCTTTGCTAATAATATTGTACCTTATCTTACTTTCTTTCAGTATTTTCATTAGAAACTTTCGCTTTCTTAATTAATTAAATAACCACCAACATTAAAAACAACAAAAAAAAAAAACGACCTCCATCTACACGGAACTGTGTGGTGAAAAGGCATGTTCTGTCTTTCACAAACACAGTTCATTGGCCCCTCCCCGCCAATGACTGTGGTCGACATCCAATTTATAAATATATAAATAGATTAATATAATAATAAATAGAAAATAGTGAACACAACAAAATAATTAACATTCTCTCTCTCTCTCTCTCTCTCTCTCTCTCTCTCTCTCTCTCTCTCAATATTGCCTGCAGTTATCATTTGTCATAATCATAAAAGTCGGCAGTCATTAAAGGTTCATCATTGCCATCATTTAGTTCAGTTTCAGGGTCATCTACGTCATCTTCCTCATCCTCAATGTTGATCCCCAGAATCCTATCCCAGTATCGTCTCTTAAGGTAAGGAGGGACAAGCTCAGAGACTAACACTTTGAGATCCTCTATCTTGGGTCTTGCAAGAGGGAGGAGGCTTGCATACTTCCATGGCACTAGTTTGTTTGACAAGTTAAAGGCACTCTCTGCTGCTTGATCTTTGATTCGGACGAGGTTAACCTTCGTGTCTGACCGTGACTCATAAAATGTGTATGATGCGCCACAACCATAACCTGCCCTGTAGTCTGATGATACACGAAAGTAGCAGCAGTCGGTGAATCTCAGGTTGGGTGCATTCCTTTTAACTACGTGTTTACGTAGCTGATCCCAGTCTTTGAAATCCTCCTGTTTCATCCTAGTCACAACAAATGGCTTGCCAGTAGCTTTCCTCGTTGTTCTGATGAGCTCTTCATGCTCATCTGGGGTGAAAATATAGTTGACCTTACGTTCTTCCTTTTCTATCAGGCCAAAGTCACGATCAGCTGCCATGTATGTATGCCCAGACTGATAGTAGATGTGGGTTATTTCCTTAAAGCGACCCTTATGGATGAGTGACAAGTAGAATAAAAGCAAAATAAAATTTTGTTTTGTCCAGCACAGTTATCTGAGAAAATTACTAACTCATCCATATCATCTTTCACGTATAAGTCAACAAACTTATTGATGCAGCTGCATATTTCTATGGCTCCCCTCTTAGCTGTTACCTCATCCCAGATAAACATATGACCTATCTTAGTTCTGTAGTCGTGAATGTTAAAGTTGTAGGTCCACATTTTTCTTTTATAAAAGGCAATTCCAGTTGATATCTTTGGCATAGGAAGCGCTTGCTGGAGGTCCATGCACAAAACCATAACATTATTTCCCCGGTCTGTCAACAACTTGTTGGGAAGCTCGTACCCTTTACTTGCCTTAGCCAAATGAATAGCATGTTGAGTTTCCAATTCCTTCTTCTGTTCAGCAGGCAACTCAGGATTCTTAATTTTTATCTGGAATGTATCGCACTTCTTGCAAGTATCTGTACGTGGCTTATAAAGTTGCAACTTAGGGAAGTGCAACTTCAACATGTCATCATAATAATGATATGTCACTGGAACATCATCTTCGTGGTTCTCTTCCAGCCAATTAACATAAAGCTTGTACATCTGACGACGACTTGTGATATCAGTGTCGAGATATTGCATGTTCGGTGACGTCTTTCGTGAGTAGTGGCTGGATATCGTAGGGAAGCTTCGTATGTGAGTCAATACTTTTTCAGTCCTGATGTCGTCCGTCTTGCCATTCTTCCCACCATTCGTCCCACGCTGATCCTTTATTGGCACACCACTAGATGTAATTTTCTTCTGTGCTCGATCCAAACGTGCTCGTCCTATACCATGCATACATGCAAACGCTTGTTTACACACCTGCACTGGCTGACCGAGCACTGTAACATAGTACACACGTGAGTGATCTCTCTGATTCTCTGGATTATCAGTCCTCCTTTTCACTTCATTAATCATAATCTGCTTTTGAAGATATGCAGTCTGAATATTCCAGTCCCCTGTTGACCAAAAATCACTGAACAGCTGCTCGACATTGTCATGCCCAACGATGTCGAAGCACTTTTTACTGCACGTACACGGCTCTCCAATATTTCGTGCAGACATCATCTTTTTTGTGGTGTGTGATTGGTATTCTTGACCAAGGTTACGCTTACGTTTTGAGACGTTTTTCTCCCACTGTGCCTCGTTCCTGTGACGTTTCATCACTCCCGAGGGTGAAGCATAGGACGAGCCATTGGTGGCCATTGTTCAATCAATATTGCGATAAAGAAAACACCAAACACGTTCCTCAATCGAAACACGCGCCAACACTGAAGGGGTGGGCTTGGTGGCGTGGGTGGTGGTAGTGACAGACGGCGCTGATTGGCTAGCAATCCAAGATGGCTGCCAGCATACTGGTCGCTAATTGGCTGCGGTCTTCTCTCGTGGCGTTTGCCTCACGTCTGAACGGAGATGAGAGGGGCACAGATAACGTTCAATTTTGTATGAGTTTCTATAGGAATTTCACCCTTAGATACCTTTCTAGTTCCATTTCGAGGCATTTTTTTGCACAGAGAGATTCTACACACCAATTCCAGACCGGGGCAAGTGATAACTCAGTTTCGACCACTCAGTCGCTTGCCTCACTTCTGTAGGGAGCGCCTCAATTCCATACCTTACATTTTGATTATAAAAAAACATACCTTACCGTAATTCCATACCGTACTTTTAGATTAAAAAAAAACATACCTTACCGTAATTCCATACCGTACTTTTAGATTAAAAAAAACATACCTTACCGTAATTCTATAGTGTACTTTTAGATTAAAAAAAAAACTTACTTTACCGTAATTCCATACCGTACTTTTAGATTAAAAAAAACATACCTTACTGTAATTCCATACCGTACTTTTAGATTAAAAAAACCCATACCTTACCGTAATTCCATACCGTTAAAAAAAAAACATACCTTACCGTAATTCCATACCGTACTTTTAGTTTAAAAAAAACATACCTTAGCGTAATTCCATACTGTACTTTTAGATTAAAAAAAAACATACCTTACCGTAATTCCATACCGTACTTTTAGTTTAAAAAAAACATACCTTACCGTAATTCCATACCGTACTTTTAGATTAAAAAAAAAACATACCTTACCGTAATTCCATACCGTACTTTTAGATTTAAATAAAACATACCTTACCGTAATTCCATACCGTTAAAAAAAAACATACCTTACCGTAATTCCATACCGTACTTTTAAATTAAAAAAAAACATACTTTACCGTACTTTTGGATTAAAAAAAAACATACCTTACCGTAATTCCATACCGTACTTTTAGATTAAAAAAAAACATACTTTACCGTACTTTTAGATTTAAAAAAAACATACCTTACCGTAATTCCATACCGTACTTTTAGATTTAAAAAAAACATGCCTTACCGTAATTCCATACCGTACTTTTAGATTTAAAAAACATACCTTACCGTAATTCCATACCGTACTTTTACGCACATGGGAATACGCACATGGGAAAATATGCACTTGGGAAAATACACACATGGGAAAATATACTCATGGGAAAATACACACATGGGAAAATACACACATGGGAAAATACGCACATGGGAAAATACGCACATGGGAAAATATGCACATGGGAAAATACGCACATGGGGAAAATACGCACATGGGAAAATACGCACATGGGAAAATACGCACATGGGAAAATACGCACATGGGAAAATACGCACATGGTAAAATACGCACATGTGAAAATACGCATATGGGAAAATACGCTCATGGTAAAATACGCACATGGGACAAAATTATCTATTAGATGCCATCAACAAATTGTTGATAGATACATAAATAGACGAGTAATTGACGAAGAAATGGGACATTTTGGTAATATTTTACAATTTTTAGTCAAAAATATATTATATAAAGTGAAATTTCTCATCATAGGAATAAGATAAATAGATACATGTATAAACCAAAAGATAGACAATAAAATTATCTATTAGATGCCATCAACAAATTGTCGATAGATAGATAAATAAATGAGTAATAAACAAGAAAAGTAAGACACTTTTGTCATATTTTACTATTTTTAGTCAAAAATATATTATATAAAGTAAAATTTTTAATCTTAAGAAATAGATAAATAGATACATGTATATACCAAAAGATAGACGATAAAATTATCTATTAGATGCCATCAACAAATTGTCGATAGATAGATAAATAGACGAGTAATAAATGAAACAATTAAGACACTTTTGTCCTATTTTATTTTTTTAGTAAAAAATATATTATATAAAGTAAAATTTCTCATCTTAGGAAATAGATAAATAGATACATGTATATACCAAAAGATAAACAATAAAATTATCTATTAGATGCCATCACCAAATTGTCAATAGACAGATAAATAAACGAGTAATAAATGAAACAATTAAGACATTTTTGTCATATTTTACAATTTATGGTCAAAAATATATTATATAAAGTGAAGTTTCTCATCTTAGGAAATAGATAAATAGATACATGTAAATACCAAAAAATAGACAATAAAATTATCTATTAGATGCCATCAACAAATTGTCAATTGATAGATAAATAGACGAGTAATAAATGAAACAATTAAGACATTTTTGTTATATTTTACAATTTTTAGTAAAAAATATATTATATAAAGTGAAATTTCTCATCTTAGGAAATAGATAAATAGATACATGAAAAAAACAAAAGATAGACAATAAAATTATCTATTAGATGCCATCAACAAATTGTCAATATATAGATAAATAGACGAGTAATAAATGAAACAATTAAGACAATTTTGTCATATTTTACAATTTTAGTTAAAAATATATTATAATAAGTGAAATTTCTCATATTAGGAAATAGATAAATATAATACATGTATATACCAAAAGATAGACGATTAAATTATTTATTAGACGACATCAACAAATTGTCGATAGATAGATAAATAGACGAGTAATTACCGAAAAAAGCGGGACACTTTGGTCATATTTTACTATTTTTAGTCAAAAATATATTATATAAAGTGAAATTTCTCCTCTTAAAAAATAGATAAATAGATGCATGTATATACTAAAATATAGACGATACAATTATCTAATAGATGCCATCAACAAATTGTTGATAGATAGAAAAATAGACGAGTAATTAACGAAAAAAGTGGGACACTTTGGTCTTTTTTTTACTATTTTTAGTCAAAAATATAATATATAAAGTGAAATTTCTCATCTTAGGAAATAGATAAATTGATACATGTATATACGAAAAGATAGACAATAAAATTATCTATTAGGTGCCATCAACATATTGTCGATAGATAGATAAATAGATGAGTAATAAACAAGAAAAGTAAGACACTTTTGTCATATTTTACAATTTTTTGTAAAAAATATATTATATAAAGTGAAATTTCTCATCTTAGGAATAAGATAAATAGATACATGTATAAACCAAACGATAGACAATTAAATTATCTATTAGATGCAATCAACAAATTGTCGATAAATAGATAAATAGACGATAAATTAACAAGAAAATTAAGACACTTTTGTCATATTTTAATATTTTTAGTTAAAAATATATTATATAAAGTGAGATTTTTCATCTTAGGAAATAGATAAATAGATACATGTATATACCAAAAGATAGACAATAAAATTATCTATTAGATGTCATCAACAAATTGTCGATAGATATATAAATAGACGAGTAATTAACGAAAACAGTGGGACACTTTGGTCATATTTTACTATTTTTAGTCAAAAATATAATATGTAAAGTGAAATTTCTCATCTTAGGAAATAGATAAATTGATATATGTATATACGAAAAGATAGACAATAAAATTATCTATTAGGTGCCATCAACAAATTTTCCATAGATAGATAAATAGCCGAGTAATAAATGAATAAATAAAGACACTTTGGTCATATTTTACAATTTTGTCAAAAATATATTATATAAAGTGAAATTTCTCATCTTATGAAAAAGATAAATTGATACATGTATATACGAAAAGATAGACAATAAAATTATCTATTAGATGCCACCAACATATTGTCGATAGATAGATAAATAGATGAGTAATAAATGAAATAATTAAGACACTTTTGTCATATTTTACAATTTTTAGTCAAAAATATATTATATAAAGTGAAATTTCTCATCTTAGGAATAAGATAAATAGATACATGTATAAACCAAACGATAGAAAATAAAATTATCTATTAGATGCCATCAACAAATTGTCGATAAATAGATAAATAGACGAGTAATTAACAAGAAAATTAAGACACTTTTTTCATATTTTACTATTTTTAGTTAAAAATATATTATATAAAGTGAAATTTTTCATCTTAGGAAATAGATAAATAGATACATGTATATACCAAAAGATAGACAATAAAATTATCTATTAGATGCCATCAACAAATTGTCGATAAATAGATAAATAGACGAGTAATTAACAAGAAAATTAAGACATTTTTGTCATATTTTACTATTTTTAGTTAAAAATATATTATATAAAGTGAAATTTCTCATCTTAGGAAATAGATAAATACATATATGTATATACCAAAATATAGACAATAAAATTATCTATTAGATGCCATCAACAAAGTGTCGATAGATAGATAAATAGACGAGTAATTAACGAAAAAATGGGACACTTTGGTCATATTTTACTATTTTTAGTCAAAAATATAATATATAAAGTGAAATTTCTCATCTTAGGAAATAGATAAATTGATACATGTATATACGAAAAGATAGACAATAAAATTATCTATTAGGTGCCATGAACAAATTGTCGATAGATAGATAAATAGACGAGTAATTAACGAAAAAAGTGGGACACTTTTGTCATATTTTACAATTTTTAGTAAAAAATATATTATATAAAGTGAAATTTCTCATCTTAGGAATAAGATAAATAGATACATGTATAAACCAAACGATAGACAATTAAATTATCTATTAGATGCAATCAACAAATTGTCGATAAATAGATAAATAGACGAGTAATTAACAAGAAAATTAAGACACTTTTGTCCTATTTTAATATTTTTAGTTAAAAATATATTACATAAAGTGAGATTTCTCATCTTAGGAAATAGATAAATAGATACATGTATATACCAAAAGATAGACAATAAAATTATCTATTAGATGCCATCAACACATTGTCGATAAATAGATAAATAGACGAGTAATTAACAAGAAAATTAAGACATTTTTGTCATATTTTACTATTTTTAGTTAAAAATATTTTATATAAAGTGAAATTTCTCATCTTAGGAAATAGATAAATTGATACACGTATATACGAAAAGATAGACAATAAAATTATCTATTAGGTGCCATCAACAAATTTTCCATAGATAGATAAATAGCCGAGTAATAAATGAATAAATAAAGACACTTTGGTCATATTTTACAATTTTGTCAAAAATATATTATATAAAGTGAAATTTCTCATCTTATGAAAAAGATAAATTGATACATGTATATACGAAAAGATAGACAATAAAATTATCTATTAGATGCCATCAACATATTGTCGATAGATAGATAAATAGATGAGTAATAAATGAAATAATTAAGACACTTTTGTCATATTTTACAATTTTTAGTCAAAAATATATTATATAAAGTGAAATTTCTCATCTTAGGAATAAGATAAATAGATACATGTATAAACCAAACGATAGAAAATAAAATTATCTATTAGATGCCATTAACAAATTGTCGATAAATAGATAAATAGACGAGTAATTAACAAGAAAATTAAGACATTTTTGTCATATTTTACTATTTTTAGTTAAAAATATTTTATGTAAAGTGAAATTTCTCATCTTAGGAAATAGATAAATAGATATATTTATATACCAAAATATAGACAATAAAATTATCTATTAGATGACATCAACAAATTGTCGATAGATAGATAAATAGACGAGTAATTAACGAAAAAATGGGACACTTTGGTCATATTTTACTATTTTTAGTCAAAAATATATTATATAAACTGAAATTTCTCCTCTTAAAAAATAGATAAATAGATACATGTATACACCAAAAGATAGACAATAGAATTATCTATTAGATGCCATCAACAAACTTTCAATAGATAGATAAATAGACGAGTAATTAACAAGAAAATTAAGACACTTTTGTCATATTTTACTATTTTTAGTCAAAAATATATTATATAAAGTGAAATTTCTCCTCTTAAAAAATAGATAAATAGATACATGTATATACCAAAAGATAGACGATAAAATTATCTAATAGATGCCATCAACAAATTGTTGATAGATAGATAAATAGACGAGTAATTAATGAAGAAATGGGACACTTTGGTCATATTTTACATTTTTTTGTCAAAAATATAATATATAAAGTGAAATTTCTCATCTTAGGAAATAGATAAATATATATATGTATATACCAAAAGATAGACAATAGAATTATCTATTAGATGCCATCAACAAACTTTCAATAGATAGATAAATAGATGAGTAATAAACAAGAAAATTAAGACACTTTTGTCATATTTTACAATTTGTAGTAAAAAATATATTATATAAAGTAAATTTTTCATCTTATTAAATAGATAAATTGATTTGAGGTTTGAGGTTGATTTGAGGTTGATTCAAGGTTTGAGGTTGAACCCAAAACCTCACCTAAAAAAAAAAAAAAATATATATATATAAATGAAAGAATGAATGAATGAATGAATGATAATTTTTTTATTCACATGCTTTTTTTCTAGACTATATAATTTTTAATAGTTACAGTGACACACATGTATGGTAACACTGGTAACCAATATGGTAACACTGCTAATGTGGATTTGAACAGAGAAGTATCAGCCAAGGTTTGTTTACATAACATAATTACTAATATCTGTTTATAATAATAATAACTGTTATTATATATTAATACTGTAATTATTTATTAGCTAATGTATGCTGTGTTATTATGATTAGGAGTAGGGGACAGGCTTGGGGGGGACTGGGGGGGGGGAGAATAGGGGGGGCAGGCTTGGGGGGGACTGGGGGGTGGGGGAATAAGGGGACAGGCTTGGGGTGCATAGAACACTGTTTTGAAACAAATAATGGGTATTTATTTAAACTTACGTACATGAGAATACGTACATGAGAATACGTATTCTCATGTACGTATTCTCATGTACGTATTCTCATGTACGTATTCTCATGTACGTATTCTCATGTACGTATTCTCATGTACGTATATTGATGTGTATATATGTACACATATACACATGTATATACACACACTCACACACACGTAAACAGGTACACACACACACACACACACACACACACAGGTCATAAGTGTATATATTTTATTTCCATGACCTGTATTTTATTTTCATGTATGTATTTTATTTCCATGACCTGTATTTTATTTTCATATATGTCTTTTCAGGTTGGTTAAGGTGGTGGTTGTTTTTGTGTACATTGGAGTGCCAGGATTCCTCCAAAGTCTGCTAGGAAACAGGACCAGAGATAATATACATATACAGGATATATACAGGATAATATAAACTAATACAGGATAATAAATAAGTATAGGTTGATTGTGGAAAATAGACAAAGAGAGACTATTGTCATGGGTGATAGGAATGAACATATAGGAATTTTAGGAGAAAAAGTGAATGGAAATGGGGAACTTTTGTTAAATTTCAAGGAAGAGAACATACGTACATGAGAATACGTACATGAGAATACGCACATGAGAATACACACATGAATAAAATAAATACATGAAAATACACATGTGAAAAGAATACGCACATAAAAATACGCACATGAGAATATGCACATGGAAATAAAATACACACATGGGAAAATGAAATAATTATCCATGTGAAAATACACACACGGGAAAATACACACACGGGAAAATACACACACGGGAAAATACACACACTGGAAAATACACACACTGGAAAATACACACACGGGAAAATACACACATGAGAAAATCTTTTGAATATATTTTTTAGGAGAGAGAGAGAGAGAGAGAGAGATTTGATGACTAACCATAAGAGAGAAGGATAGATTTGATGAGAGACAGTGGTGGGTGAGAAAAGGATAGGAAGGGTAAGGAATAGAAATAAAAGAAGTTTGATGAAGAGTTGGTGGAATAAAGATAATGAGAATGTGAGGAAGAAGAGGAAAGAGAGTAATAGGAAATGTAGAAGACTGAGGAAAAATGTAGGTAATAGGGGAGTATGTAGTGAGTATTTTGTTATATGTAGATGATGACTAGATTGGTACTCCTCTATGGACATACCATGGAGTGAAGTGTTCTATGATGGTAGCTGCTGGGGAAGTGAACTGTTGTTTAAGGCAAGAACAAAGTCACTGGAGGTGAATGATAGAATATATAGATGGAGTAATGAAGGCAGTATGGTGTGTAGGGAAGATGAGACAGTATGAAGGCAGTATGGTGTGTAGGGAAGATGAGACAGTATGAAGGCAGTATGGTGTGTAGGGAAGATGAGACAGTAGAACATGTGTTGATGGTATGTGATAAGTAGGAACGAGAGAGAGCTACCATGCTGAATGTGGTAATAAGTGAACTATATAGGAGAGAGAAAATGGAGGGAGATGTGATAAGTATGAACGAGAGGGAGCTTCCATGCTGAATGTGGTAATAAGTGAACTATATAGGAGAGAGAAAATGGAGGGAGATGGTGGAAGTGACAGTGACAGCCAAAGTGCTGCTAGGTCTGAGTGAACGAGAGCTGTACAATCCAGTGATAATAAAGAGTATGAAACAAGTTCTATAAAGGGTATGTATGGTTGAAGAGAAAATGAGTATATAGGGACGTGCAGGTTGTATAAGATAGAGAGAATGAAAGTATAATGTGTATATAATTATGTATTCTTTGGTACTGTTTTGGTTTGGTTTTCTCCTTAGAGGAAGACAGTGAGAGAGTACCGTTGTAAAGGTGACTCAGTCATCATCATCACTGGCAACACTGACGCCTGTAGAGGAAGACAGTGAGAGAGTACCGTTGTAAAGGTGACACTCAGTCATCATCATCACTGGCAACACTGACGTCTGTAGAGGAAGACAGTGAGCGAGTACCACTGGCAACACTGACGCCTGGGTTTGTTTACCTCTGTGAAGCTCAAAGCCTGGCAGGGGAATATTTTAGTATTTATTTGCATTTTAAGGGCATTTAAGGATATTTTAAGGGCTCAAGATTATATTAAGGGTTAGTTAAGGGTATACAGTTAATGGTGAAGGGACATAAATAAGGGTAAGTTGGTGAAATAAGGGAATTTTGAAGGGTTTAAATAAGGGTGGATAATAATGGCTGTGCTAAAATGTTACCATAAATATTAGAATGACTTTGTTTTATTATTTTTAAGGGCTCACTGTTATTTTAAGGGTATATAAATAAGGGCAAATTGGAGAAATAAGGGGATTTTATTGATAAAGGATTTAATTAACAAGAAATATATTAACGTTAAATTTATTTATTTCAGAAGTGGGATTACAGAAGAAGGATTTACATACGAAGATTTACATCAAGGAGGATTACAATGACTACACCAAGGTATTTATGTAGAAGAATTATTATGGGATAAATTTACAGAAAACCTGGGTTCACTATATTGTATATATTAGTATCATTACCCACTAAAAAAAAAAAAAAAAAAAATATTCTAAAAAAAAATATATATATATTCTAAGACACTTTTTATCTATGGTGTTTCTCTCGGAAATGTCTCGTTTTCGAGATATGCCCCATTTACAAACATGATTTGGAAACTAGTCTTACCTAACCTGACCTAACCTAACCTAGACCACAGCAGACTACCGGGACCTAACCTGGGCAAACTACCGGACCTAACCTGGGCAAACTACTGGGTATAACCAGTGTAATCTTTCATAAAATGACCTGGGCAAATTTCCAGGACCTAACCTAATGTGGTGATACTGCTCAAGCCTAGCCGAAAACCCAGTTATTCTGTAATAATACCTTATGATCTATCTATCTATCTATAGCTCTGATGCCTCGCTCCCTCCGGGAACTCCCCCCAAGGGGTTGGCCACGGCAGAAAAGTCTCCAGTCTTCCCTGTTCCAACACTCCCTCCTTACTTGGTCCAGCCCTTCCCTCCCTCTCACATTACTCTCCTTTACATACTCTTCCACTCTGTTCTGCCATCTAACTGGTGGTCTGCCTCTCACACCACGTCCCACAACTTCACTTCCATACACCTTATTTACAAACTCCTCACATTGCATTCTCTCTACATGTCCAAACCACCTCAATGTATTACATTTCACATTATTATTATTACTACCATTTTTATTTTTATTATAACTACTATTATTATTACTACTTCAACTACTTTTATGATTATTATTATCGGTAAATATTGAAAGAATTATAGTTATTGTGTATGGTGTTTCTACCTTCATTACCCATTTATTTACACCATTCTAAGACTTTTTATTTATAGCATTTCCTCTGTAAATGCCCCATTTCCAAGATAGGTCAATTTAAAAATTAGCCTGACCTAACCTAACCTAGACCACAGCAGACTACCGGGACCTAACCTGGGCAGACTACCGGGACCTAACCTGGGCAGACTACCGGGACCTTACCTGGGCTGACTACCGGGACCTAACCTGGGCAAACTACCGGGACCTTACCTGGGCTGACTACCGGGACCTAACATGGGCAGACTATCGGGACCTTACCTGGGCTGACTACCGGGACCTAACATGGGCAGACTACCGGGAAATAATCGTGATAAAGTACAATAAATGACGGGCAAAATACTGGGAAACCAGCCGGATCTGGCAACACTGCTACAAAATGGTAATAGAGAGTTCTCACTCAGCTGGTCGACTTGACGTCACAATGTAAACATCCGCCATGTTGGGAGGCTGGCAGGGTTGCCATTTGGTATTTTTCATTACCAAATCGGGCCCAATATGGTAATGAAAAATCTGTTTGGTAATATATATTTTGATTTGAAAGGTAAATTGTGTGATGTCTTGTAGATTAACTTACTGTACAACAAAACCTTCATCTACAAAACCTTCATTTTGCATCTGCATAAAAAGCCTCAATGCCTTCCAGCAAAGATCCCCCAACACCATATATTCTCAACACCTCTGACATAGCTCTCCTATCAACCCTATCGTATGCCTTCTCCAAGTCCATGAAGGCAGCATACAACTTCCTACCTTTCCCTATATATTTCTCCACTATCGATTTTAATACAAATATCTGGTCCACACATCCTCTACCCTTTCTGAACCCTCCCTGTTCCTCACCAACTTTATTCCCTGTCACTTCCATCAGTCTCTCAGTTAGAACCTTCCCATACACCTTCCCTGGTACACTAAGAAGGTTTATTCCCCTATAGCTACCACACTCCTCCTTACTCCCCTTCCCCTTATACAACGGTACAATAGTAGCCCTCCTCCAATCCTCTCCCTGCCTCCATGCCAATGTACATATAAGCAACATCCACTCCACCACTACCCCCCCCCCCCCATACTTTAACATTTCAGCAGTTATCCCATCTACCCCCGGTGCCTTTCCCATCTTCAACTTGCCTATTGCTTTCCTAATCTCTTCCCTTCCTAATTCTCCCTGAGCATCCTGTCGTCTACTACCTGCCTCCATCCCCATGCATGTCACCACTGCCTCCCCTCCCGTCCCCTCATTCATCAAACGATCAAAATGCCTCTTCCACACTTCTTTAACTTCCTCACTTCCACTTACAGTAACTCCATCCTCTTTTTTTCATTCTCACACAACCAGACTTTCCTTCTCCTCTTTCTCTTTTAACCTCCTTCCAGAACAGTTTCTTATTTTCCCTAAACTTCTCACTCAATTTCCTACCAAACTCCTCATCCATTCTCCTTTTACTGTCACTCACCAACCTCTTCACTTGCCTCTTACAAACATTGTACTCTCTCTTCCACCTCTCTTCCACTTCCTCTGGCACATTCCTCAGTAGCATTCTCCTATAAGACTTCCTTTTCATCGTTATTGCATCCATTACTTCCTCGGTCCACCATGCACTCCCTTTCTTGCCCCCCCCCCCCCCAACGGGAATCGCCTTGACGAGGTGGTGGGGCTTGCGTGTCTCTATGACCTGGCGAGCTAGGCTAGAGGGGGCTTTGGCCCCTGCTCTGCCCCAATTTTGGGGAGAGAGGATTTCCCATGCTAGTAAGGTCGCCAGTGAGAGACCAGACTAAATGGTTGCTATGCAATAGGCTGCCAGTACGGGCCAACAGTGCTGCCCTCCAGAGGGACTGCCTTCTAGGGGCAGTCCTATGTTGGATGGTTGGGTGTCTGGGCCGGGAGATGTTGGGGAAGGGGGTCTCAGCACCGTCGTGGGCAAACGTTCGAGCCATTGGGGTGCTTTTTAAAACGAGTGGCCCCGTGGGGGAAGAGGTACCCCGCCCGCGGCGACCAGCGCTCGGTCCCCTCATCTGCCCGGTTGGTAGTTGCTCTTGGCTCCTGGGGCCAAACATATTAAATCAATGATATATGGATAAACTAAAACCAAAATCTCTCTCTCGAGCGGTGGTCGACCAGGCCCTCGAGACGCCAAAATCTGGTCGTGGTGATGAGCAGAGAGCTCCAAATATGAGTAGACCCAGCAGGTCGAGTGTAGTGTCAGATAACCGTGTTAGTGGTTGTGACACATTGATAATAACGAATGTACAGGCATCACTTTCGTATGGCGCTATCCACTCCATTTTTAAGTGTTTCGGAGTAGTCCTTCGTATCCGAATCACTTATGACTGTGATTGTAGGTCTAATCGGTGTTATATTACATTCAAAACAAATGCTGCTGCCAAAGCAGCATTTGAGGCAAAAGATTCTCTGACAGTGGGGGATACTCACTGTAAAGTTCAGTTAATGCGGTCTGCCAATGTAGTAGATAGTGATAATGACTACCGTCCTAACATTTTTGATGACTCTACAAAGAATGTCCCAAAGGAACGTCAGGTTCCAACACCCTTTTGGTTTGTGGCGTATTACAGGGAGGGACGTGGTAATCTTGTCCATGCTTCCCGTTATTTGGAGAAAGAAATTGGAGTACTACCAATGGGCTACATAAAGAAATATGGTAAGGGCGTCTTAATCAGAGCCAAAGATCTTACTCAGGCCATGATGCTCCTCAATCTCCCCTGTCCTACTGATAGCATGTTTGAATCTATCAAACCACACCGAACATTCAATTATAGCAAGGGGCGTATATATAATGAAGACCTATATGAATTCTCAGAAGAGGACATTCTTGCTATGTGCCCAGACAATGTCCAACGAGTAACAAAGATGAAAGGCAGTAAAAATATGATCATCCTCACTTTTTATGGTTCGCATATCCCAGATCGCATTAACATTAACCCCACCTCTTTTGAGGTGAAGCCTTTTGTTGAGCATCCCTTACAGTGTTTCTGTTGTTATGAGTTTGGTCATGGGAGGAGGAACTGCAACAACCGTTCCCGATGTGGTAATTGTTCTGCTTCTGACGCACATCTTATTTCTGAATGTCGGTCAGAGAGTTACTGCTTTTACTGCAGAGATGCTCACCCCTTGCGGTCTCGCCAATGTAAGATGTACCTCCTTGAGCAGGATATTCTCCACTTGGCTAATACCCAATTCATTAGTATTGGTAGTGCCAGACGGCAACTCAACTTCAGGCGACAGAAGGATGGTGGTGTTAAGACATACGCCTCCACCCTTCGCCCCAAATCAGATGTAGCACCCTCTCAACCCTCTCAAGAGGCAGCTGCTTTATGCTCCAGTGAGAGCGTTTCTAAGGTTACACTACATAATACCTTCTCTGTTTTGGAAACCTTATCAGACACTCATTCTGGTGACCCTTCAACTAATGACAATTCTGCAACTTTAGCTAAAGGTGTCCATGTGGTAGAGGTTCACGCTGCCACACGCTCTCCAAAAAGGAAACTTAAGTCACCTAAACGGTCACAGAGACGTCTTCATGGTTCCTGTGAGGCACTTGACTCAATAGATGTTCCTCCTTATAAGGCAACCATCTCTGAGGAATCATCCATAGTTTCCTCTCAATGTCACCAGAAGCGTTCTCGTGGCTCTGATGAATCTCTTGATTCAACAGAAGTTCCTCCTCACAAGTTTTCTTCAGGACCATCAGAGGAGCGTGAAGTTAATGTGGATGCCACTGATGACGCGACTTCAAAAGATTCAGTTTGTTCTCCGCTAGAACAGCAGAGTGATTCTACCCCAAGTACTACTCCTCGGGTTCGCTCTTCTAGTGGCCCAGGATTTGACAAAACGTATCGTTTGAGTAGACCCTCAGGTCGAGGTGGTAGTGGGAAGTACCTCCATGAGGCTTCCCATAAACCAGGACCAAAGTAACACTTTTTAAGGTCCTTCAGTGGAATTGCCGTGGCTTGCGTGCTTCTTGGGAAGAACTTCGCATTCTTCTCTCTAGTTTCTCTCCAGCATGTGTTTCTCTTCAAGAGACAATGCTTGGGGACTACATTCCTGCCAGTCCTCCAGCATATTCTGCCTTTTATTCAAATTCATTTGAAGGGCAGGGTCACCATGGTGGCTCTGCCATCCTAGTTCGTCGAGATATCCCATGCACGAGCCTGGAGCTTGACACACCGCTCCAGACTGTTGCTGTTGAGGTTTTTATGGACCGCCCCTACACTGTGTGCAGTCTATACCTTCCTCCCAGTGTTACAGTAGAGAGGGGTGATCTCAACCGTCTTGTACGGGACCTTCCCTCTCCCTTTATTTTATTGGGTGATTTTAATGGACGTCATCCTCTGTGGGGTGATAGTTCGATCAACCCCAGAGGTGTTTTATTAGCTTCTTTTATTGAGGATGAGGGATTAGGGGTTTTAAATACGGGAGATGTGACACATTTTAATAGCCCAACTGGGACTTTTACCGCCATTGACATATCCCTTTGCTCACCCAGTGCTCTGTTAGATTTTACTTGGAGAGTGTTGCCTGATTTATATGGTAGTGACCATTTCCCTATGCTTTTAGAAGGTAACAAGTATGAACCTCAGTCTTGTCTTCCTAGGTGGAAATTAGAGAAGGCTGACTGGCAGTTTTTTAGAGAGCTAACTTCTTCGGTCTCTTCAGTAGCTGATTTTGGTAGCTGTGATGAGGTTGTAACATATTTCACTGATGTACTCCACTCTGCCGCTCTCAACTCTATCCCTAAAACTTCTGGCTACTTTCCCAAACGTCCTGTCCCTTGGTGGTCACCAGTCTGCACCACTGCTGTGCGGGAGAAGCGCGCTGCTTTCTCTCACCTTCGTCGCAATCGTGGGGACCCAACTCTTTTAGAGGACTTCCGACGGGCAAGGGCCCGGGCTAGACAAGTTTTAAAAGAGGCACGACGTGCATCTTGGAAGGCCTATGTGTCTTCAATTAATAGTAAAACTCCACTCACTCAAGTGTTCAAGAGAGTCCGTAAGATGGCGGGGAAGTTTTCTCCTAGTTCTCCACCTGTACTTAAGGTCAATGGAGTTCAGATTATGGATAGTTTGACAGTGGCCAATACCATGGCGGAGGCTTTTGCTAGAGTCTCCAGCCGTGACTCTCGACCTCTGGCTGTGAGACATGAGTTAAGAGCCAAGGAGCGTACAGCCCTGAATTTCTCAGGGAATGAGAATGAAAGTTATAACCCTATATTCACCCTGAGAGACCTGCATTCTGCTCTCTCTCTCTGTGGGGACACTTCTCCTGGGCCAGACAACATCCCATATGCAATGTTGCGACACTTGGGTGAGGAGGCAATCTCATTTCTCTTAGCTTTATATAAGAGAATCTGGGTGGAGGGTGTCTTCCCTTCTGGGTGGAGGGTTGCTACCATCCTTCCTTTCCCCAAGCCAGGCAAAGACTCTAGTGTTGCCCTCAATTACTGACCAATTGCTTTGACCTCGTGTTTTTGTAAACTATTTGAGAAGATGGTGAATGTCAGACTGGTATACTTCTTGGAACGGGGTGATTTTCTGTCTCCGTCCCAGTCGGGTTTTCGTAAACATCGTTCCACTACAGATGCTCTGGTCAGGTTGAAAGCTGCTGCATGTGAGGCCTTTGCACAACATCAACACCTTGTCTGTGTATTCTTTGATTTAGAGAAAGCATATGACACTACATGGCAATATGGCATCCTGCAGCAGCTCCATGTATATGGCCTGCGAGGTCGCCTTCCACGCTTTCTTAAAGAGTTTCTTAGTGGTCGCAGTTTTTCTGTAAGGGTTGGTACAGCTCTCTCAGCATCTGTTGCACAGGAGGAGGGCGTCCCTCAGGGAAGTGTCCTCAGTGTCACATTGTTTGCAGTAGCAATTAATGCCATTGCCTCATCCCTTCCGGACGGTATAGCCAACTCGATGTACGTTGATGACCTAGCAGTCTGGTTTGCTGCCTCCCGTATGTCAGTGGCGGAGCGACGCATGCAGCTTGCCCTTGACAGAGTGTCACGTTGGACTGGTTCTCATGGGTTTCGATTTTCTCCTGCCAAGACGGTTGCTATGCACTTCTGCCGCATCCGAGGTGTCCACCCTGATCCGGACTTATTCATGTATGGTCATCGGATACGCTGTGTCGAGGTGTCTCGCTTTTTGGGTCTCCTTTTCGACAAACGTTTGACTTGGGTTCCCCACTTACGTACACTTAAGGTCTCTTGCCTCAAGGCTCTTAATCTGTTGAGGGTTCTGAGCCATACTACCTGGGGGGCTGATCGGGCCACCCTCCTTCGCCTATACCGTGTTTTTATTAGGTCAAAACTTGATTATGGGTGTGAGGCGTACTCCTCTGCCACAGATGTCCGTCTCAGAGTTTTAGACCCTGTTCATAATGCTGGGATACGTCTGGCAACTGGAGCGTTCAGGTCATCACCAATCCCCAGTCTCCTGGTGGACGCTAACGAACCACCTCTAGATCTCCGTCGCCAGTCCTCAATGGTTCGTTGTTGGCATCGATTACATCGACTTCCCGACTCCCTTCCTTGCTTGGCGGTGTCATCTGATATCATGTCTAATTATTACCTTTCACATTCTCGTACACCTTGGCCCTTTGGCTTCCGGGTCAGGAAGGCTATGGAGGAGATGGGAATTGAAGATTTCCAGATTCGTCCTGTGAGGGTCCCCAGGGTGGCTCCATGGCTTCTTCCACATGTTTTTTCCTGCACCTGTTTTACAGACAAAAAAGAATCTCTTCCTCCTCCAGTGGCTCGTTCCCTGTTTTTAGAACATGACTTCACTCACAGGGAGTCCCTCCCTGTGTACACAGATGGGTCAAAGTCTGATGCTGGAGTTGGTTTTGGAGTTGTTTTTCCTGACTTTTGCCGTGGTGGTAGACTTCCTTCTGTCATGTCGATTTTCACTGCTGAGCTCTCGACCATTTTATATGCCATCCAAGTGATTTTTACTCTCCCTCAGCCTTCTTTTACTATTTATAGTGATTCCTGTAGTGCCTTGCAGGCCTTGTGCAATTTTAACTCTCCCCATCCCCTGGTGTTGGCCATCCTTGAGTGGCTTGTCCTCCTGGGTCGTCGTGGCCGCAAAGTCACTTTCTGTTGGGTCCCGGCCTATGTTGGTGTCGATGGTAATGAGCGAGCTGATGCCCTGGCTAAGGCTGTGGTCTACAATTCTCGGCCTCCTGCCGGGCGTCATCCTGTCCCTGCAGTGGACCTTCGACCCTATTATAAATGCTGCCGTTCGTTCCTGCTGGCAGGACAGATGGGACGCAGTCGGGGCTAACAAGCTCCGTGACATCCGCCAACGCCTTGGTTTGTGGAGCTACAACGGCCTGTCCCGCCGGTGGGAGACGGCTCTTGTCCGTCTCCGCATTGGCCACACATTATTGACTCATGGCTTTTTAATGGACAGGATTAACCCTCCCTACTGTGATGATTGTCTGGTCCCTTTGACAGTGAGGCATATTATTGTTGAGTGTCCCAGTTTTGGGGACCTGCGTCGTAGGCACCTCTCCGAGTACCGGGTGGGTGACGGTTCTTACAGTCTCTCCCGGGTGCTCGGGGAGGAGGCTTGTAGTGTGGGAGGGAACACCCTCTCCTATGTGGAGGAGGCTGGCCTCCTCCATAAATTGTGATTTTATTATACTTATGGTTTTTAGATAGTTTGATATTATTTAGTCTTGATTCTTTTTTTATATATTAGTTAAGTTGACGCATTCTTTTAGTAATGGTGTGTGTTTATAGTTTGTGTGTAATTTAGTTATGATGTGTGTCCCTTTCGGGAGTTTGTGATTTTGTTAGTTGAGGATAATAATTTTGTGTTGGGCGGTATATGACCCTGGCTGTTGCGCCGCCAGATGCCTAGTTGCATCAATAAATAAATTCTAATTCTATGCCAAGAAACAAATAAGCTCCCTTCCGTATAGCTTCCACCACCCTTTCAGTAGGTCTGGGCCTGGAGTAAGCTCCATCATCCCTGGGGGTTAGAGTAAGAATTCTTCATCAACAAATGTTTTATTTGACCAGGGATGGACCTCTTTCTCTGCCTCCAAAATCTTACAAGCCAGACAGAAAGAGAAAGAAAGATGGGGACTGGGGAAGTGGCTGAGTTGGTATTTTCTTTCACTCAGACTCAAATACTTTCTTCTGATGAGCTCAGATTTCTCTTCTGTTTTGTTTTTCTGCCAGATCTTCCTGATCGCCTGGGTACTGTGCCGCTAGTGGGAGGAAAGCCATGCTTGGTCTTCGTCTGTGAACAGTGCCACTGGTAAATGGTTGATCAAGCCCTTCCTCACTCATTGATGTACTCGATTCTTGCTCTTCTCATGTTCTTGTCTTTTTTCTTTTCCTTTTCCTGCACTGTGTCAAGTTTTGAAATGTTCCACTGAACAAATACCAGGCTCACCTACACACCCTGCACAGTAATAAAGTGTTGCCTTTCGAGCAGGGTGGCACACCCTACATTTTCTCTGTTTCTTTTGATCTTTCCATTTCACGAAGTGGTGTATATTAGATGATGGCTGCTGAAGACGGGGACCATGAACTTTCTGGTTAGCATATACCTCTGCCAACGCTGCTGCACCCAAATTGTGTTCTGCTAGCAGTTCTTTACCTACGATTTCCAGGAACTGAAGAAATTCTGTGGTGCCTCTGCACACATTCCTGTATGCTATGAGTGCATTCAGTGCAATCCTAAACAGGAAATGTATCTTTATTTTTTTTTAACCAGGCAAGGGATTTTTTTATCATAGTGATATGGTTCAAGAAGTTGGTCAGCCAAGTCTACACTTCCCATTTTCTGATTATTTTTTTAATGTGTAGTGGTCTGTTGAAGAAGACTGTTTGATTTCCAAAATAAGTCTTCTTGTATTCCACAATGTTGACGGTATACTTAGTTGTGAGTACACAAACATCCTTCTTGTCCATCCACTTCACAACTAGAGCATTTCCTTTCCTTGCGAACACTGACTGCTTCTTGTCCAATTTCATGTTTTGCACTTCTTTAGGTGGTCCTCCTCCACTTCGGACGACTCCTGTCAAAAGTGTCCTCTGAGTTTCCAAATAATCTGCTAATCTTAGGCTTGTGTACCAGTTATCAGTTATCACATGCCTTCCAGAATTTAGCAGATCTTTCATGAGAAAGACAACTATTCGTTCCGACACAGACAATCTTGAGGCATTAGGATCTTCAACCATATAAGTGTCTTTACCATAGTATAAGTGAAAATTCCATGAATATCCTTGCCATTCCTCATCAGATGGACACAAAACAAACACCTTCACACCAAATCTTGCTCTTTTGCTTTTTATGTACTGGCGAAAACCCAATCGTCCACACCACATAATAAGGGCCTCATCAATAGCAATGTGTTTGCCAGGTTTCATCACTATCTGGCTCCTCTCTCGCAACACATCTAAATATTCTTCAATTCTTGTCTTGGGGTCATCTTTCCTCACATGTTCTGGCGAAGAAAATCTCAAGAATTTCAAAATACTGAAAAATCAATCACGACTCATTATTTCTTTGCAAAATACAGGTGGTCCTTTGATCAACCAATCATGCTGCCATTAGTGAGCCATCTTAGGAAGCTTGCATATCCCCATTCCAATTAGCAGTGAAATGAAAGTGAATATATCATCTTGCGTAACATTAAACCACTTGAGGGAGTTCACTTTTCCTCTTTTTTCTGGATGATGAGCAAAATACATGTCTACTCTTGTATTTGTCCATTCACATATTTTGTTCACCAAAATGTTATCAAAATATGCCTTAAACGCATCTCTGGGTGAGCGTGATTCAAACCATAATAATTGGTATTGAATTTTGGAATATCCTCTGGACGTAGTTACGGATTCTAGGGCTTAAGAAAATCTGCTGTTACTTCAACAGACTATGAGAGGGAAACAGAGTCCCTTGAGTAGACTCCTTCATGGAAATATCCCCAATATTCCACCCTAGTTGCCGAACATCCAGATTCTAAACAAAGTAGGAAGTCAAACCCAGTAGTTAAAACTTAACAATAAATATTTAATGAAAAATGAAGTTACTATGAGACAAGAATAATTATAAAGATAATACAATTAAACATCAAAATACAATAGTACAACAGAATACCTGACCGCTCTTTAACTCAATTATCAAACATGATCAACAATCACTGGGTCTTACTGAGGAAGATCACACCGTCACCCATTCAGAGTTAATCACAAACACGTAATACATACGGCAATACTTATAATAATAATAATAAACACATTTCACTGTTATGCTTGAAAGATTATAGAACAATAATAATAAGTGTGAAAGTATGGGAAAAAAATAATATATATATACTAAATACCTCTATAGCCAGGAAACAACCGGCTTTCCTCCCAGCAACCATTTAACACCACTCTCCTAAGGGCACTCGTCCGCCCTTATATACACTGTCATTCGACTGCTGATTGGCTGATACTGCAGACCACAAGTCTCTGAGGCGCGGCTTCCACTAGCCCGTCACCGTCATCACCGTCACCGTTAGTGACGTCACGAACGGAAGCTGAAATAGAAATCAATGGCCCGGGAGCTCCGGCCCATCACGCTGACGGCCACCAGCAAAAGATGAATAATTTCATCTTTTGACGGAGTGATGGCGGCGGTGTTGACCACCATCGATGGTGTTTGATATCTTGGATATTATGAAAATAGGAATATTAAGCAATTGCACACGGAAAAAGATATGAGATTACATTAGTCATATAAATATTTAAATGTATTTACATAAAGTGTGTGCATTCATGGATCAAGACCAATTTTTTATAGATGAATCTGGAAATCTGACAACACTGCACATTCGTACGCATCTCGGCTGCGCAGCTCATGTAAACAAAAACACCGTGTAGGCCTACTGGTACACACTACACAGGCAGTCCTCCTCATCACTTTACTGGCGAATATATTCCTCACAGCCCTCTTGTAGCACCAAGCCACCTACAACAAATTGTTATCAGGTACGGTACTATTTTTATGCACAATTATCCATAGTGTATTCAGTATTAATTTGTAAAAATTGGACCTATGATGATTATAACAAAACTCTCAATCATAATTTTTATCTCGTTTACTACATTATGGAATAATTTCATCTCACATATGCACATCACTAACCCTCATTCCTCTTGGAAAATCATTAAGTAGATAAAGTTAACACCAGACTAAGCAACTTTATGTTAAATTAATGGGTGCCACTGTAAATTATGCTTATTTATCTGTGTTCGTGCTGGGTAATGGGCTAGTTTATTATTAACAATGCTGTCTTTTACCAGAATGACAACTGTGGTTATGGACGAATCTCTGATCAACATGATGTCCTCCTATCCGTGGATTTATGATACAACCCATGAGAAATACAAGGACATCATTATGAAGAGAAATTCATGGAGTGAGATTGCCAACCGCTTGAAAATGAATGGTAGGAGATTATATACAGTATATATACCTAATTAATAGTGAAGACTAGACAGGACAAAGTTAGGTTATTTGTGAATAATGGAAGATAGGGATAAAATTGCACAAAGTTTTCTGGCTGGAGGTTCTCAAATTGGCTTCAATAGCAAAAATAAAAGGTGTATTAAAATGTGCTTTGCATAAATTCGAATAGCTGCAACTAAATATGTGTACTAATGCAAATTATAAATAAGTATACAGAATCCTGTACAACTTAAAACATGACCTGATTTAAAGGCATTTTTGTAGTTCATGCATGATTTCAGACATTATAATTTATAAAATGGATAAACATATGTTTTCATTAAACTGGAAAGTGACGAAGTGTATGGTTAGGTTCCTCTATATGCAAGTCCAGAAAAGCATGGACATTCAATGCAGTTGGGCTTTGAAAATACTATAACCTTATTGATATTTTAATTTTGTTACAGAGGAACAGTGTAAGAAGCGTTGGGCAAGTATCCGAGACAGGTATGTTCGACTCAAGAGGACCTTGGAGAAGCCCATACCCTGTGGCTCAGGTGCTGATACCATTCCCAAAGTGAAATGGGAATTGTACCATCTAATGGATACACTACTGCATCATTGTAGAGCACATCGCAAGTAAGTTTGTAAATTCTTCTTATTTATTGTATTGTGGTGTTCCAAGCAATTTTCTTTGTATTGTCTATTTTTCTTAATTAGTTTCCGTGGTCCTGCTGCTGTTCACCCTAATATTTTCCAGCCTACTACATTCCTTCACAAAATGGTAGATTGTCTCTTCTATGTCTTCATTACACAGTGTACATTGTGTGTTCCCTCCCATCATTCTTGCTCTCCAATTTAAGTTCAGCGTATTTGTACGGCACTTATAACTGATTCTTAACTAGCAGTAAACTCCAATTTCTATTTTAAAATAAATTACTGCACTCCAGTTAAGTGGCCCACAGTTGTAAAGAGATTGGACCACCTTGCCTTAATTCATCATAATATGTTGTTCCTCTTGTATTTCAGGCAAACATAAATTTTGTCAGTGTTTTTATTTTTACATTAAATACTATCTTTCAGAGGAGGCAACAGTTTCGAGCTCACATCAACACCTGAAACATCGACCACACCATCACCTGACACATCAGACCACTTGGATACACCTTCACCTTCTTCATCCAATGAATTAGAGGCACCAGGCACCGTCCAACAATCCAACAATGAAGACTACAAGGAGATATTAGTATAGCATATTTCTTGTAAGGTAGCTGTAATGGTAACAAAATTTGAATCTGTCAAGTTTATTTTGAATAGCATGGTAGGGGCATGGTTTCATCTTGGCCAAATCGATACATATAAATGATTAAGGTTTCAAGGACATTGTGTATAGTTAATATTTGTTCAAGAAAATTATATATAGGTAAGTTTCTTGATATTGATTTGGTATTATTTTCTTTTGTGTTTATATATTTAAAGGTTATCAGTATTATAACATTTTGGATAGCAGTTTAACTAATCTGAAACACTTTTATAAGGGAAAACTGTCCATATAAGCTGGATAGTGCAGTCAGGATATGCTCTCTTACAAAAAATATTGAAGTTTAATATCATGCATTCCAAATCTGCAGATGCATCAGTGAAGAAGATGGCATGCCTAAAGTTATCCACCCACCAGGAAAGAAGACAATGAAAAGGAAGGCGTCACAGGTGTTGCCATGTTCTTCGAAGAAGACAAAAAGTGACACCTCTGGATGGAAGGAGTCACTTGTAGATATTTTAAGGGCCAATCAGATAGAAAGGGCCAATAAGGCAGAAAGGGCAATTCAGGCAGAAAGGGGCAATTCAGGCAGAAAAGGCCAGTCAGGCAGAAAGGGCCAGTCAGGCAGATAGGGCAAATCTCACGTCTGGAGATTATGCTACAGAATTTATAAGATTCCAACTAAACGATATTGCCGATAGAGTCCAGCAGGCCCACGTAGTCGGTAGGGTAATTGCATTTATTAATGACGTAAAGAGGGAACTAAATTTGATTTCCTATACAGATGAATAAAATATGAAAATAAATTTAACTAGAAAATGTGTTTTTGTTTTGTATCCTGAAGCCGCATTTAACTATGATTTTAAATTAATTTAACCATTTAACCCCTAAAGTCCTATTGTCCGTTTAAACGAACGATACAATTTTTGGCCTTGAAGCCGATGGTCCGTTTAAATGAACAGCCCATAAATAACTGCATGGGCTACATATAGCCACAGCAATAGTGCCAAAGGGAAACTGTAACCTTGGACTATTGTAATTGATCGTGATTGGCTGACTTCCCCCCCCCCCCCCCCCTATGGTGTAGGTGGGTGTGGCCAAAGTACATCCACACCTACATTGTGTTATCTGCAGCCAATGCCATCACTCGTGGACTGTCATACACTCTCTCTCCCTGCCTCCCCTAGCCTCTCTCTGCCTCCCCTGGCTCTTATAGCCATCGGACATTAGTATAACACACTTTCAAACACTCCCATACATTGTGCATGCATGTGTTAGCGTATCACAGGTATGCACAGTTGTATACAAAAATTACTTGTATGTTGCCTTTTTTGTCTATTTCAGTGCATTTATATACTGGTTTTACATACACAAACATGCAAGCACACATCGAGGTACACATACACATGTATCTACGCATTATAAACATGTGTAACACATGCGTATGCATTCGTATGTTATTTGGGGGGATAACTGTCATATTATTTTCCGACTTTGATATGCTGCTGTACTCTAACCAGTGGAGATAGAAGACTTTTGTTTGCATATTCTGGTGTGTAAAATAAAGCTCTACAAATGTGTAAGATTTTTTTTTACAAAATCGAAACTTTAAAATTCACCCTGTTTTTGCGGTTGAGGGGCTAGTACCGTAATATTAATTGTGGTTCGTATGGGTTAACTAAACTTGAAATTAACCTAATTTATCTGCTGGTCATCAACACTGCATTATCTGCATGCATAAGATTTGAGAAGCCAGTTTCTCCCCTGCAACATTGTTACTCCTCTTACCAAGACTTTTATATTCACTCTTTTTATCACTCTAATCCAAGTGGGGGGTACCTCTTATAATCAGAGAGACTTGTGTAAACATAAATCACTCTTCTATGGAAATATAACTTATACCACTATGTATGTACCCAACTTCTTCATCTCACCTTTTGTGGTAAAATTAAAAATTAGGTAATTTACAACATTTTACTTGGATGGCAAATAAATTGCATATTGCATACAGCTCATTAATATGATAAATCTACATACAGTATATTCGGGGCTGCTTGGCCAGACAGCTTGAGGAACTTAATAATATAATATAATAGATATATTATATTTCCTTGTATGTTTCATACTGTGAATATTGCATCAGTTGCCCCCTTACCAGGCATGAACCCAAACTTTAAATAAACTCGTCTTTCTTTGAGGAGATTCTGTTGTTGATGAATTGAAAGGTCTGTGATTCCTCCAAACTATAATATGAAACAGATCTCCCTATCAATCTGTTTTCTTGCATAGTAAGGAGGATTCAATAGCCCTCCAAATCCTCAAAAAGATAATCTCCCCTTAATTATTAATTAACTCAATAACTAATTATTCATGTAAGAAAAAAATATATTTGGTAAAAAAATGAGGTATACATTACATTATAAAATAAATATAAATCAAGTGCATATTACACTTTGGTATATCATTATTTGGTATATTATTGTAGTCGTCCCCTACGTATAATGTCATTTTGGTAGGGAAGGCTGCCATGGGGGGAACTGAAATATTGGGTCAATCTGCCTCGAACAGCCTCTGCAGCAAAGGAATACATATTGGCACCCAATCTCACTGTGCCATGGTTACCTCCTCCATTGTCCCAAGTTGCATCCAACACTTCAGTCCCCTCCCTATCTCTCATAAAATTGTGTAGTACACCAATTGCTTTCACAATACAATCTACTGATTCCGGGTTGGCAATAATCGGTTGGCGTTATATGCGCCATTTTGTTGTCGCTAAGCCGAAGGCACTCTCGACTACTCTCCGTGCTCGGCTTAATCGGTAGTTATATGTTGCCTTCTCTTCGCTTATGTTATTGCCAGGGTATGGCCTCATAAGTTGTGGCTTAAGAGGAAATGCCTCATCAGCCACAAACACATAAGGCAAGTCTCCATCACCAGGCTCGGGAAGAAGCAGGGTCCCATCATCCAATGCCCTTCCAAATGTTGATTGGGCAAATACACTTGAATCATGCTCCTTGCCATATGCTCCAACATCCAGGTACAAAAAGCGATAAGAGGCATCAGCGACAGCCATCAGGATTGTGCTGAAGGTTTTCTTATAGTTGAAGTAAGTTGATCCTGACAATCTTGGCTTCAGGATGTGAATATGCTTCCCATCAATTGCACCTGTATGAGAAAAAAATTACTTATTTTAGTTATGTAAATATATATGTATTGAATAATTATTTAACCTTGAGATTTAAATTAATATTAGTCTAATAAATATTTCTTTAATTTTACTTTAAATTTTGGCTGGCTATTTGATAGGTTAAATTTGTGTTGGCACCAGACTGGGGTATACCCAGTCTGGTAATTATGTACTGGTTGGGTATTGGAAGTTTTGATAGGTCAGCCAGGTTCATGAGACATTTACTTGAAAACCTCTTAAAAGATTTGTCAAGTACATTATATTAAATACGGTACAGTACAGTATATAGATGTGGGCATAATATAAACATGTGAGAATTTTTACTGGAGCAAAGTGTTTCAGTTTTAGGAGAGGATTTTTATTTGGGAGTTATTTTACCATTTCAGTGTATCAGGAAAAGTACCAGTTGCATTGATTGGTTGAAGAAAGTGAATATTTAAATATATAACCCAGCATCTACATATTTATCAATTGTTCTGGGATTCACTACACAATAAAAGGCATATTTAAATAAACCGTAGTCCTTGTGCCCCAATTGCTGGGAAATGTCCAAACCTAACTTCTGGATGATAACAGATATCACCACCAAAATTTCAGGAAAGTATTGGGAAACGTTTTAAACCTAATTTGTATTAGCACGGTGGTCAGTTCAGTTCTTGTAAAATAAATATATAATTTTTACTCAATACATACCTAGGCAATTAGGGAAGTTCCATTTGTTACCAAATTCCTCAGCAACTCTTTTTCCAGTCGTCAGGAGTGGGCCTGGGCAGGAACATCGGACCAAGCACGTCCCATATAGCCTGGCACACTTGCCTGATAATTTTGCACACTGTTGCAGTCCCCACACAGAAGTACCTGGCCACATCCTTCTGGCTCATGCCGCTAGCCAAATACCTGAGGGAGATATGCTTTTTTACTCAAGTGTAATTTTTTTATGGCCTTTTCTATATTTTTACATGATAATTTTGAAGAAATGGCCATTTCAAACTCTGAAATAATTAGTTATGATTTAAATAATTGAAATCTGGTTAGGGTGAACACATCTGGAGATTCTAAATGTTATATATATTCTTACTTATTTCTCCACAGGCATTGGATAAGGGATAGTTAACTATTCACTATCTAGGAAATGCGGCATTTGCGGAGGAAATGCGGCATTTGCGGAGGAAATGCCAAAGATTAAAATAATCATAGAGTGGTCTTAAGCAGTGACGGTAATTCTTTCAATATTTACCTAATCCTTACATAACTAATTAGGTCTAGCCTAAAGCAAATGACTGATGAAAGTACAAAAATGCAATTATACTTCTCAGTTCAACAGTATTTGGCAGAAACTCCTAAATCAGAAGCTTTGGCTAAACAAATTTCGGTTAGAAGAATTATGAGGTTATGTTGTGAAGTCTGAGTTTGGCTAGATGGTAAAATTTTAGAGTGGCCTGGCAGCAAAGGGCACGGAGTTGATCAACAATTCGACATACCTTAGTGTAATTCCTAAGCGTTCTGGTGCACCGACCGGATCCCTAAACGTTGTGGCTTGTTTTTCGATGTGAGGACCAACTAGCTGCAGGAGTTCCTCGGTGGGGGTTGGGGTCATGCGGTAGGCTCCATGAAAACTGTCCACATCAATCCTCTTCTCTCCCTCCATCAATATTCAGTGTTCTCCTCTCAGAGGTCTCTCCAGCAGTAGCTGGCATGACCACATTCTCCTTCTCCTTCTCTGTCTTGCTGGTCTAGCTGGGCGGTCTTCTTCGTCAAGTAGAAGAAGTGCAGCAACTATAAAATCGTCGTCCATGTCCATCTTGTTCTCGTGCGGGTAGGTAACAACCAAGGTCTAATAAGTAAGGTCTGTCAACGCGCAGGCTGGGGTGTGAAATGGGGGGGTGAGCAGCATCAACTGAGCCCAAAGTCAGGTGATATTCTTTACCTGAGAGACTGAGACTGAGTCACTGAGGCAGAGCGTCCAATGAGACCTGGGTATGTGGGCTCAGCTGACGGTATGCGCACTGGGTGTACAGCTGGCTGACAGACCTTACTTATTAGATCTTGGCAAAAACAACAATACCGTCGCCGTTGATGGTGCTCATCTCCTCCAAAGCGAGCGGTCGTCGTGTTCGTGACGTCACTAATAACGGTGACGGTGATGACGGTGACGGGCTAGTGGAAGCTGCGCCTGAGTGGTTGAATGAATGAAAGTGATTCTGCCATTGGCAGAATGCATGTAAGCTGAAACGTCCGATATCAGATGCCATCCACCACTAACTTCTCGCGGCTCGTCGAGAAGAAATTCATCCTCAATATCATTTGTGAGTTCTTCGCTCTAGGAATCTTCGATGTCGCTAAGATCTGAGTCACTCATTCTGCTGTGTAAGAATCTTCAACTTCTTCACTGTAGCAGGCTCGGTGAATAATGGTTGATAGTACTGTTCCCAGTAGGGTATACAGTATATAGGCCTTGGGCTTCCTTACACACACACACACACACACACACACAGGTCAAGTTTCTCTAACCCTCGCTACCTGAGTACACACAGGTCAGGTTACTACTTGTACACACACACCCCGTGACCTACCTTTTTGGGGTCAGAAAACCTATGACCACTGCACACACACATGTTCTATCATCATCATCATCATTTTAGTTTAACGTCCGTATTTTCCAATTTAGGATGGGGTTGGATGGGCAATGACTGCTCTCCACATCAGTCGCCGGCCCCCAACTACCACCTGCCCACTTAAGGGCTGCCGGGGACTGGGGGCCATTTCTGGTGTGGTTGCCATCATCATTTTTTGTTGGAGCGAAATTTTTTATGGTTAGCATGCCCTTGCTTACAACCACCACAGGTATCAGCGATGGGCCTAGCATTTGTCTGTCAAAGGCATACCCTACAAGGCAGCAGGGGTTTTGGATTCAGAGTTTTCCTTCTCCTAGCCTTTGCCTAAAAAGGCATAACCTACAAGGCAGCAGGTACCCTAAACAGGTGCTACCATTCCGGGTCAGAATGGACCTGGGAGTAATGGTGATTAAAGGGTAACTCCACTTTCCCTACAACTCCAAAAGTCCCCAATCAGAGCCTCACCACTGGGTGTAGTTTATAGTCATACCCAGGACCAAGTCATACCCAGGACCATATATTGTAAAAGAAATAATGGGAACATCAAATTTCCATGGTAATTTGAGTACTAAGTATGGTATTGAACATGAAACAGTTGCTAAGAAACTATACAAAGATACAATGAAACCTTTGCACAAAGAATTCACAGTTCATAAATGTGGTATTTTTATCAGCAAGGAAAATCCTCTCCTTAGAGCAACACCACTTGCAAGGGTGGCAGTACGGTACGGTACGAAAAAAATATCGTAATTCCGCACGCTTAAAAATATCGTACCATAATTTTGTACCTTACCCAAAGAACCGTACCGTACTAGTACGAAAAAGTAAGATTTCGTACCGTAATTTCGTACCCAATATCGTACCAATGCCATAAATTACATCTCTAAAATTAATCAATTATATGAACTACCTCTGTAAACAGTTCCTTGTCCAGACTCGATTAAGTTCCCATAATTATGTCTTTTGTTTTGTTATTAGTGAATATCACTGTAAATATACTAATATTACTATAAATAGAGTAAGTGTGTGTGTGACTGTGGGACTTGCACTAGGTTACCAAGGGTGAAGGCTGTAGTATAGGATATTATTACAAGGCAATGAGGGCGGCATACATACACCATGATAATTGAAGGGTAAATTAGAACTGCAATTTTTTTTTCTGTTAGCAGGTGCAGTAGTATGAACTTATATAATAGACTATACTGTACACATTTTCCATATTTGTCTTGGAATCAACTAAACAAATCGACCAATAACACATTAAGAGGAAATACTAAACAGACGTCAACATAAGCTTTGCATTTTATTAGAGGAGTCCCGAGTCACTGGACACGAACTGAACACGATAACGACAGTCTACGAGCAGCAGACGAGTAGATGACACAAACACACGCTAAAAGAGAGTTAAACCTTAAAGATAAACTCTATGATGTGAAGTCCATCCTTAGAAAAAAAGAGAAAAAATATAAATACTTTATCACTTTTCTGAACACCTAAGCCTTAGGCCTTATTAAACTAAACCTAATTCACATACGAAAGTGCACTTTGTGGCAATTAATAGGTAGATAATTTTTCTATTTATTGGTCATACCGAATTTTGTTTACTCAAAAAACGAATTTTCTATTAATATTTTTCCCGCTGACATCCTCACTACATCACTCACGAGTACGAAAGAAATGCATTTACAAGTTATATAATTCTATATAATGGTTATCGCATGACCAAGCATTAGTATGTCCAATGCTGATTAAAATACTAAAACAATCAAGAAAATCGGACAAGAAATTACGAAATTATAAAAAGGAGAATGTATAAAACTTACGTTTTGAGAAAATCGAGGCGACGTGAGTCAAACCCACTCAGAAGAATCCACTCGCGTACACTGTACTCCACATTCCTACCTCCACACTTACAAACGTGTTTCACTAGGTCTGTAATCAACTTTTTCGATATAAGTACATATTCCACCTCCTCCACAGATTCACTAACACTTTTATCACTAATTAATTGACTGTTTCTTTTCATGGAAACCCGTAGAGAGGCCCAACAACAGGTGGTAATGGTGGTGGAGGTTGTTGAACTGTATTATATTTTGTATGATATTTTGCTAACCAAGCATTGGCAGCCGATTCTCTTGCCTCTTTTTCTATCCTGACACCTTCCCTATGCTGCACAGGTATAAGGGCAAGGTACAGAGGAAAATGGTGCAAAAAACAAGAGGGAAAACACAGGTTTTGTCTACGAAACACTTTCAACTCGTAAAATTTGAAATGCCACTGACTTAGTGAGCTACTGCGAGCGTTGCCAGTAGTATGAACGGCTAGTAGGAGCCGAGAGAGATGCCAAATGTCGCTGCTCAATAAAACAATAAAAAATCGTAATAAAATCCAGAAAAAACGTAGAGACTTCTGGTTGCCACAGACGCTGAGGTTTTTAAATCGCGCGTCGTCCCTTTAAACACCCACTTCACAAAAATGTCCATTTAAATGGATAAAGAATTCGCAAAATGTGCTGAAACTTTGTGTAAGTACTGGAGACACATCAGGGTTTACAAGGATGGCTATAGCAAAAATAGCCCACATGGCTGATAATATTGAATTTTTCGTGAGTAGGCCCCTTAAGTAAAATTATATGTAGTTTCAACAAAAACAAATATGTGTTAGTAATGATATTGTTTTGCCAGGCCGTTTTCGTGGGTAGGCCCCTTAAAATAGAACGTTCGTCAAGAAAATTAATTAGTTGCTTTTACATCTGGATATTAGGTTATTTTTGACAGAGGACAGTGGAATGTATATTCGAATTTTTAATAAGGTACGGAAAGGGTACGGAAAGAGTACGGAAAAGGCCCCCCAAAAATAACGTAATTTCGTACCGTACCGTACTTAACAAAAATTATCGTACCGTAATTTCGTACCGTACTTTTAGATTAAAAAATAACATACCGTACCGTAATTCCGTACCGTACTTTTAGATTAAAAAATAACATACCGTACCGTAATTTCGTACCGTACTTTTAGATTAAAAAATAACATACCGTACCGTAATTCCGTACCGTACCATACCATACTGCCACCCTTGAACACCAGATGGAATAGTTAGTTGTACATGTTGTGGAACAGACCTGTTAGAAGTAAAATTACCCTTATAGTAATAAACATTTGACAGGCAGGGAACTTGCTAATATTTCAGTATACCATGTCACCACTAGGGATGATGATAAAGTACATCTTAAAGAATCATCTCCATGGTACACACAGATACAAACACAACTAGGTGTGTCTGGATATTCATGATGTGATTTTTTGATGTTTACCCAGAAAGACATAATGGTGGAGAGGATTTATTTTAACAAAAGTAAATTTGCAAATGATGAAAACAAAGCTATGGAATTTTATGACAAATATGTTTTGCACAAGCTATTCCCAATTTCTCGTAGTAATAGTCCATAATATGTTAATACTGCTCATGTTCTTCAGGGCACCTGGGGTGGTACTTATAAAGCACTAAGTCTTCGTCTTAGCGCTATGATTCTGTCCTAAGTCTCAAGATGGCCGATATATACGGGACAAATATCGGCCATCTTGAGGCTTAGGACAGAATGATAGCGCTAAGACAAAGACTTAGTGCTTCATAACCACCCCTGGAGACTATGCTCCAGATGACCGCAATCCAGCCAAAGCCTTCCTCAATATGCCGTACAAAGTTGTT
This sequence comes from Petrolisthes manimaculis, assembly GCA_034508575.1. NCBI lineage: Eukaryota > Metazoa > Arthropoda > Malacostraca > Decapoda > Porcellanidae > Petrolisthes > Petrolisthes manimaculis. The sequence continues at coordinate 58,525 of JAWZYT010000480.1, forward strand.
GGCTGGGTTGCTTTGAGGATTTTTCTGATATTATCTTTGGGGAAAAACATACGAAAAGGATTGAGGGGTTGAGATCCGGTGAATGTGGAGGCCAGGTCTGTGTCTGTATCTCCACATTCACCAGATCTAAACCCCTCAAACTTTTTCCTATGTTTTTCCCCAAAGACAATATCTATCTGAACAATCCTCAAGTCATCCCAGCTTGTGAGTTTACTATTTAACTGTGAAATAAACTTCCAAGTGATTTCTTAATGCTTAATCTTGTTTGCTTTTCAGAGAGGGGTAAATAGGAATAAATTGGTTTTTGCTTTGGAATTCTATGTTATGATTTTCTATATATTTGTGATTTGTGTATAATAATGATTGAAAAGTGTGAAATAAAAGGTTGTACTAATTTTTTATTATTTTAATAAATATTAAAAAAGAAGAAATGCATTATCAAAACTGTATATTCTTACACCTTAATTAACACATAATCAAATGATAGTACTGTACACATAACTGAGAAATATTATACTGTACAGTGCAACATAAAATTGAATTTAATGTCTGAGTTACAGGCCAGGCAGGGAAGTAGCTCAGATTTTATAACACCATGTTCCTACTGGGAAATGCTACAAACCTAGTGGAGGCATCATGTTACAAAGCACAGCTACAATAACTTCAATGTAATCCATGAGTGGCCACAAGGTACACTCGACAGTTTCCGAAAAAAAATTGAATGTCTTCATCCTCTGAATAGCTCTCTCTACATGGATACATAGTGATGCTATGCTCCGTGTCTTTGCTATTTCATCTTGATTTAGCATTTTCCCTGTACCATCCTCCTTCTTTCTAGTAAATGGTGGCATATACAATTTAGCACCTCGCTGGAGTATAAGGTCACCAATGGTAAACCCTCTATCCACCATGATGGCGTCCCCTGGCTCTACTCTTTCAAGAAATTCCATTTCTGTAATGTGTCTATCAGAAGTGTTTCCTCCAAAAACACTAGATACAAAGGTAATGTGTCCTAAGGGGGTTATTCCTATCAGCACCTTCAATGTGTTGTTATGCTTATAAGTTGAATAGGTGGCAGATTGTGCTGAAGGATTGTTTGGATGTACTGTAAAAACCTCAGTACAATCCAATATTGTCCTGGTATCTGCATACTCAGGCAGATAATGTGCTGGCAAACTTACTAGTACCTGTTCAGCACTAGACCATATAAGCCAGTCTTTAAGTAAACTATACAGTGCATGAATCCAGGTTATTACAGTACTACTCACAACACTTTTACTCACTTCAAAGAAATGACCTAACAATGTGTAGTCATAACCTACTCTAATGAATATAAGGGTCATCAGGTACTCTTCAAAGTGTGATAGTTTTTTACGTTTACTAACACGAGACTTGCCTAAAGGTGTATTCTCATCTGTGAAAGGTTTGTGTCTTCTCCAATAAGAAATGTGTGCAACATATATTTTCAACCATCTAAAAAATATAATTTAAAATTTCTTTGGAATTTAAACCAGTGAATTTTTTTACGGCTGCATCACTAGCTAAAATGCTCCTAATGAAGGACTTTCTGAAAGCTCTCTCTTGTTCAGCTTCACTGCTCAATGTCCGCTGAAAGCGAAGTGATCATCAGAGCTTTGACAAGACTGTAAAGGTGTTTAAAAGGAAAGGTGGTGATGCTACCAACCTATGTAATCTAGAAATATGTTTCAGAATTCTCAATACTTAACCTAGACAGATAGACTTGAAAACTCAACATACATAGGTATTAAAGAGTCTGCCTGACCCAAATTAAAAAGAAAAATATGGGATTTTGAAGAATGAAAAATCGGTTTTTGGTGGCCACCTCATGGATGCCAGTGCTAATTACACAGAACTCACCATCTTCCACTGAGATGGGATTTCAGTCCGGCAATAATAACATCTACTGTTAGAGTTGGCGGCAATCCACTATGAGCAACTCACCGCAAACGAAAACGGAAAGAAAAAGAACCAAAAGACACTGTCTCATTCAGACCCCCCAACTGGGACCCCTTGAACTAGTAGTTACGAACTCCCCACAGTCACGCTCTCCTGCCACCAGATGGCCAAGATAACCCGGAGCTCCGAGTGAGAACTAGCCTTCAGATATTTACAAGTAAGCCCAAGTGGGGTCTGAAAAGACAGGGGGTGGGACATAGAATATATGGGAGGGTGCCCATTACTGGCATCCACTCGGTGCCACCTAAAAACTACTTTTCATTCTTCAAAATCCCATTTTTGGTGGCCACCTCATGGATGCCAGTGCTACTTCCCACATGGAGGTGGACTAAGAAGACACCACTAACTAAAAGGAACATACTCACAGTACCCATTGAAGAGGTGTAGTTGTATATGTATGTATCCACCTAGCCAGAAGGGAAGCACTGAAGAATGAAGAGTTCTTAACATGGTGCCATCCTGAATGTGATTAACCCAGGTGAAGTACTACTACCTCTGGTATAGTACTACCAACACCATACAGCTATGGAGAGTCATACAGTTTAAGGTATGCTATGGCATAGACCCCATAGCCACACAGGGAACATCCTCAACCAGAGTGGTTAGGTAGCGCCTGATGAAAGTACTGGTAGAACACCATTGACCACCTTGACGAGTAGTGTCCAGAGAATGAGAGCATAGAAACAGAAGGGAGGCAGCCATTTTACACACATCCTGGCCTTTGGAAGATTTCCCTGGATCCGCTGACTCGATGACCTTGCACAATTCTTGAGCAATCTGAACTCTCGAACACTTCCTGAGAGAATGAGGCCACACAAAGAGAAACTCCCGTGGTGCAGTCGCTATAGACCATAGGTAAGATCTCAGCGCTGCCACTGAATACAGCGGATGATGAACTCCTTCCTCGAAACACACAGGTATGGTAAAAGGAAGTAGGGAGTGACCCTCCCTCTCGTTTTTCACCAGGAACAAAGGAACAGGTGACAGTGAAACTCAAGCATCGTTAGTGGCGAATACTGTCCATGCAGAGTGGCGAGACAGTGCATGCAACTGGGAGGCCCTCATGCCCAAAGTTAAAGCCGTTAAAAATAACACTTTCCTGAAGAGTTGGTCCTTTGATGGTGCAATATTGGGAACTGCGGAGGTGCCAAGGAATCCAGTACTTTTTCCAAGAGACCAGAATTGCCTAGGTTGGTGGCAACGAGGTCGTTGTAGGAAGAAGCTTCGGTGTAACCAGTCCAACCAACGTGTGTCTAATGTCAAGTTACAACCATAAAACAGAGAAGCCTTTAGTGCTGCTTTGTGGGTTTGGATTGTTGCCAAAGTGCGATTCTTGACATGGAAGAGATGACATAGAAACCTAAGCACAACATCCTGAGAAATCACCTGAATCCTTTCCTCTTGGAGAAATGATTGAAAAGTCTTCCAACATGACTGGTACTGTCATACTGAAGGATTTCTGTAAGCTTGAGACAAGTCATTTATCATTGTAAAAGACAAACTATAAGTCTGGCTATAACGGAGAAACTCCAGACGTGAAAATCTGAGGACATTCCTCAGGATTTCACTCCTTTCCACAATAGTGCCAGGTGACTGAGGGGCAGAGGAGATGGACACCACTTCAGGAGCTGTAGGCACCAAGAATGTGCTTTCCATAAGGGAGCAACCAGCAATATCTTCCCTTTGAACATCCTCAGTTTGAAACACACTTTTAGCAGCATCCTTGATGATGGAGGAGGAAACAGGTAAATGTACGACTAATTGACATGTCTCTGGTCAACATTTTTATTTCAAATGCCGTCTGTAAGGAAAGCATAGGCCCTAAATTCAGCTATGGCAATAATTTTTCTTCATATAAAATAGTAAATGTCGTATAAAATATGGATTGAAGTTGAGAAAAATCACGTGACTTAGAAACGGCTGGTGATTGGTGGTGACGACCCGTGACGTCACAGTGTATGTAAACAAACATTGTGTATCTCCCAGGGTTCGTGTTAGGGGGTCGTGTTAATAGTTATCAATGGCTGAAAACGTAACTTGTAGTCGTTGGTGCTTCGTGCCAATGTGCAAGAATACGGACAAGAATACTCCAGGGAAAATATTTTTGTTTGTACCAAGCAACCCTGCAGTAAGAAAACACTGGTGGCTCGCAGCTCGACCAAAGTTTCCTATGTCCAAGGCTCATATTTACTGTTGTGAAGATCATTTCAACGTGAGTATAACATATTCATAACCTTTTCATGGCATTATAATTATACAAGCTATTATTAGGTCTATCATGTTTTCTGAGTGAATTTTTTTTTCGGGAAGTCATAGAGAACAAATTTTAAGGTGTTCAGGTCTGAAAATCTTAAAATGTGCAGCTGTAACGTAGAATACACAACAGCTATACCTACTGTTTTTTAATACAATATCATTGTACTTACTGAAGTGATTCTCGATTTTTTTTTAGTTAGGAGTAATTTAAGGTGAAAGTAAGAAACATAAGAAGGTACCGGTATTATTACAGAATAACTGTGTTTGACAAGGCTTGAGCAGTATTACCACATTTGACTAGGTCCTGGAAATTTGCCCCAGTCACTTTATGATAGTTTACACTGGTTATACCAAGTAGTTTGCTCAGGTTAGGTCACGGTAGTCTGCTGTGGTCTGGGTTAGGTTAGGTCAAGTCAGACTAGTTTCCAAATTAAGTTTGTAAACGGGGCATTTCCGAGAGAAATACCATAGATAAAAGTGTCTTAGAATGGTCCAAAATAGTGAATAATGATACTAATATATACAATGTAGTGAACCCAGGTTTTCTGTAAATTTACCCATAAAAACTCATACCAATGAATAAGCTGACCTAAGATGAATACCCGGTACTTAATAATTTTCTTTGCAAATGCATTAGGTTTTCCCTCCAATGAAAATTTCTACATGTATTGGAAAAAATATTTTTTATCATCTAACCAAACTTACATGATAATAACAATTCTGCTTCATTATAAAATGTATGGTACTTGTTTAAAATACTATAATTATTTGTATCCATGAAAAGTTATTAGTACTATCTATTCTTGCTTGTTTCTTATAATGGTTTATGAATTTCAGCTAAAAGAAGATATGGAAAACTACTTATATTATTCCATGATGGGAGGACACATAAGGATAAAACCTGGAGTTAGGCCTCACAAGTTTGACTGCCAGGGGAAGGTCACACCTCACAATGAGAACAGGGACAGGTTGCAGAGGAAGAGGATGGTTCTGGAGATTCTATCTTCAAAAGAAAACATAATGGAACCTGATCAAAGTAAGTGTTCATAGAGCATGGGATTACTGTGCAGTATACAGTGCAGTGTTGTTGTAGCTCCCCAGACTGTCTGGCCGAGCACTGAGCATTCCCGGGTCTGGTTGACCGAAGCCGCACAGATGCTCGGACCCCCAAATGGGAGTCTGGGTGATAGTGAGATCTGTTTCTTCGAAGGCAACAGACGAGGGGACTACTGGTTCATGGGTATGTATCCCCGAGCCAACATTACCACCGTCTGTAGTGTTCCTTGTTGTGACACACAATCGGGCAATCTCGTCAGCTACCCAAAAGGAATGAGAAATAGTAAGAGAGACATACAGAACAGGCCAGGGTGTGGTAGAGGATGCCAGGTTCATCATTTCTGAATAGAACCAGCCCAAACCAGTGGGAAGTACCAAGGAAAGAAGAGGAATGTAGGGATACTTGAAGAACTGAAAAGGATTGGCTGGGGCTGAAGGGACGCCATAACCCTTGCAGTGTAACACATGACAGCATTTTCTTATGTGAAGATAGCTTTCTTTTTATGTATAGATAAAATACTGATTGCACAGATGACCTGCAGGTTGGAAGTGGTTATTATTAGATCATAAAGACCCAGTGTGTCTGGGTCATAAGTTATAGGCAAATGTTTATCATATCCTCTTTTACAACAGATCCAGCATCTTGGCCAGACCCTGAAGATCAGAGGATGGAGCATGATGGGCATATTGATCCTCAGCCACTCATCCCTTTTACAAAGGACATTGGAATACAATTGCAGGTAACACATGTTGTTCACCTGATCATAATGACACATTCTACTGTACAGTATAATATTAGTACTGTGTATTCCTTGTTTGAAAATCACACTTCTTGCAGTGTGTCAGTCTGTTGATGAATACAGTAAGGTTATTATCAAAGGAAGAGGTCATAGATAGACATGGGGAAATAGTACTGGTACAGTAGTACCGGTAGTTCATTGAGTAATAAGAGTAAAAAATCCTGTCAGTAATAGCAATGGCTAACAGGATATTATTTTACTATTACAGACACTAATTTTATTTGGTCTTAATGTGTCAACAGAGTTACCCTTTGCCACTGAATATAACTTCCTCACCTTAGACTTTAGTTATCTTCTGGTTGTTCAAATGCACCACTGAAAATTGCAGAATGGAGAGTCCTACTAACTATCTAATTATTAAGACACCCCAACAAAAATTTAAAAATGCCCTTTTCAATGTCATGGTTAATACACTTTGATTTATTGTCACTTTGCTTCCAGGTAAATTCAAGAAAAAGATCTAAGGGGATGCAAGTTCAACCAGTGCAGGCAGATGCAATGAACAACACCGATGGTCAAGACGAGGTGGATAAGATGAAGAAAACTGAAAGTACATCTGCGGATTCAGTTTCCACGTCAGAAGGTAGTGATATGGATCATAATAAAAGTAAAGACTACGTACCATCAGACACTTCTTCCAGTAGTGACAATGATGAAAATTTGAGAAACTTACTTCTGTACACAACAAGAAAATTAATATTGAAACATCCAATGGAATACATTGGATTACACAAGCAACATTTGTATATTTTAGATGATCTCTGTAGTCATATATCCTACAAAGAAAGGGGACAAATTATTTCAAGCAGAGATGTAATATTAATTGTGTTGATGACTATTCGTACAGGAGAGGCAGGGTATATGATTGCAGACAGGTTTGGTGTCAACAAGAGCTGTGTTAGTCGAATCCTTACTCGCTTCATACCTGTCATAGGCCTAAGTGGGTGTTTGAATGAGTTGATTTTCTGGCCATCATCCGAGACCATTAGGAAAAGGCTTCCACACTCTTTTAAAGCTTACCATCATAAGGTGGAAAGTATCATTGACTGTTTTGAAATACAAATAGAGAAGCCATCATCTGCCATGACACAGAGTATGACTTGGTCAGATTACAAGAAATGTAATACTGTGTAATATCTAGTGTCCATAACTCCTGATGGAGTAATTAATTTCATATCTACTGGTAAGCCTGGTAGGTGCAGTGATATGGAGTTGTTAAGGGGATCAGGTTACTTGGACTGTTTGAGACCAGGTTCAACTGTACTGGCTGATCGAGGCTTTAAAGAAGTGGAAGCTGATCTGGCTGCCAGAGGATGTCATCTGGCACGTCCTGCTAGTGTGAGCCAAGGTGAACAGTTATCAACCAGAATAGTACTCAATATGAAAATTGTTGCTGGTTTGAGGATTCATGTTGAGAGAGTTATAAGAAGAATCAGAATTTATAAACTCCTTGGTATGCATTCATGTATTCCTCTCTCAATGATGGATTTACTGGATAACATTGTGTCTATAGCTTGTGGTTTGGTGAATCTCCAGGAACGGATTTGTAAAATATAAATGGTTGTATAAAATATCCAACACCGATTCAGTAACAGTACTGTAACCCTTACCAAATAGTACTCAAAATGTACTTGAGTAATAGTAAAATAATTATCTTGTTCAAGAAGTAGTGCAAGTAAAAAGCTTTAAGTTGTTCATAAATTATAAACTTAGTTATTTGATAATTTGACTTTGCAACAATAAATATAAATATATGTCTCCTGTAATGTTGTCTCACCCACATTAAGCTATTACCTCAAGTTTATTGTCAAAATAAAACACTGTTTCCCAAATATTATTTCTTTAATATATATTTTCATTTTTGAATAGAGTGCACTAGTTAGATGCAAAATGTAACAATCTACTATTGCCACACCCTGGAGGGGAGTTCCAGGATGGAATAATATACAGTATATTGCCAGGTTATCATTAATCCTTAATGGCCGGATTGCGGTCATAGACGGCCCCAAGAAGCGGCCGGATCGTGTCGTACGCCACTACTATGTGGTGACCGGGCGAGATGAAGCACCGCTATTGCCAATGTCGGCATTTGCGAGCCCAATTTGGCGGTTTTTTTTTTACTTGGCTATACTTCACCACCATCCCTACAAATCACCATCGTCAGTCAGTGTGTTACTGACTGTAAACATGGATGGATGTGGATTAGATTTCTCGTGCGTGTCCGATTCTGTGTTGCGTCATGCTTACTTACAACACTGACTGCCACCCGCGCGGGCCACGTTCAGTTGTCGTCAGAGCCACCTACACGTACCCGAACGCAGCCGCGCTCACCCGAGAAAGTACCCTTCATTCCTCACTTAATTTCTCGGCAACGGAGAGTTGTAGAGAGCTGAGGTTGGTTTTATTGGAAAGAGAAAGAGTTGATGGTGCTAACAAGACCAAATTTAAGTTGTTCAGTATCGTAGTTTAGACGTACAGAGTAAGTGGAATAGAGCCATTTTGGAAAAATCGGCCAAAAGCGCCCGGATAGGCAGTAGGGATAGTAAGACTAGCCCTGGACTGACAGATTGGCTATTCATAGTTATCCCGTCGCGGAGGGGTTAATGAGACGTTTCATGACATATATGATCTGCAGAGCTCAAGGAATACAGTATTTTCCCAAAATTGCTGACATTTTTGCATGAGGCATTCACAATAACCTGAATCATATATTACTTTAACTATTTTCACACACTTTGTCAGTTCAAAATCAGGTTGTGCCACACAGAAGTAAGCCTGTTTTTTACAGGTTATGTGCATCAGCATTTGTACTTGTGCCAAGTGTTTTGCTGCCATAGATCCGTCTTCCTTAACCCTTAATGTCCGGATTGCGGTCATAGACGCCCCCAGGAAGTGCCCGGGTCGTGTCGTACGCCACTGCTATGTGGTGACCGGGCGGGATGAAGCACCGCTATTGCCAATTTGCGAGCCAAATTTGGCGTTTTTTTTTTACTAGGCTATACTTCAATACCAGCCCTACTCATCCCATACATAAATTAGTGTGCTACTGACCGTGAACATGGCTGAACGTGACTCTGAATTTTCGCGCGTGTCCGATTCGTTACCCCCTACCGCTCTACCAAGTACATCATCTCTCGTGACTTCAACTCCCCGCGTGCAGCCTGCAAGAGCTCGCAGACCACCTGCTAGGCTCTCAGACTCTGCAATTGAAAGGGATTTGGAGGAATTGTCCGAGTTATCGCTTGGTAGTGACGACAATGAGAGTATATATGATACGGAATGGCAGCTTGACCAGTCATCAGAGGAAGAAGTGTGTGAAGCTGTATCCCACACAGCTCTTCCTTCAACATCAAGCGTGCAAGACGTATCCAACGTTGCAGCCCATGTTGCAATTCCGTCCACGAGTGGGGTGGGAGCTTTGAGAGGTAGTTTGAGAGACAATCTTTTGTCTCCTATTGTTGCTACCTCTCACGTGGATGCAGAACAAAAAGCTTCCACCTCCAAACCCCACTACGGGGTTACTCCCCAAGGTAAGAAGAGGCCAAGGAGGAGGTTGGATTTTTCATCCTCCTCAGATTCTTCTTCGGATGAGGTGTTGCAAAGACGCTACACAAAGAAAGGTGTTGGAAGAGGGAAGGGGAAGGGAAGAGGGAAGGGTAGAGGGAAGAGAACAGAGGAGCAGCAGCAGCAGCTTATCTCGTCTGACCTGGACCCTGATAATCCACCAGACCTGACGCCATCTCCCCCCTCACCACCACCCCCTGCTACTCATGCTACTCATCCTTTGTGTGACAATCAGGGGGGTGAAGACGCATCACTGTTGCCTGCCCCCCCACTGTCGCCTGACCCCCCACTGTCGCCTGACCCCCCACTGTCGCCTGACCCCCCACTGTCGCCTGACCCCCCACTGTCGCCTGACCTCCCACTGTCGCCTGACCCCCCACTGTCGCCTGACCCCCCACTGTCGCCTGACCCCCCACTGTCGCCTGACCCCCCACTGTCGCCTGACCCCCCACTGTCGCCTGACCCCCCACTGTCGCCTGACCCCCCACTGTCGCCTGACCCCCCACTGTCGCCTGACCCCCACTGTCGCCTGACCTCCCACTGTCGCCTGCCGGTCCTACGTTGCCTGTCGCGGCGGCGCCGCCACCACCACCACCACCTCCACCTCCACCACCAGCGGCAGGTCCTCGTGGCGCACCTCATCCTTACCTGTGGACGGATTGCGATGCGTTTGTGCCAGATATACCGACTTTTGATAACAGTCGGTCAGGTATTCAAGCCGTATTTCCCTGTCGTCCGTTGTCATCAATATTGGACTATTTTACTGCGTTCTTTGACATAATAATGATGACATACTTGACACAGGAAATAAATCAATTTAGACAATTCAGCAATCCACCAGATAGGGAACACAGCAAAATATTGACCTGGACTGACGTGACTGTTGCTGAATTGTATGTGTGGTTTGCTCTGATGATGCTGATGCCGCACGTCAGGAAACATCGCCTCAACGACTTCTGGAGCACTAACGTCCTTCTTTCCACGCCTGCCTTTGGAAAATATATGTCCCGGGACAGGTATAGGGACATACTTTCCTATATTCACTTCGCCCCCAACATGGGTCCACACCTGAAAGACAGGCTTTGGAAAATTAGGCCCGTTATGTCTATGCTCCAGGAGAAAATGCGGGGCTTTTTACGACCATTCCAGAATGTTGTTATCGACGAGTCTCTGGTGCTGTTCAGGGGACGAGTGTCCTTTATTCAGTACATCCCGTCAAAGAGGCATAGATTTGGCATCAAATTCTATGTCATCTGCGACTGTAAGACTGGCTATGTGTTGGATTTTATACTTTATTCAGGTACGGATGTGGATATCCCGGGCCAGGACCGTCTCGGCTTCAGCGGGAGTGTTGTCAAGCAACTCCTGGGGGATTACCTTGACAACAACCACATCCTGTACACTGATAATTATTACACCTCTCCAGCACTTAGTCAGTTCCTTCTGCATCACCAAACAGGATCCTATGGCACCATTCGTGTCAATAGGAAGGGTTGGCCAGTATTTCCCCCCACCCACAGGGGTGACTGTCTATGGAAGAAATCGGGGAACATGCTGGCCATCACTTGGCACGATAAACGCCCCGTCCGGATGCTCACCACCGTCCACAGGGGCACGATGCTGGATTCTGGGAAGATTGAGCGCGGCACAGGTAACAACATCTTCAAGCCTGATGCTGTGCTTGACTATAATATAAATATGAGGCTCGTCGATAAGTCAGACATGATGGTGAGGCTCGTCGATAAGTCAGACATGATGGTGAGTGCCATCGATAAGTCAGACATGATGGTGAGTGCCATCGATTGTCTGAGAAAAACCTGCAAGTGGTACAAGAAGGCTTTCTTCCACCTTCTTGACGTCACAGTGCTAATTTCGTACTTGCTCTACCTCCAGCAACACCCCGACAGCAGACTATCACTCCGGCAGTACGAATTGGAATTGATAACCCAACTCCTACAGAAATTTAGCACTGTGCAACCACTGCAGCAGCACAGGCATGCACCAGCGGCGGGACGACCTGACAGATTGCAACAGAGTGCATACATGTTGCGCCACAGCCTAATTGATCTGCCAACCTTGGCATCAGGTCGTCCAGGTTATCGCCTCTGCCATGTCTGCAAGCACACGACACGTCGCACTCAGAGACTCAAGGAAACTCGTTACTGGTGTGAGGAGTGTCGTGTGCCATTATGCCCTGGAAACTGCTTTTCAGATTATCATGGACTGGAATTTATATAGAAGCAGGAAGTGATGGGAGTAATGCGAGTGAAGTGACAGTGACACTTGGTGACAGTGACACTATTTAGTTATAAGTGAAGTGACAGTGACACTTGGTGACAGTGACACGTTTTTAGGATATAAGTGAAGTGATAATGACACGTTTTTAGGATATAAGTGAAGTGATAGTGACACGTTTTTGGGATATAAGTGAAGTGATAGTGACACGTTTTTGGGATATAAGTGAAGTGATAGTGACACGTTTTTAGGATATAAGTGAAGTGATAGTGACACGTTTTTAGGATATAAGTAAAGTGATAGTGACACGTATAATTTACGTTGAACATAATCAGTGATATTGACACAGAAAATGTTTTGCGTAAATACTCCCACACTTCTCTCCCGGGCATAAAATATTCTGGAATGGTTAGCTAACCACACTAAAACAGGGGCTGCAGAAGGTAGGGGGTACGACGGCGCGCTAACACGGGATAAAAATGATTGAGTCATGCACCTCGCCGACCCGCTGTCACCACTGCGCCCAGCCAACGTCAGAGCCACTCCACCAGTGCGAACACCACCCCGCTCTCAGCCGTGAAGTGACCTTCATTCCTCACATCATTTCTCGGCAACGGAGAGTCCCAGAGAGCTGGGGATGGTTTCATTGGAGAGAGGAAGAGTTGGTGGTGAGTACAAGACCATATTTAAGTTGTTCAGTATCGTAGTTTAGACGTACGGAATAAGTGAAATAGAGTGAAATTGAGCGATTTTGGTAAAAGCGCCCGGACAGGGAAGAAGGATAGGCGCACTAGCCCCGGACAGACAGTGCGGCTATCCATAGTTATCCCGTCGCGGAGGGGTTGATATATTTCCGAAAGGATTTTTTGGTTGTTGAACACTTCACTTCCACAATACATTGACCATCTTCAGTGATGCCATCAGGTGATGCACCCATAACAGGATGTCTTGGTGTGAGGAAAATGCCTGTGTGGTTAATTACCCCTATATGCAATGCAACTTCCTTAAGTACAAAAGGTTCTAACTCTCTACCTCTCCTTATTGCAACAGTGTCCTTAAGTTTAGCAGCACCAATTACTGACATAACTAATGAACTTGTTTTCCCAGAACTATGAGCTGCATCATATGCCTTGGAAGCTGTCACACGTGCAAACCTTACAGCATGCCATAGTGGTGACTTTGCTTGTGAAATAGTATCTTTACTTATTAATTCACAAAGCTCCACAGTCATCTTCTGTTTACAAAACTGCAAGAACTGTCCACAATCGGGTTCTCCAATGTGGACTTTCAAAAATTCCTGCAGAAGACGATCAATGCCTAGCTCTTCACCTTTATGCGGCTTAATAGCAAGGTGATCAAAAACAAGACCTGTTGTACCTTCAGGAGCCTTTTCTAATACGGCAGTAAGAAACCGGCCATGGGCATCGTACTCTGTTTTTTGCTTTTTTCTGGGTTTGGTACGTATTACTTCCAGGGCAGCTTCCTTTGTTTCAACTGCTACATTGGATAACTGGGCCTTTTTCCAATATGAGGTAGATGATGTCACAGACTTTTCGGAACTGCGCCTTGCAAGCCAGCCTAAAAATGCTGTTGCATGTTTACAATAGCCCTCTGCTGCTGCACAGTCCATACATTTGGCATCAACAACTTTTTCTGTAGTTTCATTAATCTTGACAACAACACGGTATTGTTTGGAGGAAACTCTGTGCTCAGGTGTGATGCGGCCAGCAACTTGGCAGACTCCATCAGCTCGTCTTAACTGCATGTACCCAACGGCATCATAGCCATAGTCCTCACCAGCAGACCTAAAAATAAAGTTAAGGTTAATCTTCAGCATTACCTGCATAAAATATTGTGACTAACCAGTCTGAAAAAGGAAGAAAATGATTAGAATGACTTTGCAGTTCCTGGTCCATCATCTACATAAAATGGCATAAGTATTCTTATGTGAATTTTGACGGGCTACGGTGTTTCCCAGCCATCAGTTTCCCTGTACTCTGCCCCAGTCCCCATTAGGTTTGGGTAAGTTTGGTAATTATATAAGTAAGTTTTCACCATTATTATTTTAAAAATTTATTTTACTTCTCAATTTCCCTCCACTTTCAAGCCCTACCCTCTTTGCAAATAATCAGAAGTAAAGGCAACCTAGAAATCATAACATTACACAGTACAATCAATACAGTAATAACATGAGAAACAGAAGAACAAAGTAAAGTATACTCAATCTGCTAAATTCATGCATGCATGTGTTAATCTGTATATGGAGACAAAATAGGATTATAATGACTGCAGTTATTAGTCCATCATCTACATAAAATGGCATGAATATTCTTTTGTGAATTTTGACGGGCTACGGTCTGCCCCAGTCCACATTAGGTTAGGTTAGCTTTGGTCATTATGATTACATTTTCACTTATTATTATTTCTTTTAATTACTTTACTTTTCAATTTCCCTCCACTTTCAAGTCCTGCTCTCTCTGTATGGGATATCAAGCAAGTGTTGTCACAGAACACACATTCTGACTATAACATGAACTATACCATTTCCTGATTATTATTTTCAAGTGAAACTTTACATTTACTGGTTAAGTTAGTATAATTTAGTGCAGATTAGTTTGCTAAATCTGACCTTTTTTCATAGTTAGTCCAATAATTTTCCTTTGCCTGACAGTTCCTACGTACAGGTAATGACTTAACTATATTCTTTTCTTTACTGTACATACCTTTGCATCTTGATGTGTTTCATGGCTGGATGACGGAGCTCTTGAAAGAACCCTACAATCATAAAGATATCTACTCTTGGTAAATTTCTGGCATCAGCTTTACTGAAGCCTGGAAGAAGTTGACCAACCTTGCCAAGTGACTTGCCCTGTAAATTGTTGTAAAACATCAGTCAACTGTATTATCTAAGATTCACAATATGTCAAAAAGCATTTATGTATGAATATTTACACTATCTGAGAATATATAGCGCATCATGCAAAGACATATCCTGGAGCATAAGTTTTAAAGTACTGTACTCTATACAGCAGTTCAAGTTCAAGTTAGAGGTCCCGCAGAGGGCTGCTCGTGGGCAGCATAATATGCGGGGGTTGTGCGGGGGATCTAGGGATCCAGGGTAGGATTAGGATGAGGGTGGATTGGCTCAGGGACTGTGGGTTGAGGATTAGGATTGGGGAGGTAATGATTGGGGATCCTATTTCTAAAAGTGTCAAGACTGGGGCTATTAACTATATAAGATGGGAGATGATTCCACTCTTGGATGTTACAGGGAAAGAATGATATGTGCCTAAATATATCAGTGCTTGTCTGGTATGTATGGTATTTTAAGTTGTGGCTGCCTCTAGTGGACCGTATACTTGTAGGGTGTAGATATGTGTCTTTGTCTATGTCAACTAACTTATTTGTGATTTTGTATATCATCTGTTGTCTGTGTATCTGTCTTGGTGTTGTCAATGGGACTAGTTTTGTGTCTTGTTTAATGTGTGTGTGTGTGTGTGTGTGTGTGTGTGTGTGTGTCTGTAATAATGTCTGGTCCATCTTGTAGTTTTGTTTTGTATGGAATTTAATATGTGTGTGTCAGACTATTTTATTGATATTATTTATGGCAAGATCCATCAGACCGGGACCAACAATTTTCATAACTCCCTTTAGTAATACAATCGATTTTCGATTATCACTGTATCCTACATAGTTATTTCCTTCAATTCCCACAACAATATTAACCCCCGATAGGTGGGGAGGGCATAAAGTATATCAGGGAAAGAGCGGGGTTGAAACACGCTGTCTGAGATGTCATTGTGTAAACAAAGTGAAGGAAAGCAAGCTTATTCCTCATTGGCTAAGCAAAGTAGGTTCTCATTGGCCAGCTAGGTATGATGTCATCAATGTTCATGACGTCACTCAAGAAAAAGTTCCCGGTCCCGCTTCTATTTATTACATTCAGTTATAAATGTACAGCCGATCCCACTTAACTTAAAACAAATATATTAGGAGATCTGGGCAGACTACCGGGATCTAAACGAGGTAAATTTACAGAAAACCTGGGTTCAGTATATTCAGTATATTGTATATATTAGTATCATTATCCACTATTTTGGACCATTCTAAGACACTTTTCATCTATGGTGTTTCTCTCTGAAATGCCTCGTTTTCGAGATATGCCCCGTTTACAAACATAATTTGGATATTAGTCTTACCTGACCTGACCTGACCTGACCTAACCTAACCTAGACCACAGCAGACTACCGGGACCTAACCTGGGCAGACTACTGGGACCTAACCTGGGCAAACTACCGTGACCTAACCTGGGCTAACTACCGGGACCTAACCTGGGCAAACTACCGGGAACTAACCTGGGCAAACTACCGGGACCTAACCTGGGCAAACTACCGGGACCTAACCTGGGCAAACTACCGGGAACTAACCTGGGCAAACTACCGGGACCTAACCTGGGCAAACTACCAGGAACTAACCTTGCCAACTACCGGGACCTAACCTGGCCAAACTACCGGGACCTAACCTGGGCAAACTACCGGGACCTAACCTGGGCAAACTACCGGGACCTAACCTGGGCAAACTACCGGGACCTAACCTGGGCAAACTACCGGGACCTAACCTTGCCAACTACCGGGACCTAACCTGGGCAAACTACCGTGACCTAACCTTGCAAACTACCGGGACCTAAATGGGAAAGACTACAAATCCTGACCCCCTTCCTAATCCTGCCCTGGACCTTTAAATCCCGTACAATCCCCGCATATTATTCCTTGCAAGAGCAGTCCTTTGCGGGTCCCACAATTTTGATTATTATTAATATCATTAATTAAATAAATTAACTGTTGAGAATTAAAAGATTATATGAAAAACTATTTGAAACAAAATATGCACTACATACCATTCATAAATCCTTGTGTTTGTAAAACGTTTTAATATCACCAAGGAATTGGTGAATAAACTTGTCCTTGTACTTTCGACGGTACAGAAATTCTTGGAGGTAGCTGTCCCTCAGTTCTTCAGAAGTGAACCTTTCGGGATAGGTAGCTTTAGCGTACCTCCAAGAGCACTCGATGTTCTGAGTATGCACACTAGGATTTTCTGGATCTACAAATTGTTTTTTGTGACAGATGGTGTTATGTTGATAACCAAGTTCCTTAATTTTACCATAAGCCTTCCACTCGTCCGATATAATTGTAGTGCCTGGTTTTATATGTTTAATAATGAGTGGTAACAATGTTTGCTTAGACCTGTCCTTCACTCTGACCATAAAACATTCCTTCGATGATCTTTCAATGCCACCATAAACCCATCCATCCTGCTGTGCACTTAAAATTCTTCCTCTGTTATATTTTCTTGAAAAAAATTTAGATTCGTCTATTTCAACTATTTCTCCTGGTCCTCCAATTTGATGAAAGTTTTTTTCTAACGCCAAAGCACAAACCTCACGGCAGTAATTATAATAATCTGTAATTGTATTTTTAGATACCTCATTTTCTCTAATAGCGTCACTGATCCGAACTTGATGAATAAAACAATAAATAATTTGAATAACTGTTCCCAGAGAAAGACGACACATTGCACCATCAAAAAAAGTTCCAGTAAATGGGGAAACTTTATATTTAAATGAACCACCTCCACTGTACATCAATCTTAGGTTGCATTTTCTGTCGGTACCACTGCATTTTCTATATTTCAAAATTCCTTTTCTATTTTTTGTTTTACAACTGGGGCATGGTGTGTTCTCTGGAGGAATTAGCTGCGCAGCCTTAAGAAAATCTAATGCTTTTTCTTCACTTGAGGTAATGTTTTGAAAAAGACTAGTCAGGCACTTGAAATGTTCTAAGTAGGTCTCTTCTCTTAGTAAGGAAGTAGGCGTACCAGCATTTTCAAGTCGAGTGTCATTTTCAGAATTATTTTCAGTGTGGACTTCAGCACAAATAACACCTCTCGTAAATCCTTGGTTATTATGGCTATTTTCAAAGCCTAAAAAATCACTGTCACAAATAACACCTCTCATAAATCCTTGATTAGTATGGCTATTTTCAAAGCCTAAAAAATCACTGTCATTGTCGGATGGGAAATGTACATAAAATGTGTTTTTATTCTTTTCCTTCCTAGATGATTTAATTCTCTCTAAAAGAGGAATAGTTTCAATTTCATCATAAGAATAATTGATTAATTGTGAAATACCCAGGTCAAATATAACTGTGAATGCACCAGCAGATGTACAGCTCCGGACTGATCAATGGTCCACACTTCTTCCACCCTTGCCTTGGTGTGGGCCTCAACGGATATGGTATCACTGACAGGTGGAGGGGGGAGGGGAGAAATGTGGGCGGAGTTATATAGGGGGGGCAGCGTTACCAATGTTGAGCCCTCCAGAAATTTGAATCTGAACCACTTGTGATCATGGATGTGAACCACTCACTTGAAGGTGGTAGGAGAGGAGGGGTTGGGTTGGGGAGAGGGGGGTAAAGCTTCACCAGTGATCGAGATGGAGAGAATTATTGGATCAAGTAGCTAAATGTTTTCTTCTGTAATCTAAATCCAACTCTGATGCTGCATTCCATGGGATATTCTTTATTATTTGAAATGAATCCAGATTTTACCTAATATAATTAACACGACACCAGTTTTTTATGACTAATATATCAAGCGATGCACCACCTACCCAGTGTTAAGTTACATTTCAAGTAAATCCTTTATTTTTATCCTGTATCATTCATGACATTTTCTAAGAAACGTTTATTGTGTAACTGGTTACCAAAGGATAATAGTTATAGTGTAAGATGTTAATTACCCAATTACTACTCCATCTGTTCTTCCTCACCCCGTCCTCCCTTATTCAATTCACTGTTTCCTCTCCCTCCATCCCACCATTCCTTTACTCTCCATCTTACCACCACCACTACCATCATTCTGTGTGTTGCTGCATAATCTGTTAATGCGCAAACACGACCAGAATAGAAATAATAGTGATATCAGGTATGCAAATACAATCTGTTATATATGACGAATATATTTATTACCTTTATTTATTTATCTGAGGTCAACATCTAGGCCAGCCATTCAGATGCCCAGTGTTAGTGAACCAATCACAACATTTAGAGGATATTGTGTCACAACTATTGTTATTACAAATTAAAATAGGGAAAAATTGAAATCAGACATTTATTGGTTATTGTTTATATGACTTTGTCAATTTGTGAAATCTCCACAAGTTCTCGTCACGAAGCATTCAAACCCATAATCCAACTGGGTCTGTAGGCACCACACTGTAAATGATGAACACGTTGGTGTCATACAATTATAATAACTCTGTTAACTTAATATAACCTGAAATTTTTACTTCGACCTCACGTTTGCATTAAGCATGTGTAATGTTTGTTTTGTTTTCTTCTTATTATTATAAGCACCGATATATATATTGCTTTAGACCCTTAGCCACGATGATATACAGTATATACACTATTTATATACACTTCTATGAAGATATTAAGGCTTGAAATACTGTAGATTACATATTTCATTTTATTACTCATCAATTTGTTGCTAGTATCGTGTTCAACCACCCTCCTTCTCAATGACAGCCTGCAGTTGCTCGGGCATTGAGGCACCATGCCTCCTCACTGTATAATATATATGGTTTTCCCTGAAAAATCTCCCACTGTGTTCTGGTGTGACGTAACAAATCTGCTGTGGTTCTCTGTCGTTCTGACTCCCACGTGTTAGCGATAGAACCTCATACATTTTCTATAGGGTTCATATCGCAGTCTTAATTAAATAGACAAATCTATCACCTGCAAATAATCATGAGCAGTAAACCATTCTTGAACTTTCCTCGCCATATGGATAGGGCATCGGTCGTGTATAGGACAGATAAGGGTGAGTAGTTGAAAAGAAATTAAAAACATTTAGAATATGTGCTTCATTATATTGCATTTGATCGATCTATTAAATAAAGACACTGTCTATTGTTCACCCCGGTAGAAAGATACTGATTATAATTATTATCCTTTGGATATTAAGCAACAAATAACGGAGCCGAGACAATTAATTTTCTGTCTTCAGCTTTAACTGTATTCTTTTCACCCCTCATGCTGGTAGTCCCCCTCTTTATCACCTTTTCTCGCCGTAAAATAAACTTAATACCTATATCTTTCAAGTAACTGGCAACCTCACACAACCTCCTCTCCCCTGTCTTCTCTCTCTCTCTCTCTCTCTCTCTCTCTCTTAAGGCGAGAAAAGGTGATAAAGAGGGGGACTACCAGCATGAGGGGTGAAAAGAATACAGTTAAAGCTGAAGACAGAAAATTAATTGTCTCGGCTCCGTTATTTGTTGCTTAATATCCAAAGGATAATAATTATAATCAGTATCTTTCTACCGGGGTGAACAACAGACAGTGTCTTTTTTTAATAGATCGATCAAATGCAATATAATGAAGCACATATTCTAAATGTTTTTAATTTCTTTTCAACTACTCACCCTTATCTGTCCTATACACGACCGATGCCCTATCCATATGGCGAGGAAAGTTCAAGAATGGTTTACTGCTCATGATTATTTGCAGGTGATAGATTTGTCTATTTAATTAAGACTGCGATATGAACCCTATAGAAAATGTATGAGGTTCTATCGCTAACACGTGGGAGTCAGAACGACAGAGAACCACAGCAGATTTGTTACGTCACACCAGAACACAGTGGGAGATTTTTCAGGGAAAACCATATATATTATACAGTGAGGAGGCATGGTGCCTCAATGCCCGAGCAACTGCAGGCTGTCATTGAGAAGGAGGGTGGTTGAACACGATACTAGCAACAAATTGATGAGTAATAAAATGAAATATGTAATCTACAGTATTTCAAGCCTTAATATCTTCATAGAAGTGTATATAAATAGTGTATATACTGTATATCATCGTGGCTAAGGGTCTAAAGCAATACATATATCGGTGCTTATAATAATAAGAAGAAAACAAAACAAACATTACACATGCTTAATGCAAACGTGAGGTCGAAGTAAAAATTTCAGGTTATATTAAGTTAACAGAGTTATTATAATTGTATGACACCAACGTGTTCATCATTTACAGTGTGGTGCCTACAGACCCAGTTGGATTATGGGTTTGAATGCTTCGTGACGAGAACTTGTGGAGATTTCACAAATTGACAAAGTCATATAAACAATAACCAATAAATGTCTGATTTCAATTTTTCCCTATTTTAATTTGTAATAACAATAGTTGTGACACAATATCCTCTAAATGTTGTGATTGGTTCACTAACACTGGGCATCTGAATGGCTGGCCTAGATGTTGACCTCAGATAAATAAATAAAGGTAATAAATATATTCGTCATATATAACAGATTGTATTTGCATACCTGATATCACTATTATTTCTATTCTGGTCGTGTTTGCGCATTAACAGATTATGCAGCAACACACAGAATGATGGTAGTGGTGGTGGTAAGATGGAGAGTAAAGGAATGGTGGGATGGAGGGAGAGGAAACAGTGAATTGAATAAGGGAGGACGGGGTGAGGAAGAACAGATGGAGTAGTAATTGGGTAATTAATATCTTACACTATAACTATTATCCTTTAGTAACCAGTTACACAATAAGCGTTTCTTAGAAAATGTCATGAATGATACAGGATAAAAATAAAGGATTTACTTGAAATGTAACTTAACACTGGGTAGGTGGTGCATCGCTTGATATATTAGTCATAAAAAACTGGTGTCGTGTTAATTATATTAGGTAAAATCTGGATTCATTTCAAATAATAAAGAATATCCCATGGAATACAGCATCAGAGTTGGATTTAGATTACAGCTACTTGATCCAATAATTCTCTTCATCTCGATCACTGGTGAAGCTTTACCCCCCTCTCCCCAACCCAACCCCTCCTCTCCTACCACCTTCAAGTGAGTGGTTCACATCCATGATCACAAGTGGTTCGGGATTCAAATTTCTGGAGGGCTCAACATTGGTAACGCTGCCCCCCCTATATAACTCCGCCCACATTTCTCCCCTCCCCCCTCCACCTGTCAGTGATACCATATCCTTTGAGGCCCACACCAAGGCAAGGGTGGAAGAAGTGTGGACCATTGATCAGTCCGGAGCTGTACAAGGTATAACACTGGGTTGAGGGCCACAGTAAATTTCACCGGTGGTGTCGTCAGATGAACTTAGGCCTATGTAGTTCTTCATCACTATTATCACTGATAATACTGTCCAAACATGCCTGTATTGATTTTCTGTATTCTCTTGTTCTTGGTTTGTTAACAGATACAAAATCAGAATCAGAAGATGACATGCCGGTCGAGTGACTACACGGTGGCCAAGTCACAGTCAGAGTGAAGGAAAATGAATCATCTGACTATGAATCGAGACAGTACGGCTTCAATTTTCATAGTTTATACTTTTGTATGAAGGAAGAGCATTATAGCCACAAAAATATTAGTTTTGTGGCATTTTTTTATTCGTAAGAATAATTGGAGAATTGTTTTTGCGTTCATTTTGTCATTATTATCATGTAAATAAAATATTGCTTCACAAGCAAATTCGAGATAATATCCGACTGAGCTGCGCGCGCAATTTTATAATCATGTAGCCTCTTATTATTTTACAACCAATAACATCAAAGAACAGCCATGACGTCACGTATTGATGACGTCACCTACAGTTCTCTTCACCAATAACCAGCGACTTCTCAAATGCACTTACTCTCCAGAGTCTCCACTCTTCCTTGATAGAAACATTACTACGCTCACGGTAATCTAAGGGATTTTTTACGCGGTAACTGAACATTATATTGGCTTTATATAATAAATATAGTAATATATAACCTGAAACTAAACTCTATCAACTTCCGACAGTACAAAGAAGTAATATTTGTAAGTATGTTTGAGAAAATATTAATAGTGCCTTTAAAATTAAAGAAAATCATTGGTCCCGGTACTAGGGATTATACCTTATTTATTAATATTTATTGATATATTGATAAGTGCTGGAAAATAAAGGACAAGTATTTGATTAAAGCAATAACAAAAAATATATAATTGGAGAAGAGGTGCCGTTATAAAATCGTACTCTCGACACGATCGTATCAAAACAACAATTCTGCAGTGTTGCCAGATGCAGGGAAATTTTTCTGTTTTAGAAAATTTCGAAGTCCACACACACACAGGGAAGTAATATACACAGAGTTCGTTCAAGAGTAAACAGGGAAATTTCTACCAGATGAAAAAAGTACCTAAATAAAAGACCATCATTTATGTTCAAGAGTAAACAGGGAAATAATAATGGAGGTAAAAAGGGAAATTCTGATGTTGAAGTTAAGGATAGTTGGTGAGGCAGATCTGGCAACACTGTGGACATAGTGTTTACAAAATTTCGCACGAGTTATTATCGTGATTAATTGATAATATATAGGGAGTTATAAGGGGCATTATCCAGACATATATTATGTTTTAAAGGTAAGATATTACTATATGAGTAAATTATGGATAAATGGGGGTAGATTTAGCTAATAGTGAAGAATTTTATTCTCGCATTCACAGTTTCACAAACAAACATTCTAACTCTCTCTCTCTCACTCACTCACTCACTATTTCTTTCCCTCTCACTCTACCACTCACTAACTCACTATTTCTTTCCTTCTCACACTCACTCACTATTTCTCTCCTCCTCACACTCACTCACTATTTCTTTCCTTCTCACACTCACTCACTATTTCTTTCCTTCTCACACTCACTCACTATTTCTTTCCTTCTCACACTCACTCACTATTTCTTTCCTTCTCACACTCACTCACTATTTCTCTCCTCCTCACACTCACTCACTATTTCTTTCCTTCTCACACTCACTCACTATTTCTTTCCTTCTCACACTCACTCACTATTTCTCTCCTCCTCACACTCACTCACTATTTCTTTCCTTCTCACACTCACTCACTATTTCTTTCCTTCTCACACTCACTCACTATTTCTTTCCTTCTCACACTCACTCACTATTTCTTTCCTTCTCACACTCACTCACTATTTCTTTCCTTCTCACACTCACTCACTATTTCTTTCCTTCTCACACTCACTCACTATTTCTTTCCTTCTCACACTCACTCACTATTTCTTTCCCTCTCACACTCACTCACTATTTCTTTCCCTCTCACACTCACTCACTATTTCTTTCCCTCTCACACTCACTCACTATTTCTTTCCTTCTCACACTCACTCACTCTACCATTATCTAATGAATTTGGTGAACAAACTATACATTAAAAATTGTTATCGGTAAATATTGAATGAATTGCCGTTATTGCATTAGGTTTTGTCTACCTACATTACCCACTTATTTAGAACATTCTAAGACTATTTTCTTCTATGGCATTTCCTCTACAAATGCCCTATTTCCAAGATAGCGCATATTCAAATGGGGCATTTTGAAATTAACCTGACCTGACCTAACCTAACCTAGACCACATCAGATTACCGGGACCTAACCTGGGCAGACTACCGGGACCTAACCTGTGCAGACTACCGGGACCTAACCTGGACAGACTACCGGGACCTAACCAGGACAGACTGCCGGGACCTAACCAGGACAGACTACCGGGACCTAACCCGGACAGACTGCCAGGACCTAACCTGGGGAAACTACAGGGACCTAACCTGGGCAGACTACCGAGAAATAACCTTGGTAAAGTACAGGAAATGACCAGGGCAAAATACTGGGACCTAGCCGGATCTTGCAACACTGCTACAGAACGGTAATTCTTTCAATAAATACCGTAATATGTTGATTAATTAATGTACTGTACAGCCACTATCAAATATCCACCCACACTTTCCTTCCATCATAATTAATATCTTGGTAATAAAGAACAACACGTGTATAATTTTACAACACCTCATAATAATAATAATAGTAATAATAATAATAATAGTAATCTTGGTAATAAAGAACAACACATGTATGATTTTACAACACCTCATAATAATAATAATAATAATCCTGGTAATAAATAACAACACATGTATAATCTTACAGCACCTCATAATAATAATAATTGATGGGGTTGAGTTGACATAAGGTGTTGTTGTATGATTATATTTTGATATGATACTGATTTATTTGTACACTCCTCTTTTTTTATTACAGGTTAGGTTGGTGAAGGGGTCGCATAAAGTAAATTGTACATTTCCATAAGAAATAATGGTACTTTAACTTGAAAATGGAACCTCCTTGTTCCTGTTATTTTAAGAGTTCCTGTAAATTGCATTTATTTTTATTTTTTCATGATACGCACTATTTCAAATTCACATAATTTAAACTCACATAAAAAGAGAGGAGAGTGTACCATGAAAGGAAAGTGTGGGTGGATATTTGATTGTGGTTGTATGTATGTGTGTATATATGTATGTGTATTTCTGTGTTGGGTGGGATGTATTTTCAAATAACATTTTCAAACAGCATTTTCAAATAACACACTTTCTGTCTGATAGCAAAAGTGTCTGTTAAGAGGGTGTGGGAGTAGGGGACAGGCTTGGGGGGGACTGAGGGGGTGTAGGAATAGGGGGACAGGCTTGGAGTGGGTAGAAAGCCTGTCCCCCTATTCACGCAACCCCCTAACCTTCCCAAACCCCTCCAAGCCTGTCCCCCCTACTCCTGCACCTCCCAAAACCTTCCCAAGCCTGTCCCCCTATTCCCACACCCCCTTAATCAAATATACAGTATTTCTCTTAGGAAATATTTATACGGTTTTGAACAGCCTTTTGGAACATATTAAGTTAAAGTAATTCTTTTATTGTTATGAATAAATTCCTATGTTAGATTAGATAATTCAGCGACTGTTAAAACTATAAGTTATTTATTGTACAAATCAAAAAAGTTACAAGCAAAAGGTAATTCTTTATATTTTTAGTGTTGTTACTATTCAATGAATTACCAAGATATGTTAAGTGGGGTAGAGTTCAAGTATGTATGTATGTATGTATGTATGTACAGTTGCAGTTATATATAATCATATAGGCTATGTACGGATAACTCAGGTAAGAGTTTGACAGCTTCCCTCTGTTCCTTAGATGATAAACTTTTCAATAAATAGGTTAACTACCATCTTTTAATTTAATACAAGCAGCTACTCACTACTTAAAACAATAACACACACACACACACACACACACACACACACACACACACACTACTTAAAACAACAACAACACACACACACACAGGTTAACTACTATCTTTTGATTTAATACAAGGAGCTACACACTACTTAAAACAATAACATCATAAATTATGTGAACTTGAAAACATAAGACAGTAAGTTATTTGAGATACCCATATGTGGATGATTATTATTGACCACAACTGTACCTTACTTTACCTGTTCACCTATGTTGCTTTAAGCATCAACTTCCATTGCAGACCAATCTCACTCATATTGAATAATTAACAAGTCCTTCACTCCTTTCATTTAGTCAAGATTATATAATTATAATCTTTGTCTATTCCTTTTCCCTTCTATATTCTTTACTCATAGGTTCTTTACTACTACAACTTTACCTACATTTGTTCTCCAGTTGTTTCCATAGTGTTAATGAAGATATAGCCTCCTTCTTCCCTATAAATCCTGTTGTCTAGCATTGCTCTTCTCATTCTCACATTTACCTACAATTATTCAATCTTTTATATTATAATTATAGTGTCTTGTATGAGTGGTGATAAGAAAGACTGAAATGTGTGAATAAATCAGAATCAAACACATAGTAAAGACTGAAGATATTATTACAGGTAGTGGTGGTGGTGGTGACAACGACCTGTAGTCTGTATGTCTACACAGTGTTGGAACAAGAGGAGGTGGAGTGGTGGCACGAGGAAGAGTGGTGGCAGAGGAGGTGGAGTGGTGACAGGAGGAAAGGTGGCAGAGGAGGTGGAGTGGTGGCAATGGAGGTGGAGAGGTGGCAGGTGGACTACAGGTGTTCTAACAGGTGAGGCACTGGACAAGATTGGTGTCTGAAAATAAATAATAATAATAATAATGAGAATGAGAATAATATTAATAATAATAATAGATTGATTTAAGTGCACAATGTAGCTCAAAATAAGATTGGTTGATCATCAACTAACAGAAAGATTTAAATGAAACTGTGTTGCAAAATTCTGAATGTTTTTTTTTTTTATGTTCTCTGAAAATGTATATATAACCCTTAGGAGAGAGAGAGAGAGAGAGAGAGAGAGAGAGAGAGAGAGAGAGAGAGAGAGAGATACATTAACACTGAAGGAGATGCAGAGACAGAAAGAGAAAGTGAAAGAGTAATAGATACACTGTGTTCTTTTTTTATGGTAGGTTAGGTTGGTGAAGGGGTCGCATAAAGTGAATTTAGCCTAAAATCCCACGTTGACATCCTCTACGAGTTCTCATCCTATTCCTACTTAAATAGTACACCGTAACTCAGTAAACATATTCTGTTTATAAAAAGTTAAAGTTTATACCCAACACTTGTTTATATTTATGGTTTAATACCAAGGGATTGAGGCACAACTCTTGGTTATCTAAGTATTTCATTAAGGAGTTTGTCCTACTCCTATTCTCCGTTGGGATTATTAATCCCACATTGATATTCTCTACGAGTGGCCTACCCAACTACAACAACAACAAATCTGGTGAGGTCGGTCACTCCAATTAGGTTCCTCCAAGTTCCTCCCTCCTCCTCTTCTCACGCATAGCATACAGCTGCGCTGGTTCACTATATACCAATAATAGTGAATAGGGCCACAAAATATCTCTTATTGGTATTAGGTGAACCAGCGCAGATTTTATCCTTCCACCTCCCTGTAGGAATCTTTTCTTTTCTTTACAATATTTCTCATTTGAGTGGCCGAGAAGCATTGCTGCCCTCGCACCAGCGGTCATTGGTACCAAAGGCCACCACTAGGTGTCACTACCAGCGCAAGCGCCAGATTCAAAATTTCTGATGACCGTCACGGAACATTATCAAGTAGCCTTTATACTAGATTAACCTGGGCTACCTTGATGATGACTCCATAGCATACAGCTGCGCTGGTTCACTATATACCAATAAGAGATATTTTGTGGCCATAGACCACTACAAATTTACTAATATAGTATATTTGTGTCTCCAACTTGACAGGTTGGAGGGAGAGCCACAGTGTTGCCAGGAGTCAAGGTGAAGGTCAAGTGTTCAGTGAGGTGCTTTGACCGTTCCAACATTACTTGGTGACACAATGGAAAGAAAGTTAGACATGGAAGCCCTGTATGAACCACTTCCAGGGGTGTCCTCAAGATGAGGGAAATGAAGTAGTCCAATGCTGGAGTGTATACTGTTAAGGTGAGTTGCTTCAAAGATAATGGTAGTTAGTGCCTTTAATGAATTGTAATAATTGGACATAAATGTAATACAGTGTCATGTTTATTATGACACTAATAAGTGTGATGTAATTCAGAGCTATGGGGAAAAAATGTTATATGAATGAGCAAAAGAATGTGTGTGTGTACTTTGTGTTTAATTATTATATAGTCAGCTAAATTGTATGGAATTAATATTTCCAAGATAAAACTTATTTCATTATTAAGGATAATAGTAGATAAAAGGCAGATGATAATGTTTGAATAATAATATGTGATGCACAAAGCATTTCTGCAAAATTATGCTTTTTTTTTAATATCTTAAAATATATTATTATTGAATTTTGGGATGATGTCTGGCATTGATCATACTTAAATATTTGCTGATAGTGTAAGAGGCATTTATGTAGCCTACCATAATGTTTGTATGAGGTAATGTACTCAGATACAAAATTCATGTTGTATGTCCCTTGCCTTTATACCATCATTCCCCCTTTTACTGTGTGTGTGTGTGACAAGGGCTTACCAAAATCAGATCCTTTACAATGTTGATGAACTTTGTAGAGATGGTGAGTTAGCTTCTAAACTTAACATTGTGCCTCTTGGCTCACCTTTGCTTGTACAGTATTCTTATAGCTGTACTGTACTACATATATTTATACTGTATTGATGGAGTAAACACACAGTAAAGCAGATCATTGGTGTGTGAACATTTTAAGCTTTTCCTTCCTGGAAAATATACAGTATGCCATATATACTACCAGCTGCATTTATATGTGAAATGTTTACTGTCCAGTACAGCTACTATAATGTTCATACATTTATATATACTGTTCCAAGATAATTGAAATATTCATAGATTGAGACATGGCTATACTGTACATGTATACAATACTACAGTGAAAGCTCTTTTATCTGGCAACAGTGGGACCGAGAACGTTCCGGATACGAGAAATTTCCGGATACAAGAAAGTGTACTTTAAAATTATGTTACTCTACATTCATTCACAAGTACAGTTAAACCTCGATTTAATAGACCCCGATACAACGGATTTCGGTGTGTGTGTGTGTGTTGCCACCACTTCTCCCGCGCTCCTTCCCCTCTATCGTCAGTCTCCATTCACCCTGGCTCAAGGTCAAAGGAATATAGGCCTAGCATGCCTTGTGTGTCACTCACTTTGCTTTTATGAAAAAATGCCGGATACGGGAAATTGCCGGTAAACAGAATGGCGGAAAAAAGAGCTTTGACTGTATATTGTAGTACCATACAGTTCCCTCACTATTCCATTGGTCATAGTATAGCACTAAGCCACACTGGACTTGGAAAGGAAAATATTTAACTCTTGATAAATTTTGTGATGCATATTACTATTTTGGAAGTCTCCTGTAATAATTTTGTATCTGTACTGAAGTGTAATCTTGCTAGGTTTTGTGAATGTGGGGAAGACTGAAGTGTGGTCAACTTATCCCAAGTTTGAAATAACACCAAAAAAACACATGTACAGTACAGTATTAAGTTTAATGCATTTTATTGTGTCTGTAATTCCCTTCCCTGCCTACAACAACAACAACAACAACAACACTCTACTTTAAAAATAATACCCATATATATTTTCTGTACAAATTTAAGCCAGTTGATTTCCTGGTTTCTCTTTTAGGTTAAATTGTATGTTTTGTATTTATCTTGAGGGATAAATATCTGTGTATGTTTATAGGTGTACAGTACAGTACTTTGGTCAAGATTTGTTTCACTATAGAATATCTACAGGTCAGACAATTGTTAGACCCAGATATAATATCATTCAGTTAGGAAAAATGTATACCACAATAGAAATTTATTTTCAGTAATGTACATGAATTCAGTTGTGTGTATAATATGTTAGCATTACCATTAATACTGTGACTAATGATATATCTGCCTATCACCTTGATCCCTCCCTTAAACAACAGTCAATGACTCTGAAGCCAACATAACCTTAGAAGTGAAACCATTGCCAGTCCACAACAGACCACAGTCTGGTCACCACAGTGTTTATGGCAATGAAGTCTGTTTGTATTGTCCTGAAGGAAACATTGATATTCTTCGTAGGCCAGTGAGCTGACAAATCTGTTCTGTCTAGGTATATGTGTTACTTTTTTATTTTATTATTTCAAGAAATTTGTAGAAGCCATTATTAAAAAATAAGACCATGATGGAGAGATGAGAGAGAGAGAAAAGTACTGGATTGACAGATCACTGGGAAGAATTTAGAGTTGTACAGTAATACAGTGATAAGCCTCTCCTTTCTTTTTCATTTCTCTTAGACTGAATGGGAAGCAAATGCAGGGGGCGAGGGCATAGAAGGAAGGGCTGACGGAGATGCAAACCAATGAAGGGGAAAGGTGTCCTTTCCCAACATGGCAAGGGGAAGGGGATGAGTGGAAAGGACAATACAACAGAGGGTACCACACCAAATACCCACCAGGTGTCTGAGCCTCACATCACCTACTCCAGAACTTGGCACACTGTGGGAGGGACCCTTCAAGGTGAGTCTCTCAATGTGTTGTTGTTTCTGTTTGTTATATGGTAAGGAGGAATAAGTTACTGGAGAAAGAATAGGGCCTTGACAACATCATTAGGATTGGATAAAGTAGAGAAAACACCATATATCACATATATCACCACATATTTACAGTTGTTGTGTGCAGTATAATTTTCTCAAAACTATTGCCAGTATGCATTGCATAATTTTTACATTAAATATAAACTAAGGTAGGAATTGGCAGTGATAGGTGTCAAGGGTTGGTGTACCTGTCATAATCTGGAATATAAGTTATCCTAAGGCCTGTAGTGTTTTATATCAGTACACATGACACAGATGTAACACATTATAATATGGGTCTATAGTTTGGTGTTTGGATGGAGATCGGGGTAGCCTCTACTTCTCTGGCATTTCCTGCCTTTTAAACCTGTGCTGACCATTACAAACTCACACTTTCCTCCCCTCCCTCTCTCACTTTCATTCCCACACTCTCATCTTCCTTCCCTTACTCCTTTCACTTTCCTTGTGACATTGACGTTCCTCCCCTTCCTCATTACCTTGCACTAACCCCTCATCAGGCATCCAGTAAAAACATACACACTGTAGAGGTGAGTAGCTCTGAGGCCACTAACACCTTTGAGACAACATTTTGGCCTTCCAATTCTTATGACCGGAAATCCAAGCAGGTCTATGTGTATGAGACTGTGGAGGAGACCAGCTGGGATGGAGGGAAGACCCCTAACTCAGAAGGAACACCAACAGGAAATGATTGGCACCATGACACACAATTGAGTAACAACAGGGATAGGGAGCATGTGTATGGTACCATCACAACACATCACATCACAACAACCACGGGTGTGTATTGTTCAGGTGTACGGTACCATCACAACAACCACGGGTGTGTATTGTTCATGTGTACAGTTGATTTGGTAGGCATCCGGCAGGAGATATAGTTTTGGGGCAGAATTTCAATGCAGTTAACAATGCAACCTCCTTCAGGCATCATAGGTTGCACATATAACTGATATTGATATAGCTGTAAGGATGAAAGCACTCAATAACTTCATAAACTCAAGTTTTCACTGAGCTGGTGTAAAGTACAGAATTTCTCTTTTTTATGGAAAATATTGAAAGATTCCACAAAGCACAACTATAGAAGTACAGTACAGTACAGCATTTCAGAAATTTAAATTTTAGTCTTATGAATTTTTTTTTATGATGTTCATATTATATCATGTCAACCAAATGACATTAACAGTTACTGAATATCCAGCGACAGTACCAGAATAACCAGTGAGGAATGCCACATGTATGGCACCATTGTACACACACACTTACCAGAGAGGAGAGCCCCAGATGGCACCATTGTACACACACACTTACCAGAGAGGAGAGCCCCAGATGGCACCATTGTACACACACACTTACCAGAGAGGAGAGCCCCAGATGGCACCATTGTACACACACACTTACCAGAGAGGAGAGCCCCAGATGGCACCATTGTACACACACACTTACCAGAGAGGAGAGCCCCAGATGGCACCATTGTACACACACACTTACCAGAGAGGAGAGCCCCAGATGGCACCATTGTACACACACACTTACCAGAGAGGAGAGCCCCAGATGGCACCATTGTACACACACACTTACCAGAGAGGAGAGCCCCAGATGGCACCATTGTACACACACACTTACCAGAGAGGAGAGCCCCAGATGGCACCATTGTACACACACACTTACCAGAGAGGAGAGCCCCAGATGGCACCATTGTACACACACACTTACCAGAGAGGAGAGCCCCAGATGGCACCATTGTACACACACACTTACCAGAGAGGAGAGCCCCAGATGGCACCATTGTACACACACACTTACCAGAGAGGAGAGCCCCAGATGGCACCATTGTACACACACACTTACCAGAGAGGAGAGCCCCAGATGGCACCATTGTACACACACACTTACCAGAGAGGAGAGCCCCAGATGGCACCATTGTACACACACACTTACCAGAGAGGAGAGCCCCAGATGGCACCATTGTACACACACACTTACCAGAGAGGAGAGCCCCAGATGGCACCATTGTACACACACACTTACCAGAGAGGAGAGCCCCAGATGGCACCATTGTACACACACACTTACCAGAGAGGAGAGCCCCAGATGGCACCATTGTACACACACACTTACCAGAGAGGAGAGCCCCAGATGGCACCATTGTACACACACACTTACCAGAGAGGAGAGCCCCAGATGGCACCATTGTACACACACACTTACCAGAGAGGAGAGCCCCAGATGGCACCATTGTACACACACACTTACCAGAGAGGAGAGCCCCAGATGGCACCATTGTACACACACACTTACCAGAGAGGAGAGCCCCAGATGGCACCATTGTACACACACACTTACCAGAGAGGAGAGCCCCAGATGGCACCATTGTACACACACACTTACCAGAGAGGAGAGCCCCAGATGGCACCATTGTACACACACACTTACCAGAGAGGAGAGCCCCAGATGGCACCATTGTACACACACACTTACCAGAGAGGAGAGCCCCAGATGGCACCATTGTACACACACACTTACCAGAGAGGAGAGCCCCAGATGGCACCATTGTACACACACACTTACCAGAGAGGAGAGCCCCAGATGGCACCATTGTACACACACACTTACCAGAGAGGAGAGCCCCAGATGGCACCATTGTACACACACACTTACCAGAGAGGAGAGCCCCAGATGGCACCATTGTACACACACACTTACCAGAGAGGAGAGCCCCAGATGGCACCATTGTACACACACACTTACCAGAGAGGAGAGCCCCAGATGGCACCATTGTACACACACACTTACCAGAGAGGAGAGCCCCAGATGGCACCATTGTACACACACACTTACCAGAGAGGAGAGCCCCAGATGGCACCATTGTACACACACACTTACCAGAGAGGAGAGCCCCAGATGGCACCATTGTACACACACACTTACCAGAGAGGAGAGCCCCAGATGGCACCATTGTACACACACACTTACCAGAGAGGAGAGCCCCAGATGGCACCATTGTACACACACACTTACCAGAGAGGAGAGCCCCAGATGGCACCATTGTACACACACACTTACCAGAGAGGAGAGCCCCAGATGGCACCATTGTACACACACACTTACCAGAGAGGAGAGCCCCAGATGGCACCATTGTACACACACACTTACCAGAGAGGAGAGCCCCAGATGGCACCATTGTACACACACACTTACCAGAGAGGAGAGCCCCAGATGGCACCATTGTACACACACACTTACCAGAGAGGAGAGCCCCAGATGGCACCATTGTACACACACACTTACCAGAGAGGAGAGCCCCAGATGGCACCATTGTACACACACACTTACCAGAGAGGAGAGCCCCAGATGGCACCATTGTACACACACACTTACCAGAGAGGAGAGCCCCAGATGGCACCATTGTACACACACACTTACCAGAGAGGAGAGCCCCAGATGGCACCATTGTACACACACACTTACCAGAGAGGAGAGCCCCAGATGGCACCATTGTACACACACACTTACCAGAGAGGAGAGCCCCAGATGGCACCATTGTACACACACACTTACCAGAGAGGAGAGCCCCAGATGGCACCATTGTACACACACACTTACCAGAGAGGAGAGCCCCAGATGGCACCATTGTACACACACACTTACCAGAGAGGAGAGCCCCAGATGGCACCATTGTACACACACACTTACCAGAGAGGAGAGCCCCAGATGGCACCATTGTACACACACACTTACCAGAGAGGAGAGCCCCAGATGGCACCATTGTACACACACACTTACCAGAGAGGAGAGCCCCAGATGGCACCATTGTACACACACACTTACCAGAGAGGAGAGCCCCAGATGGCACCATTGTACACACACACTTACCAGAGAGGAGAGCCCCAGATGGCACCATTGTACACACACACTTACCAGAGAGGAGAGCCCCAGATGGCACCATTGTACACACACACTTACCAGAGAGGAGAGCCCCAGATGGCACCATTGTACACACACACTTACCAGAGAGGAGAGCCCCAGATGGCACCATTGTACACACACACTTACCAGAGAGGAGAGCCCCAGATGGCACCATTGTACACACACACTTACCAGAGAGGAGAGCCCCAGATGGCACCATTGTACACACACACTTACCAGAGAGGAGAGCCCCAGATGGCACCATTGTACACACACACTTACCAGAGAGGAGAGCCCCAGATGGCACCATTGTACACACACACTTACCAGAGAGGAGAGCCCCAGATGGCACCATTGTACACACACACTTACCAGAGAGGAGAGCCCCAGATGGCACCATTGTACACACACACTTACCAGAGAGGAGAGCCCCAGATGGCACCATTGTACACACACACTTACCAGAGAGGAGAGCCCCAGATGGCACCATTGTACACACACACTTACCAGAGAGGAGAGCCCCAGATGGCACCATTGTACACACACACTTACCAGAGAGGAGAGCCCCAGATGGCACCATTGTACACACACACTTACCAGAGAGGAGAGCCCCAGATGGCACCATTGTACACACACACTTACCAGAGAGGAGAGCCCCAGATGGCACCATTGTACACACACACTTACCAGAGAGGAGAGCCCCAGATGGCACCATTGTACACACACACTTACCAGAGAGGAGAGCCCCAGATGGCACCATTGTACACACACACTTACCAGAGAGGAGAGCCCCAGATGGCACCATTGTACACACACACTTACCAGAGAGGAGAGCCCCAGATGGCACCATTGTACACACACACTTACCAGAGAGGAGAGCCCCAGATGGCACCATTGTACACACACACTTACCAGAGAGGAGAGCCCCAGATGGCACCATTGTACACACACACTTACCAGAGAGGAGAGCCCCAGATGGCACCATTGTACACACACACTTACCAGAGAGGAGAGCCCCAGATGGCACCATTGTACACACACACTTACCAGAGAGGAGAGCCCCAGATGGCACCATTGTACACACACACTTACCAGAGAGGAGAGCCCCAGATGGCACCATTGTACACACACACTTACCAGAGAGGAGAGCCCCAGATGGCACCATTGTACACACACACTTACCAGAGAGGAGAGCCCCAGATGGCACCATTGTACACACACACTTACCAGAGAGGAGAGCCCCAGATGGCACCATTGTACACACACACTTACCAGAGAGGAGAGCCCCAGATGGCACCATTGTACACACACACTTACCAGAGAGGAGAGCCCCAGATGGCACCATTGTACACACACACTTACCAGAGAGGAGAGCCCCAGATGGCACCATTGTACACACACACTTACCAGAGAGGAGAGCCCCAGATGGCACCATTGTACACACACACTTACCAGAGAGGAGAGCCCCAGATGGCACCATTGTACACACACACTTACCAGAGAGGAGAGCCCCAGATGGCACCATTGTACACACACACTTACCAGAGAGGAGAGCCCCAGATGGCACCATTGTACACACACACTTACCAGAGAGGAGAGCCCCAGATGGCACCATTGTACACACACACTTACCAGAGAGGAGAGCCCCAGATGGCACCATTGTACACACACACTTACCAGAGAGGAGAGCCCCAGATGGCACCATTGTACACACACACTTACCAGAGAGGAGAGCCCCAGATGGCACCATTGTACACACACACTTACCAGAGAGGAGAGCCCCAGATGGCACCATTGTACACACACACTTACCAGAGAGGAGAGCCCCAGATGGCACCATTGTACACACACACTTACCAGAGAGGAGAGCCCCAGATGGCACCATTGTACACACACACTTACCAGAGAGGAGAGCCCCAGATGGCACCATTGTACACACACACTTACCAGAGAGGAGAGCCCCAGATGGCACCATTGTACACACACACTTACCAGAGAGGAGAGCCCCAGATGGCACCATTGTACACACACACTTACCAGAGAGGAGAGCCCCAGATGGCACCATTGTACACACACACTTACCAGAGAGGAGAGCCCCAGATGGCACCATTGTACACACACACTTACCAGAGAGGAGAGCCCCAGATGGCACCATTGTACACACACACTTACCAGAGAGGAGAGCCCCAGATGGCACCATTGTACACACACACTTACCAGAGAGGAGAGCCCCAGATGGCACCATTGTACACACACACTTACCAGAGAGGAGAGCCCCAGATGGCACCATTGTACACACACACTTACCAGAGAGGAGAGCCCCAGATGGCACCATTGTACACACACACTTACCAGAGAGGAGAGCCCCAGATGGCACCATTGTACACACACACTTACCAGAGAGGAGAGCCCCAGATGGCACCATTGTACACACACACTTACCAGAGAGGAGAGCCCCAGATGGCACCATTGTACACACACACTTACCAGAGAGGAGAGCCCCAGATGGCACCATTGTACACACACACTTACCAGAGAGGAGAGCCCCAGATGGCACCATTGTACACACACACTTACCAGAGAGGAGAGCCCCAGATGGCACCATTGTACACACACACTTACCAGAGAGGAGAGCCCCAGATGGCACCATTGTACACACACACTTACCAGAGAGGAGAGCCCCAGATGGCACCATTGTACACACACACTTACCAGAGAGGAGAGCCCCAGATGGCACCATTGTACACACACACTTACCAGAGAGGAGAGCCCCAGATGGCACCATTGTACACACACACTTACCAGAGAGGAGAGCCCCAGATGGCACCATTGTACACACACACTTACCAGAGAGGAGAGCCCCAGATGGCACCATTGTACACACACACTTACCAGAGAGGAGAGCCCCAGATGGCACCATTGTACACACACACTTACCAGAGAGGAGAGCCCCAGATGGCACCATTGTACACACACACTTACCAGAGAGGAGAGCCCCAGATGGCACCATTGTACACACACACTTACCAGAGAGGAGAGCCCCAGATGGCACCATTGTACACACACACTTACCAGAGAGGAGAGCCCCAGATGGCACCATTGTACACACACACTTACCAGAGAGGAGAGCCCCAGATGGCACCATTGTACACACACACTTACCAGAGAGGAGAGCCCCAGATGGCACCATTGTACACACACACTTACCAGAGAGGAGAGCCCCAGATGGCACCATTGTACACACACACTTACCAGAGAGGAGAGCCCCAGATGGCACCATTGTACACACACACTTACCAGAGAGGAGAGCCCCAGATGGCACCATTGTACACACACACTTACCAGAGAGGAGAGCCCCAGATGGCACCATTGTACACACACACTTACCAGAGAGGAGAGCCCCAGATGGCACCATTGTACACACACACTTACCAGAGAGGAGAGCCCCAGATGGCACCATTGTACACACACACTTACCAGAGAGGAGAGCCCCAGATGGCACCATTGTACACACACACTTACCAGAGAGGAGAGCCCCAGATGGCACCATTGTACACACACACTTACCAGAGAGGAGAGCCCCAGATGGCACCATTGTACACACACACTTACCAGAGAGGAGAGCCCCAGATGGCACCATTGTACACACACACTTACCAGAGAGGAGAGCCCCAGATGGCACCATTGTACACACACACTTACCAGAGAGGAGAGCCCCAGATGGCACCATTGTACACACACACTTACCAGAGAGGAGAGCCCCAGATGGCACCATTGTACACACACACTTACCAGAGAGGAGAGCCCCAGATGGCACCATTGTACACACACACTTACCAGAGAGGAGAGCCCCAGATGGCACCATTGTACACACACACTTACCAGAGAGGAGAGCCCCAGATGGCACCATTGTACACACACACTTACCAGAGAGGAGAGCCCCAGATGGCACCATTGTACACACACACTTACCAGAGAGGAGAGCCCCAGATGGCACCATTGTACACACACACTTACCAGAGAGGAGAGCCCCAGATGGCACCATTGTACACACACACTTACCAGAGAGGAGAGCCCCAGATGGCACCATTGTACACACACACTTACCAGAGAGGAGAGCCCCAGATGGCACCATTGTACACACACACTTACCAGAGAGGAGAGCCCCAGATGGCACCATTGTACACACACACTTACCAGAGAGGAGAGCCCCAGATGGCACCATTGTACACACACACTTACCAGAGAGGAGAGCCCCAGATGGCACCATTGTACACACACACTTACCAGAGAGGAGAGCCCCAGATGGCACCATTGTACACACACACTTACCAGAGAGGAGAGCCCCAGATGGCACCATTGTACACACACACTTACCAGAGAGGAGAGCCCCAGATGGCACCATTGTACACACACACTTACCAGAGAGGAGAGCCCCAGATGGCACCATTGTACACACACACTTACCAGAGAGGAGAGCCCCAGATGGCACCATTGTACACACACACTTACCAGAGAGGAGAGCCCCAGATGAGGTGGACACAGGTACAAGTCAATGGTCTAATGTGCCCAGTGGTGAGTATTTACCAGAAAGGTGAGATTTCTTAGTGATGGTGAATAGGAGGGCTGCTAATTCCTGTAAACAGATTCCTTATTTGTAACATTAAAGGGGGTGGGAGTAGGGGACAGGCTTGGGGGTGGACTGGGGGGGTGCGGGAATAGGGGAACAGGCTTGGGGTGGGTAGAAAGCCTGTCCCCCTATTCCTGCACCCCCATAACCCCCCCACCCCCCCAAGCCTTTCCCCCCTACTCCTGCACCCCCCAAAAAAAACTTAAAAGAGGATAGGCCTAAGTGAATACAGTATATAATTGCTGATATAATTAATGACAAGATGGGACATTGAAAACTGATTTTTATGAAAAGTGAAACCAGTATGACGGTTAATATTATATATACTGTATTTATCAGGGAAGTAATAATATGATAGAAGATGAACTGAGTGGCATAGAGAAATAGCATAGAGAGAATTTATAATAATAATAATAATAATAATATACGGTTTATTGGTTAATGGCAGCTGATAGGCTGAAAATATACATATTACATTTAAAATTATTATAAAATGAGGATGAATACATCTATAAATATTAAGGATAAATAATAAATTGATTCCTGAACATAGAAAATCACAGAAATATATAAATAGAGTAGTACCATATGTACTCTATATTACTGGGTCCTTTAAGGGGGTGTGGGAGTAGGGGACAGGCTTTGTGGGGGGGGACTGGGGGGGTGCGGGAATAGGGGGACAAGCTTGGTGTGGGTAGAAAACTTGTCCTCCTATTCCTGCACTCCCCTAACCCCCCAAAATCCCCCCAAGCCTGTCCCCCTACTCCTGCACTCCCCCCAAACCTGTCCCCTAATTCCCACACCCCCTTTAACATACCATAAGGGTTTAAAGTATATTTTATTCCTTGTAACAAAATGTGGTACATTATTGTACTATACAGTACTTAGAAAAGGCTGCTTCCTGTTACCACTCTGGATAACAGTTACAGTGAAAGCTCTTTTATCTGGCAACAGTGGGACCGAGAACGTTCCGGATACGAGAAATTTCTGGATACACGAAAGTGTACTTAAAAATTACGTTACTCTACATTCATTCACAAGTACAGTTAAACCTCGATTTAATAGACCCCTATGCAAAGGATTTCGGTAGGTACATTATTTACACATCATTATATACCTATTTATGTATATATACAGATAACTCTCAAAAAAATCTGAGAAGTTCTTATACATAACGAGCGAAATTATAATAAACGTGTCAGGAAATTAGATCACTGTCGTCCGTGAAGTGTGTGTGTGTGTTGCCACCACTCCCCCCCCCCCTACCCTCAGTCTCTATTCACCCTGGCTCAAGGTCAAAGGAATATAGGCCTAACATGCCTTGTGTGTGACTCGATTTTAGTAATTATGAGTTAACCACCAGCTTCAACACTCATCAGTCATGTCAGGTGGTACATTTACAAAACGGAAGGTCATATCCTTCCATATCAAGATGGAAGGTTTTTCTCGAACAGAGAAAGGAGAAGGAAAACCAGAGTATGCATATTAATAAAATGTAAACAAACGATATCACACTATCTCCTCCCTTCCCCCTACTCTCCCCCCTACCACCTCCACCACTACCTACCACTACCACCACCACCACCACCTCCACCACTACTACCACCACCTCCACCACTACCACCACCACACATGCATACGACTCATTTCATTCATGAGTTGTCTGCGAAAACCTTAATACAAATTATTATATGCATTTAATATGCTTAATACGAATTATAATACTGTATTTACATCTGTAAAGTAACAGTACTGAACACTTCTCTTCACTTTTAAACTAAATAGCTATATTGTCCGAGGATAATATCCGTCGATAATCGAAACCGTGGATAATAAAGCCGTCGATAACGAGGGAGTACTGTACTGTAAGTCCATTTTGTTATCTAGGTAATATGTTGGATAGTTGGAGAGAGCTATTAAGAATATGTGTAGCATCATTGAAAGAAGTTTAGAGATTGTATGATAAACAAGAGTATGTCTGGTGTCACCTGGAAAATAGAAGATGGTGTGACAAATGAGGAAATGGCAAGTTGTGGAATGAAAGAACTGAGTACAGAGTTGAAAGTGAGGATATAGAGATAATTTGGTTATGTGGAAAGGAGAGAACGATATCTTACATTTTGTACTAGTATACAGTAATGTCCTTCATTCATATAAAATCACTGGCCTTATAATTACAGCATTAGTAAAGGGTTATATATAATATATATATATATATATATATATATATATATATATATATATATATATATATATATATATATATATATATATATATATATATATATATATATATATATATATTATTTGGCCCATTGAAAACATTTTTTATTTTTTATTGGGTTGGAAATGCCAGAGACATTTGTACTCGTATGACAACATGTTGTCAATTTAAGCTTACAAAACAAAGTAATTCATTAGGATACTATTAACTTTCCAGAGAGGAACATAAATTACATTTTACTATGTGCATGTAAATAATAGACAAATGAAATAATTCAGTGGGATTAGATAAAATTTGTAGAGCCTCCTCTCTATTTACAACCCTTTTTGTGATCATTTGTTTGGGCTATAGACGTTGATTTAGCAGATGACACAAGAGATAACCCAGTATGTCAGAAACCTTTTCCTCTATGTCCTTTACCTTGGAATATATTGTTATCCGCTCACACCTTCCATTGTTCACTTTAATGAAGAAGCCTTAATAAATTTAAATAAGCAAAATTAACGTTACCTTAGTTGAGAGCATTAATATTTGAGGAACTTACAGACATATTGTAATGAGTAAATATATTTAGAAAAGCTGTACACTATTTTACTCATACTTTATGTACTGTATATATTTATTAGCTCTCTAGCCTGTGTATCGATAGTTTTGTGGGCTTTGGACTATTTTAGTAATTCATGTTTTATTTCTGTTATTACTACCAAACATTAAATTTAAGTGGGTTAATGTATATTGTGTCTCAAATACCAGTACAGTACCACATTTGTATTTTCCTTACAAAGTGTGTGGTGCATGTCATACAAATATGGCCCTGAGTACAGTTAGATACATGAATGGGTGGTACAGCCCAGGTGGTGAAACATACTTGTCCCATTTGAGTAACCATTGTCTATTATCAGGTATTTGCTTTTTATTATCATCCTCAATATTCACTTCTGCCCCTGATGTCTCCTATTTGGCACTAAGGAACACACACACACACACACACACACCATCCTCAATATTCACTTCTGCCCCTGATGTCTCCTATTTGGCACTAAGGAACACACACACACACACACACACACCATCCTCAATATTCACTTCTGCCCCTGATGTCTCCTATTTGGCACTAAGGAACACACACACACACCATCCTCAATATTCACTTCTGCCCCTGATGTCTCCTATTTGGCACTAAGGAACACACACACACACACACACACACCATCCTCAATATTCACTTCTGCCCCTGATGTCTCCTATTTGCCACTAAGGAACACACACACACACACACACACACACCATCCTCAATATTCACTTCTGACCCTGATGTCTCCTATTTG
Organism: Petrolisthes manimaculis; assembly: GCA_034508575.1. Classification (NCBI taxonomy): domain Eukaryota; kingdom Metazoa; phylum Arthropoda; class Malacostraca; order Decapoda; family Porcellanidae; genus Petrolisthes; species Petrolisthes manimaculis. The sequence continues at coordinate 101,478 of JAWZYT010000480.1, forward strand.
GCACTAAGGAATTTGATATTGGGAGAAATTGACCATGTTTCACTTAGGCTGTACCATCCATTCGTGTGTCCAACTGTACATGTTGGGAGTCAGCACGCAGCAGCTCCCCGCTCCCAATGCCTGGGTGGTATGAGCCTGGGATGGATCTGCTGGAGGTAGGAGGTGGCTGGGAATGGTGTAGGATCTGCTGGAGGTAGGAGGTGGCTGGGAATGGTGTAGGATCTGCTGGAGGTAGGAGGTGGCTGGGAATGGTGTAGGATCTGCTGGAGGTAGGAGGTGGCTGAGAATGGTGTAGGATCTGCTGGAGGTAGGAGGTGGCTGAGAATGGTGTAGGATCTGCTGGAGGTAGGAGGTGGCTGGGAATGGTGTAGGATCTGCTGGAGGTAGGAGGTGGCTGAGAATGGTGTACTAACACTGAGAGTAGCACTGCAGCACCAGGCGTTGAAAAGCTCCATGTCTGACTTGGATGTTGGTATGGGATGGGGCAGAGAGAGGAAGGGATAATAACTACAGTACAGTATTCACAAACTCCATGTCTGACTTGGATGTTGGTATGGGATGGGGCAGAGAGAGGAAGGGATAATAACTACAGTACAGTATTCACAAACTTGTACCACTAATGCCACATATTTTCTTCCCTTTTCTTTGTCACAACTTCTCATTGTTCCCTGATCAGTCTTTGCATATCCTTAAGAAGATAATACACCTTCAAATGCTGTATTAAGAAGTATAAAAAAATGTCATAGCATTTGAAAGAAAATATAAGTATTATTTTCGTTATCAGCGGCATAAGTTCTGACTATCATTTATCATTTTTGAAAAGCTTTTCTGTTTATTGTCTAGTGCCTTTTGGATGTGAAAGGAAATACAGTATCCTATTAATAATTTACTTGATTGGTAGTTTGTCATTCTGCCATGATATACCTTTGGGTTGCTGTCATTGCAGTGACAAGAACATGCTGGAAACAGCTTACAAACAAAGCTTTATTCTCTCCATTTTTCAACTGAAAGGATTTTATCCTACAGAGCATGGTATGATGCCAATATTTCCAGCCTCTAGATTCATGATATGAACTAGGGCTGATATTAACCCCTAAAGACCGGTTGACGTGATAGACCGTCTTACGTAAGGAACCGGGCAACTGCACCTACCGTCACAGCGATTTAACGCTATTTCTCGCCCTGTACGGCTAGTTTTTCTTGTCGTTGGGCGAGAAAATACTCTCACAATATCGATCCGCTACCCACTCAGTCGATTCTGGGAGCCCACGATGGCTGGGCGAATTTTAAGTAATTGCCCTTGTCCGAATTTGTGCTCTAACGATCGTAAGACAATACCGTAGTGAATATATGTACGTGAGTGACACCATGATATTCCTACAAGGTTACAAATTATTATTTAGTGTATAGATCATGACACACGATATATAATGGGGTAGTAATAAGAAAATAACACCACAAAATACACCCATACAGGCACAATTGATAGTAAATATGCGTGTTTCCTACGGTACAAGTCGGTTTGTTTATCATTTTCTAAGTGACAGTTACACAATGATATATTCCTACAAGTGTTCATACTATTTTTAGTGTTGAAATCATGACATACGATACATAATAGTAGTAATACGAGTGAGTTGACAAAGGACTTGGGCGGGAAACTGAACTCGCCATGCCGTAGTCACACCGCTCTCACGCATACACACAGACACACCGCTGTCTCGCGCACAAACATGGTTCAATTCAACTCGCCCTATCTCCACAACTATTCATCGTACAGCCCTCCCGGTGGTACCATTGGAAAGAGGAAGAGTTGAAGGTAAGGATGGAACAATTTTGAAGTCGGTACACTATATAGGTTAAGAGTGTGAGCGTTGTGAATATAGGGCAAATCGAGGAATTTTGACGCTAGCGGCAGGGTAGAAATGTGGAGGCCATGTCTACCCTTCCCGGACTGCAGGGGTTAATGCATTTTTGTCCACATCAATTCTTCCGGTGAGTTTCATGGACTAATTGCTGTCAGACGGATAATCCCACGAAAAAATGTCACACTAAAAACCCATGACAGTTTCTTAAGCTGTACACAAATCACTATATAGTCTTAATTATGGGGAGAGTATACTTTTGGTACATTACAGTGCCTTGATTCCTCCAAAGTAGGCCAGAAAACACACCCATATAAAGAAATATAATGGTATCCTGTTGCCTGGAATAATTTGGAGGAATCATAATCTCCAAAAATATCAGAACTATACCCTCCCCTTAAGGGGGAAGTATTTTTTGTGCTGGTAAATCTGGAGCAACTAATTCCTCCAATCTATTCCAAGCAACAAAACACCATTATTCTTGCTCTTCTGGTCCTGTTTCCTCGCCTACTTTAGAGGAATCGAGAAGCTCCAATGTAACACAAGTGAAACATGGCCATACATCTCACTTGGAGCTCCTTTCTCGTTTTAACTCTTAACCCTTAATGGCCGGATTGCGGTCATAGACGGCCCCAAGAAGCGGCCGGATCGTGTCGTACGCCACTGCTATGTAGTGACCGGGCGAGATGAAGCACCGCTATTGCCAATGTCGGCCTTTGCGAGCCCAATTTGGCGGGGTTTTTTTCACTTGGCTATACTTCACCACCATCCCTACAAATCACCATCGTCAGTCAGTGTGTTACTGACTGTAAACATGGATGGATGTGGATTAGATTTCTCGTGCGTGTCCGATTCTGTGTTGCGCCATGCTTACTTACAACACTGACTGCCACCCGCGCGGGCCACGTTCAGTTGTCGTCAGAGCCACTCCACCTAAGCGAACACAGCCGCGCTCACCCGAGAAAGTACCCTTCATTCCTCACTTAATTTCTCGGCAACGGAGAGTTGTAGAGAACTGGGGTTGGTTTTATTGGAAAGAGGAAGAGTTGATGGTGCTAACAAGACCAAATTTAAGTTGTTCAGTATCGTAGTTTAGACGTACAGAGTAAGTTGAATAGAGCGATTTTGGAAAAATCGGTATTTGGAAATACGTCAAGGATTGATGGGGTTGCGGCTTGCTATTTTTTATTAAATGTCTGCTGCTTATTTTGAAAATGGTCTTATGTTTCTTTATACGTATGTTGTTGCTTGAAGGAGTTTTACACTGTTTTTACTCTTGTATATTCTTCCTAACCAATCCTCTACTCCTCACCAAACAAACCCCTTGCCATTCCAATTCTAAAACTCACATGCTAAACCTTCGCCACTCCTTTCCTTCCTTTGCCCATCCTTAACCCAGAGACCACCTGGTTCATGGGGGAAGGAAAGAAGAGGCGGGGAACAAGAAGGTATTGGTGGTGGTGGTGGTGCAGGTGACAGGTGGGGCCAGGAGGGGGTCGAGTATAGGGTCAGGTGATTGGGACAGGTATAGGATGGGAGGAGAGAGGGACGGACAGGTACGCACACACTCACACACGCACGCACAGGCACACACACACACACACCCTCGCACGCACACTCACGCTCTTACACACTCACACATTATTATTATTATTACACACACACACACACACTCTCTCTCTCTCTCTCTCTCTCTCTCTCTCTCTCACACACACACACACACACACACACACAATTTCGCGTCAAAATTGGACTTTGGATGAATCAAGATGCTGAACTGTCCAGAATACTTACTTATACACCAAACTAATGTTAATTAATAATATCATTACAGGTGTTTGGTGAAGGTGTGGTGACAAGTGGTGATGATTCCTCAGCTGTAGACTACGAGAAGAAGTCACTACTCTACTACTGCTGCTGCTGCTGCTGCTGTTGTGTGTCAGTGAATAATGTGATGTTTACCTGTTGTACACTGCATGGGACGTGGTGTTGGTGTGAGGACTGTACACTCGTCATACATAATTTCTGACCAGAGTGTGAGGAGCAGAAAGCTTCGAATCGCCTGGTATTGTTCATTTCCCCACCCAGTACACACATATAGAGGCTGAGTACGAATGCAGGGTATGTGTGTGTGTGTGTGTGTGTGTGTTGCCTGCCGTTCGTCTCTGGTCAGGGATTACGTATTACGAGTGTACTGTACAGTTGCCAAAAAAGGTATTGCGACAAATCTTGATAGAACTTTAACCCTAGTAATATCTACAACTATTTGTAGGGACTATAAACATGTATAACAGAAGGAAATATACATATCCTTCTGTAATTTATACTTATAATCCCTACAAACAACTATGGACATTAATATTATTTAATGTTGTATCACTAGTTGTCGCAATACCTTTTTTGGCAACTGTACATCACCCCAGTCTACAAATATGTAACACTAACCATCAGCTTCACAAGGTTAGTTGAAGTTACTATTGGTCACAAGAACTGATACAGCCACAATCAATAAATCAGTATCATATCAAACTATAATCCTACAACAACAACACCTTACGTCAACTCAACCACCAACACTTTCCTTCCATCGTGCCAATAAATCAGTATCATATCAAACTATAATCATACAACAACACCTTACGTCAACTCAACCCCATCAATTATTATTATTATTATGAGGTGGTGCAAAATCATACATGTGTTGTTCTTTATTACCAAGATTATTATTATTATTATTATTATTATTATTATTATTATTATTATTATTATGAGGTGCTGTAAAATCATACACGTGTTGTTCTTTATTACCAAGATATTTACTACGATGGAAGGAAAGTGTTGGTGGATATTTGATTGTGGCTGTACAGTACCGATTGGATGTGTGTGTAAGAGAGATTTCATTTGTGTATGTATGTGTGAGTGACTGTGTGTGTGTAAGAGAAAGATAGAGAGACTCTTTGTGTGTGTGTGTGTGTGAAAGAGAAAGAGAGAGATTAATTTTGTGTGTGAGAGATTAATTTGTGTGTATGTGAGAGGGAGACTGTGTATGTGTGAAATAAATAAATAAATAAAGATATAAATATGGATTTGTGTTTGCTATCCCACCTTTCCTTATATTTCATCTCTCTCTCTCTCTCTCTCTCTCTCTCTCTCTCTCTCTCCTTCCTTCCTTCGTGCTTGCTGTCCTATAATAATAATAATAATAAATAAATAAATAAATAATAATGTGTTTCAATTTCCTTAGTAAAAATATAATTATGAAAATATTTATTACTTATCCCATGAAATAAATGGGTTTAATATTAGTCAATAATTAATTAAGGTGTAAAGAAATATACAATAATAAATAATTCAGGTGTTAAAAAGATTATCATAAAAATATCAAAGTAAAAAAACGAAAAAATAAATGAGTTTTAAAATGATACCGTTTTCTCTGATTAAATTGGTGGCAATATTGGTGCAACTTGATTCCTCCAAACTATGCCAGGCAACAGGGTAGATACCATTATATTTATTAATTAATCCTGTTTCCTGACATACTATGGAGGAATCATTGTACTACAAGGGACCTCAGATCTCTCTAGGGTAATTTTGTAGCAAACTGATTCCTCCAAACTGTATTATTCCTGCACTAAGTTGTGTTGTCTGAGATACCTTGGAGGACTCAAGGTGCTCCAATGTACAAATTAGTCACGGTTGGCAATTTAAAATATGGAATATTCGCTAATTTCGTTAATTAATTACGTAATTAAAGAAATTATTATATCCAAATGAAGGGAAAAATATGAGGATTTCAATGATATAATTACTAATTCAAAATAATTAATAATAAATGAATTATGAACCCAAACGTGAACTATATTCTCCACCAAATCATGAAGCCACTATATGATAAATAAGGGGAGGGGTGGGGTGGGTGGCGTGTTGTTGGGGGGGATAGGGACATGGGTGTGAGGGAGGGGGTATGGGTAGGGGGGTTGGAAGGTAGGGGGGAGGGCAAGTCAACTCAGTAACCACCTTTATGGACTGCCATTGGAAAGAAAAATTCTGAGCCAATTCATTCAATCTCTTTCACTCTCTCTCTATTTACCCTTCATTCCCCTCTCCTTTACCTCTCTCTATCTCTCTCTATCCATATTTCCTCCCTCACACCCCATAATCCTCCCCTATCCCCAGAGAGAAAGGGAGTGAGAGAGAGAGATTGATTGGTTGATTGATATTAGACACATCAACATCGAGGTCATATAGCGCCAGTAAAAGGTGATAGAGAGGTGAGACAGCAAGCAGGAAGGAAATAGAAAGAAAAGGGGCACAGTTGAAGAACTGAAAGCTAGTGGCTGGGGCCGAAGGGGCGTCCAAACCCTATAACTATTGCCCACATTACTACAGGCAATAACCCCCCTACGGGGGAGATAGAGAGAAATAATGGAGGATGGGAGGGGGGTAAGGGTAGAGAGAGAGAGAGAGAGAGAGAGAGAGGTAAAGGTCCTGGGTTGGGGATGAAGGAGAGAGAATATTGGCTCAGAATTTTTCTTTCCAATGGCAGTCCATAAACGGGGTTACTGAGTTGACTTGCCCTCCCCCCTACCCTCCAACCCCCCTACCCATACCCCATCCCTCACACCCATGTCCCTTCCCCCCCTAACACCACACCACCCACCCCACTCCCCTACCCCTCCCCTTGTTTATCATATAATGACGTCATGATTTGGTGGAGAATATAGTTCACGTTTGGGTTCATAATTCATTAATTATTAATTATTTTGAATTAATTATTATATAATTAAATTCCCCAAATTTTTCCCTACATTCTGATATAATAATTTCTTTAATTACATAATTAATTAACGAAATTAGCTAATATTTTCTATTTATAATTTCCCACCGTGACTAATTGGTACATTGGAGCACCTTGAGTCCTCCAAGGTATCTCAGGCAACACAACTTAATGCAGGAATAATACAGTTTGGAGGAATCAGTTTGCTCCACAATTACTCTATGGAAATCTGGGTTTCTTTATAGTTCTCTGATTCCTCCAAAGTATGTCAGGAAAGAGAATTAATTAATAAATATAATGGTATCAATGCTGTTGTATGGAATAGTTTGGAGGAATCAAATTGGTCCAGTATTACCACAACCAACACCACAGCTTCGAATCAATTAGCTTCGAATGAACTAGGTTCGAATGAATCAACTTGATGAACCATTATAAAGGGGGAGTAGGGAGGTGGGGTGGTGTAGAGAGGGGGGGGGGGTGTATTAGGGTGGTATGGGGGAGGTGTAGGGAGGGTGTAGGGGAAGGTTGTGTAGAGGTAGTAGCATCGAAATTGATTCACTCATTCGAAACTGATTCATTCGAAGCTACTGCCCCTACATCTCTCCAACCATCCAAGCCCCTGCCTACACTCCCCCATACCCCCTAATACACCCTCTCCCTATACCCCCCTTTAAAATGGTTCATCAAGCTAGTTCATTCGAAGTTAATTCATTCGAAGCTGTGGTGTTGGTTGTGGTAATACTGGACCAATTTAATTCCTCCAAACTATTCCATACAACAGCATTGATACCATTATATTTATTAATTAATTCTCTTTCCTGACATACTTTGGAGGAATCAAAGTACTATAAAGAAACCCAGATTTCCATAGAGTAATTGTGGAGCAAACTGATTCCTCCAAACTGTATTATTCCTGCATTAAGTTGTGTTGCCTGAGATACCTTGGAGGACCCAAAGTGCTCCAATGTACCAATTAGTCACGGTTGGAAATTATAAATAGAAAATATTAGCTAATTTCGTTAATTAATTGCGTAATTAAAGAAATAATGATATCAAAATGTAGGGAAAATTACGGGGAATTTAATGATATAACAACTAATTCAAAATAATTAGTAATAAATAAATTATGAACCAAAACGTGAACTATATTCTCCACCAAATCTTGACTTCATTATATGATAATCAAGGGGGGGGTTGGGGAGTGGGGTGGGGGTATGTTGTTAGGGGGGGTAGAGGCATGGGTGTGAGGGAGGGGGTATGGGTAGAGTGGATGGGGGGTAGGGGGGAGTGGTAGTCAACTCAGTAACCTCATTTATGGACTGCCATTCAAACATTAATTTTGAGCCAACATTCTTTTCTCTATAGGTGATGCCAACTATGGGGAATTTTCACTAGATATGTGGAATCAGAGGTGCCAATGGGGATATTATAGAAACCTTATCAAGCAGACCAGCTGGCAACACTGCTCTCTATCTCTCGACACATACCACCCTACACCCCTCCCCTACCTCCCTCTATTACCTCTCTCTCTCTCACTTTGTAATGACGTCATATGGTTTGGAGGAATCAGTTTGCTCCAAACTTACCCTGGAATTATCTGAGGTCCCTTGTAGTAACTTTGGAGTACATTAATTCCTCCAAAATATGTCAGGAAACAGGATTAATTAATAAATATTATAATGGCATCTATCTACCCTGTTGCTTGGAATAGTTTGGAAGAATCAAGTTGCTCCAATATTGCCAACAAAACCATTTATTTCATGGGATAATTAATATGTATTTATACATTTCTTTTTTACTAAGGAAATTCAAACACATAATTTTATTTATTTATTATTATTATTATTATTAAGGAGAGAGAGAGAGAGAGAGAGAGAGAGAGAGAGAGAGAGAGAGAGAGAGAGAGATTGATATCGATGTGTGTGAGAGACTGCATAAGAGATTGCTTTTGTGAGAGACTGTGTGTGTATGAGAGAGAGAGAGAGAAAGAGAGGGGGGGGGGAGACTTTGAATTTGTGTGTGCGAGAGAGAGAGACTGTGCGTATGTGTGTATGTGTGTGAGAGAGCCTGAATTTTTTTTATTTAATCTAATAAAAAAGAAAATTATAATAAAAAATATATATATTTATAATTAAAAAAAAATAATATAATAAAAAATAATTTATAATAAAATAAAAAAAAAATAATATAATAAAAAAATATATATATAACAATAAAAAAATAATATAATAAAAAAAATAATATAATAAAAAAAAATATAATAAAAAAAAAATTAATATAATAAAAAAAAAAATATAATATTTTTTTTTATTTAATATAATAATAAAAATAATATAATATAAAAAAATATTTAATATAATAAAAAAAAAATAATATAATAAAAAAAAAATAATATGATAAAAAAAAAATTAATATAATAAAAATAAAATAATATAAAAAAAAATATTTAATATAATATAAAAAAATTAATATAATAAAAAAAAAATATTTAATATAATAAAACAAAATTAATATAATAAAAAAAAATTAATATGATAAAAAAATATTTAATATAATAAAAAAAAATAATATAATAATAAAAAAAAAAATTAATATAATAAAAAAAAATTAATATAATAAAAAAAAAATAATATAATAATTTTTTTTTTTTAATAATATAATAATAAAAAAAAATTAATATAATAAAAAAAAATTGATATAATAAAAAAAAATAATATAATGATTTTTTTTTTTAATATAAGAAAAAAAAATATTTAATATAATAAAAAAAAATAATATAATAAAAAAAAAATAATATAATAAAAAAAAATAATAAAAAAAATATCTATTATAAAAAAAAAATAAAAAAAAAATATATTTAATTTAATAAAAAAAAAAATAATATAATAAAAAAAAAAATATTTAATATAATAATAAAAAAAAATATATATATATAAAAAAATATATATTTAATATAATAAAAAAAAATATAATAAAAAAAAATATAATAAAAAAAATAATATAATAAAAAAAAATTAATATAAAAAAAAATATAATATAATATAAAACAAAAATTATTTAATCTAATTAGAAAAATATTTTTTTATTATAATAATATTTTTTTTTGTTATATTAATATTTTTTTTTATTATATTAATAAAAAAAATAATATAATAATATAATAATAAAAAAAATATTATATATAATAAAAAACTATACATATTTAATATATTAAAAAAAATAATATAATTAAAAAAAAATAATATTATAAAAAAAAAATATAATAAAGAAAAAAAAAATATATATATATAATAACAAAAATATATATAATAAGAAAAAAAATAAAAATAATATAATAAAAAAAAATATATATATATAAAAAAAATATTTAATATAATAAAAAAAATTAATATAATAAAAAAAAATAATATAAAAAAAAAAAAAATCTAATAAAAAAATATTTAATTTAATAAAAAAAAAAAAAAAAAAATCTAATAAAAAATAATAATAATAATATAATAATAATAAAAATAATAATATAATAATAACAACAAAATATTTCATATAAAAAAAATATTATAAAAAAAAAGAAAATATTTAATATAATAAAAAAAAAGTAATAAAAAAAAGTAATATAATAAAAAAAAAAATTATAATGAAAAAAAAATAATATAATAAAAAAAAAAAAAATAATAAAAAAAAAACATTAATATAATAAAAAAAAAATATATAATATAAAATGTATTTTTAATATAAAAAAAAATATAATAAAAAAAATATATATTTAACATAATAAAAAAAAAATATATAATGAAAAAAATATATATTTAATATAATAAAAAAAAATAATTTAATAAAAAAAATTAATATAATAAAAAAAAATAATATAATAATAAAAAAAATATTTAATTTAATGAAAAAAAAAATAATATAATAAAAAAAAATATTTAATATAATAAAAAAAAATAATATAATAAAAAAAAATATTTAATATAATAATAAAAAAAAATAATATAATAACAATTTTTTTTTTTAATATAATAATTTTTTTTTTTATTATACTAAAAAAAAATATATATACTATAAAAAAAAAATATTTAATCTTATAAAAAAAAATATTTAATATAATAAAAAAATATATTTAATATAATAAACATTTTTTTTTAATATAATAAAAACAAACAAAAAAAACACCACTCACTGTCTGTAATAAAACAAAAACAATATAAGAACCATTCACTTACATTTCTAAATTAGCAATAGATCAATTTCAACACACAGGTTTTTATTAAATAATATTTATCATCATCATCATCATCATCATCATCATCATCATCATCATCATCATCATCATCATCATCATCATCATCATCATCATCATCATCATCATCATCATCATCATCATCATTATTATTATTATTATTATTATTATTATTATTATTATTATTATTATTATTATTAGGTGGTGGTGCAAAATTATACACATGTATGTTCTTTATTAACAAGATTATTATTATTATTATTATTATTATTATTAAGATTATTATTATTATTATTATTATTATTATTATGAGGTGGTGCAAATTCATACACGTGTTGTTCTTTATTACCAAGATTATTATTATTATTATTATTATTATTATTATTATTATTATTATTATTATCAAGATTATTATTATTATTATTATTATTATTATTATTATTACTACGATGGAAGGAAAGTGTGGGTGAATATTTGACTGTGACTGTACACACATACATGTACACACAAATGTTCAGGGATAATCTCTATTACTTTTCTCTCTATGCACAGAACTTGAAATTAAATCTGGGATGTTATAGTAACAAACACTAATGAATTATATACACTGTGGTGTTTTTTTAGTACATTATAGGTTGGTGAAGGGTTGTGTCACATAAAGTGAATTTAGCATAAAGTAAATTGTACATTTCCATAAGAAATAATAATAATAATAATAATAATAAATAATGGTACTTTAACTTGAAAATGGAGCCTAATGGTTCATGTTATTTTAACAGTTCATGTAAATTGCATTTATTTAATTTTTTCATGATACACACTATTTCAAATTCACATAATTTAAACTCACAGAAAAAGAGAGCAGAGTGTATGTATGTATGTATATGTATGCATATATAGATGTATATGATATTTTTAAGCGTGTGGAATTATGATATTTTTTTCATACTGTACCGTACTGCCACCCTTGCCTCTAACACACACATACACACACACACACACACACACACACACACACACACCATTGTAAATATTATCAACAACCCTTAGTATATTGTCTGTGTTTGTTCTTGTTTGTTTTTTTGTTATTTTTGTACCAACCATATTTATAGTGTGTAATTTGTGAATTTTCAGCTGTATTGCTGCTATCTTGAATAAACCGTTTATCATTATTATTATTATTATTATTATTATTATTACACACACACACACACACATATATGGAAGGAGGTTGTTTTGTGGAATAGTTTGGAGGAATCAGAAGCCTCCAAACACACACACACACTCTTTCTCTCTCTCCCTCTAACACACACACACACACACACATTACCGGGACCTAACCTGTACAAACTACTGGGAAGTGGGAACTAACCTGTGTGTGGTGGCTGTGTGTGTGTGTGTAGGTACTGGTAAACACACACACACACACACACACTGTGAGTCATGGCTGTGCAAGTTGGCTTTTCCCCAGCGGCTGTAGAATACATTGTGAGTGACGGCTGTGTGGCTGTAATAATAATAATAATAATAATAATAATAATAATAATAATAATAATAATAATAATAATAATAATAATAATAATAATAATAATAAAGAAAAGGAATGAGAAGAAAAAGATTGCAAACAGAAAAATAGGAATCCTTGTAAAACTCTTGTACAACTTGTGTTTCATTTTATGCAAAGCTGAACAAACTTAAAACCTCTTTCAAGATATATTTATTTTTCAGTATTGAGAAGAGTGATTTAGACAAAGTAAATTATGTATGTATGTATGTACTGTATGTATGTATGCATGTATGTATGTACTGTATGTATGTACGTATATACTGTATGTATGTACTGTATGTATGTACTGTATGTATGTATTGTGAATGTGGATACTCACTTTTTGGAAAATAATGAAGCCTTAAAATTTTGGTTGGTTGGGGAGCTAACAAACCAATACCTACATAGGTTTGAACTTATACAGTACATACATAATTTACCATGAGAACTATATATATATATCTGTCATCTCTGTATTAAAATTGTATTACAACATTATATCTAATACATACATACATCTATCTATCTATCTATAGGTGTGATGCCTGGTTCCCTCCGGTAACTCCCTCCAAGGGGGTGGTAAAGGCAGAAGTGTCTCCAGTTGTCCCTGTTCCAACACTCCCTCCTTACTCCCTACTCTGTTCCAACACTCCCTCCTTACTTGTTCAAACCTTCCTCTGACCCTTACTTACTTACTTACTTACTTACTTACTTATGTAAGTAAGTAAGGGTCAGGGGAGGGTTTGAACAAGTAAGGAGGGAGTGTTGGAACAGGGAAAACTGGACACACTTCAGCCGTGGCCAACAAATTCATTAAATAATTCACCCTTAACCCCTCCGCGACGGGATAACTATGGATAGCCGCACTGTCAGTCCGGGGCTAGTCTTAATTTCCCTACTGCCTGGCCGGGCGCTTTTGGCCGATTTTTCCAAAATCGCTCTATTCCACTTACTCTGTACGTCTAAACTACGATACTGAACAACTTAAATTTGGTCTTGTTAGCACCATCAACTCTTCCTCTTTCCAATAAAACCAATCTCAGCTCTCTACAACTCTCCGTTGCCGAGAAATTAAGTGAGGAATGAAGGGTACTTTCTCGTGTGAGCGCGGCTGCGTTCGCTTAGGTGGAGTGGCTCTGACGACAACTGAACGTGGCCCGCGCGGGTGGCAGTCAGTGTTGTAAGTAAGCATGGCGCAACACAGAATCGGACATGCACGAGAAATCTAATCCACATCCATCCATGTTTACAGTCAGTAACACACTGACTGACGATGGTGATTTGGAGGGATGGTGGTGAAGTATAGCCAAGTAAAAAAACCCGCCAAATTGGGCTCGCAAATGCCGACATTGGCAATAGCGGTGCTTCATCCCGCCCGGTCACCACATGGCAGGGGTGTAAGACACCACCCGGCCGCTTCCTGGGGCCGTCTATGACCGCGGTCCGGACGTTAAGGGTTAAGGCATTTAATAATAATAATAATGATCACTTATAGATTACTCACCAAATTCATTAAATAATTCATCCATAAGGCATTTATACGACAAACATTCTTTCGTTTGCGAGCTAACAAACCACTGTGGAATCAACCCTGTCATAACTTTGTTCTCTGTAGAACACTGAAGATGGTGGCAGTGTTGACACAAACTGTTTGTATTAATATATTATTTCCATCAACAAGAGTGGGGGGTTTTATTCACCGTTTATGATCATGATGACAGTGTGATTTCACTAATATTAATTCAACCTCAGGTCCTTACTCTATATACAACTCTATTAGGCTGCTTTTACACCAGCGTTCTCGAACGTGCGTTTGGGAACGTGACGTTTTAACATTCAATGGAGTTAAATGTAACCTTTCACACAACACATTACACACCAGTCCAACACTGTGCAGACGTCCAAACCAACATGGACACGTGTGTCGTTATTAATACACACGTCGTTACTGACTACTGGTAACAATGACAGCTGACACACCAGTGTATAGATACCACGTGTACAGACAGACACAACTGTCGTTAACTACCTCTCTCAGGTGTGGTGACAGTCCAGAGGACTCTGTTAGTTCTGTTCAAACCTTACACACAGATGGATGGATGACACTTGTTGCTACTACATTATGTGTTCAGTACACTGGCAACAATTATTTTTGGTGTGTAATGCATTCAAGTATGATATTCTGTATAGTCATTGATAGTAAATATGCATATATACTTCAGCATAATAATTGTTATAAGGTACAGTCAGCAGCAAAAGTGCTGTTGCCTCACTTGCTTCACTGAGGCACAAGATTATTAGGTGTAGAAAATGTGTGTATTTCTCAAGTTAATGAACACTGCCTGCCTCAGTGAAGCAGTTGAAGCGACAAGACTTCTGCCCCAGACTGTACATGTATGTATACATCATGTAGCCTAATATAATTAATGAACTAATATTAATGAACTTGGTGGGAAAGCAGGGTCGAGGTAGGGGGGGGGGTGACTGTCAATATTGAAACGTGGACGCGTAGCAAACGTGTGTCCAACGCGGCTACAAAAATCTAACGCGTTCCCGAACACACATCAAAAACGCTGGTGTGAAAGCAGCCTTAGACTCACTGTATATACCCTGGTGAACCCTGTTAGAAGAGTCAACCCCTGCCATTACACACCTGCTCCAGGGGTAGAGGTAACCCTGCCGTGACACAGCTACTACAGGGGTAAATGAGTCAACCCCTGCCATTACACACCTGCTCCCAAAAGTCCTGGCACACCAACACACACACACACCTGCAATGCAAATAAATATTAATACCATATATTAAACCATCGTCCAGGAACACTTGGAAGAGGAAGGTGAACTGAGCTCTTGATAAAACAAATAAACAGAAACTCATTCCTATAAATAACTGTAAGTGATTTACATTAGTGTTGAGCACAAGGATGTCCCCGAGTCACTACAGAGGAAGAAAGAGAAACAAAAAAGAGAGATAAGTCGATGCAAATGTGATAACAAAGTTACATCTAGTGATAAAGAGTTGATTCCACAGTGGTATTGGTTTGTTAGCTCCCCAACCAACCAAAATTTTAAGGCTTCATTATTTTCCAAAAGGCGAGTATCGACATTCACAATATCTATCCAACAGTTAGATAATAATGATCACTGTATAGATTACTCACCAAATTCATTAAATAATTCACTTATAAGGCATTTACACGACAAACATTCTTTCGTTTGCGAGCTTACAAACCAAAACAAACCACTGTGGAATGGACCCAAAGGATTGCTCTGTGATAAATGTAAACAATGGTTCCATATAGGATGTGTCAAGGTCACAGTAAAGAAATATGATATATTAAATGAGAATAATGACCTTATGTGGTTGTGTAGGAAAAAAAGGTTAGGTTAGGTTAGGTTAGGTTAGGGAAGATGAGTTTTTAGAAGAAGTATAGAGCTTTAATGGAAGAGAATACAAAATTGAACACAGAAGTTTTGACAATAAAAGGGGAAATAAAGTAATAGGGTTTGTTAGAGATAGGCCTACCCTAATGGCAGAAATTAAAGAAATGGTAAAAGGCTTAATTAAAGACAGATATATATACCTAAAGAGAATGGTGTGAACTTAATGGGTAACATAGGTACAACTTACAGGCAGAGGTTAGGGAAACTGTATATGAAGAGTTAAAAGAAAAACAAGATAGAGATAAGAGGAAAAATAACATTGTAATCTATAATTTACAGGAAAGTCAAACAGAAACAGAACAAACAGATAAAGATGAAGAGAAATCATGAAGGAAATTAAGGTGAATGAAAGAATAGTCATGAATAACTTAATTTAATAATATTGGGAATAAAGACACAAAACCAAAACACACCTGTACTAATTAATCACTCTGACAGATGACAATATGAAATGGGATATATTAAAAAATGCTAGAAATCTAAAGAACACCTACAAAGACTCAGATGAAGAAGATAGGAATATCTAAGGATAGGACTAGGAAGGAAAGGGAGGGAAGAGAATAGGAAAAGGTATGAGAAGTTGAAGGAGAAACTAGATGAAAAAAAAGCCAATGGAGAAACATTCATGTACATATGTACTTATTTTTCACTATTGTAACTTGAACAGATGCGTTTTCAATGACTTTTTAATGAAAAGAGAAGGTAAAGAGGAATAATAATAATAATAATAATAATAGCCTAATAAGAGATGGAAAGTAGGGATAATAATAATAATAATAATAATGAATAGAAAAGGAAAGGAGGAATAATAGTAATAACATATGTAAATATTAGACTAAAATTACTTACTATACAAGGGTTAAGTAAAGTTAAATTGGTAGAAGTAGAGAGGCTGATAAGAAGTGAAATAGATATATTATATTTAACAGAAACTCAATTGAGATTTGATAAATATATACTAAACAAGGGATTTGGGAAAATTGAGTTTTAAAATTAAGAATAATGTAAATATATAATGTAAATAAAGTTATAGTAAATAAAAAACAAACATAACACCCAGATATAATGCAAGTCCAATTACTGATAATGGGGTTTAAAATAAATATTATACTTGTATATATGTCAGTTAATGATGATGAAAGAAACTTAAAAAATAAAAGAATAATTGAAGATGAGCTGGAATGGTCACTTTGTTTTTTTAGGAAATCAAAAATTGGATAGAAATGGAAAGATAGTTTTGAACTTATTAAATAAATAATATGTAGCGGGATTTATACATGGAGAAAGTGTGATAGATTACTGTCTTATAAATAATGCCCTAAGTAACAAACTAAATTCAATTTTCATTGATGAAAATAAAGAAATATTCGATTTATCAGATCATAACTTAATGATTATTGACTTTGGAATTAATCTGAGAAAAAGAAAGTATGACCAATTCATAACTAAAACATATATAGACATTAACGAGAAGACAAAAAAAGATTTCATGAAGGAACTACATAAATTAGAACATACAGATATAGACAGAATAGAGACCTTTGAGAATAATATGATAATTGCTAGAGACAAGGCTATGCAGAAAACAATAAAAATAAATGTAGATAAAAGAGGAAGTTGTATAAGAGAACCTCTATGGATAACACACACACACACATGTATTTAAAACACACACACACACATACACACGTATTTAAAACACACACACACACACATATAAAACACGTATTAAAAATCATATATACATATAAACAAATACACACAACATAAACAAACACACACACACACATATTCAAAACACACATACACGGGATAATATTAACAAACTGAAAGGTAATGAGATTAATAAAAAGGAACTTAAAATATATGAAAGAGAAAACGAAAAAATACCATTTAACCCAAAAGAAGCAGGTAACGCTCTATAAACTTATTGTACAAGTATATGTATATAGAAAACATGAAAATGAGATAAATATTGTATGGAATGAAAATGTGATGAGAGACTATAGACGTGAATATGAAATAATTACAGGTACTGTTGGACACAGGAATTCATGGTACAGCCCAGGTGAAAGATGGTCTATTTCTCCCAATATCAAGTTCCTTAGTGGCAAATAGGAGACATCAGGGGCAGAAGTCAGTATTGAGGATGGTAATAAATAGCAAGTACCTGATAATAGACACACAATGGTTACTCAAATGGGACAAGTATCTTTCACCTCCTGGGCTGTACCACCCATTCCTGTGTCTAACTGTACTTAGTAGTAGGTAAGTGTACAAAGTTGGATTTACCAGTCCATTTACAAATTGATTAATTTAGTAAAATGGTATTACCAATACTGACGTATGCATGTGAAATTTGAGGTCCTTATATTGTGAGAGAGAGTGAGTTACTGTATGTGAAATATTTAAAACAGATACTGAGTGTTTATAAAAATACCTGTAATGACATAGATGGTTTATGGTGAACTTGGAGTGTTTCCTCTTGACAATCACATAAAAAACAGAATGGTTGGATATTGAGCAAGAATAATCTTAGGTAAGGATATCAAATTGTGTCATGTAATGTATTAAAAATATACTTAATGAGTGTGGTATGTCAGGATTAGGATTATCTCAACAGTTACCTAACACAATAGGGATTAAAAAAGCTGTACAATTAATGTTGAAACATTGCTAAAATTCGATATGCTGCAATTATAAGATTATTAAGTTTGATTATGGATGGATGGATGGATGGATGGACAGACAGATATATAGATATAGATAGACAGACAGACAGATATATAGATAGATATATAGATAGATAGACAGATAGACAAACAGACAGATAAATAGATAGATAGATAGATAGATTTATTGACAGTCTCTCTCTCTTTTTCTCTCACTCTCTCTCTCTGTTATGTTGTAAAAGAGAAATAGAATTATCATAACTAAACTTAGAACTTGTAATAATAGATTACCTATGAATGTTGGCAGACAAGTTATTATATTTATTATTATTATATTTATTATATATTATATTTATTATTATTATAATGAAGAATTAATGAAGTTACGTCAAAAATATATACCAAATTATTATAATGAAGAAATAAATATATACCAAATTATTATAACGAAGAAATAATGAGGTTACGTCAAAAATATATACCAAATTATTATAATGAAGAAATAAATATATACCAAATTATCATAATGAAGAAATAAATATATACCAAATTATTATAATGAAGAAATAAATATATACCAAATTATTATAATGAAGAAATAAATATATACCAAATTATTATAATGAAGAAATAAATATATACCAAATTATTATAATGAAGAAATAATGGTTATGTCAAAAATATATACCAAATTATTATACAACAAGGACTATGAATTTCAATTACATGTTGTTAATGCAAAATACAAATATAAATATAAATGTCATATGCATAATTGCAATTATGCATTATATTGGTAGAGAAATAAATATATTATTTTATATGTGGATGTTGGTGGATGAGTAAATAATAATGTATGTGTTGATAATATTGTATATAATATTGTGTGTCCTTGTTGGTTTGGACGTGTGTGTTGTGTTGGACTGGTGTGTAATGTGTTGTGTGAAAGGTTACATTTAACTCCATTCAATGTTAAAACGTCGCGTTCGGAAACGCTCGTGTGAAAGCAGCCTAAGAAGCCAACATCATTGTGTGTGTGTGTGTGTGTGTGTGTGTTTAATGTCAATGTTTGTATGACTCACTAACCTTCTATATTCTTATCACACACACACACACACACACACACAGAGGTCCTTAAGAAGCCAACATCAGGACTGGTATCAATATTCTTTCTTGTACCATGTTACAAATTTACCCTCGTCTCACTCCATCTGAAAAACAACACATGGAATTAATTAAAGCCGTGTTTATGCGCGGTCAGATTACCGAATCTCGTCTTGGGTTAAACCAAGCTGAGTGAGGGCTGCTGCTGGACTATTTATGTATGTGTGGCAAAAAGATACCAAGACGACCCAAGCCAAAATGGTAAAAACCAAGGCAGCAAAAAGATACCAAGACGACCCAAGCCAAAATGGTAAAAACCAAGACAGCCCATGAATCCAATCCAAGCTACTGTACCTCCAGAGCAGTGTTGGCAGAATGGTGGTGGTGGAGAGTGGAATAGAAAGATAAAATGTTGGTAATACATGTAAGTACTACATTTGTGTGTGTAAAATAGTTAAGAAATAATGCCAGACCTTAGGAGTTTACTGTAGTGATATGTTATGTAGGTAGAATATAAACAACAAGTGGGTGGATGTTTGTGTAAGTGGGTAATTATAATATTTATTTGGGATTAAAGCCAAGAATAAATATGGTAATTTGAGTTTATATTATTCTTAACTATGGTTAATTAATTTAACGTTAATGACGTAATATTACAGTTAGTACATTAATTTAATGTACTATATATTTACAGTACAGTAACGAGTACTATACTGGTATAATATTTAAGTCTTGCAGTGTTTGGAATGGAAGTTGAAACTGTTTTTTTACCATCATAGTGTGTGTTAATAATTGTCATTAATCATAATAAAATATAGTTGTTTCAGTACAGTATATCCTGATATGATTATGATTTATATAGTACACAACAAGCTAAAATAATATTGGGTATTTTTACAACATCAACATCTATTGGTAGGTAATATTCCATCTCCTCTGATATAAGATAAGTCAAATACTCTACTTAATGGGCCATTGATTACTCATTACTGTTTCGTCAAACTATATATTTCAGCTCATACTTCTGTTTAAACGGCTGTCAACAACTTGGGCAAAGCTAAGTTTTCGCCTCCCCCAATCCTGGTCTGTTTTTGCAGGCGAAACCAAGCCGTCCCAAGACAGCTCTTCAGATCCAATCCCACTGCTTGACACACATAAATACGGCTTAAGGTGTTTTGGGAATAGAGGGACAGGCTTGGTGGGGCTTTAGTGGGGTGTGAGAGTAGAGGGACAGGCTTGGTGGGGGTTTAGTGGGGTGTGGGAGTAGAGGGACAGGCTTGGTGGGGGTTTAGTGGGGTGTGGGAATAGAGGGACAGGCTTGGTGGGGGTTTGAGGGTGTGTGGGAGTAGGGGGACAGGCTTGGGTGGGACTGAGGGGGGGGAGTAGGGGGACAGGCTTGGGTTGACTGGGGGTGGGGGGGTGGGAGTAGGGGGACAGGCTTGGTGGGGGTTTGAGGGTGTGTGGGAGTAGGGGGACAGGCTTGGTGGGGGTTTGAGGGTGTGTGGGAGTAGGGGACAGGCTTTGGTTGTGGTAATAGAGGTACATTTACATGGGTAACATTCTTTCGTTTACATGTTTAATGTGGTACAGTATAATATCACACTACCGCCATGTACAGTTGCCCAAGAAAAGACTGCAACCCAATTTACTGGTGTGTGTGTGTGTGTGTGTGTCAATATCAGTCAGCTGCTCCTAAGTAAACACTGGTATTTTATCAATGGATCACTCACAACCTATAACCTTTGTATGGATAGATGTTATTGCCTTCAGATAATTACATTCATCCATACACAGGTTATAGGTTGTGAGTGATGCATTGATAAAATACCAGTGTTTACTTTGTAGCACCTGCCAGATATTGACACACACCAGTAAATTTGGTTGCAGTCTTTCCTTGGCCAACTGTACATGGTTTTTGCGGGACTGAGACTGATGGAAGAAAGTTTTGTGAATGAGGAACAGTGGTGACATTCACGGGACAATTATGGAATATACACTGTGCTCTTTTTTTATTACAGGTTAGGTTCCTGAAGGGGTCGCATAAAGTGAATGCCTGTATGTATGTATGCATACTGTATATACACTCTCCTCTTTTTTTATTACATTATAGGTTGGTGAAGGGTTGTGTTGCATAAAGTGAATGCCTGTATGTATGTACGTATACTGTATATACACTCTCCTCTTTTTTTATTACATTATAGGTTGGTGAAGGGTTGTGTCACATAAAGTGAATGCCTGTATGTATGTATACTGTATATGAGTAGCTCTCTGTTACAACCAGACAACCGACACGCCCACTTAAGCGAGATAATCGCCTTTAAAGTATAGGTAATAATCACGCATAAGGTAAACACGAATAATCTGTTGACCGTTACTTCACTTCACCAACTGGATATCACCACAATATAACATTTACTGTGGTTTTTAAGACTTCATTAGAGGCCAAATTTTCTTAGCTTTTAATTGATATATGCCAAAATGTGTTCAGTTCCCTATTAAAAAAGATATTACAGGTATAATAAATACGACTGTCATGGAGAAGAGGTGAAAAGTTATGTTCGTACTGGTATATTAGTATAATATGGAGAATTGGTAAATAATAATAATTTATGCTATTTAGATTAAGAAACTACATTGTTTAAGCATTCTATAGGTATAATTGTGAGGCAGGTACATAACAAAATAACTTTAAAATCTTCAAAAGAATGAATACTATCAAACGTCATTTTTGTGCGTGGAATGCGGTAGGTTGGTGCGCACAAGTTGCCAAACGTACGATTCAACCTACCCTCCTCTCATCCGTTACTAATATGTCTCGCTCACTATCCATATCATTCGCCATACATATATACACTGACATACATAAACACACTGCCATACACACACTGCCATACATACATACACACACTGCCATACATACATAAACACACTGCCATACATCTACACACTGCCATACATACATACACACACTGCCATACATACATAAACACACTGCCATACATACATACACACATTGCCATACATACATACACACATTGCCATACATACATACACACACTGCCATACATACATACACACACTGCCATACATACATACACACACTGACATACATACATACACACATTGCCATACATACATACACACACTGCCATACATACATACACACACTGCCATACATACATACACACACTGACATACATACATACACACATTGACATACATACATACACACACTGACATACATACATACACACACTGCCATACATACATACACACACTGCCATACATACATACACACATTGACATACATACATACACACACTGCCATACATACATACACACACTGACATACATACATACACACACTGCCATACATACATACACACACTGCCATACATACATACACACATTGACATACATACATACACACACTGCCATACATACATACACACACTGCTATACATACATACACACACTGCCATACATACATACACACACTGCCATACATACATACACACACTGCCATACATACATACACACATTGACATACATACATACACACACTGCCATACATACATACACACACTGACATACATACATACACACACTGACATACATACATACACACACTGACATACATACATAAACACACTGCCATACATCAACACACTGCCATACATACATACACACACTGCCATACATACATAA
Organism: Petrolisthes manimaculis; assembly: GCA_034508575.1. NCBI lineage: Eukaryota > Metazoa > Arthropoda > Malacostraca > Decapoda > Porcellanidae > Petrolisthes > Petrolisthes manimaculis. Next base: position 124,834 of record JAWZYT010000480.1, read on the forward strand.
ACACACTGCCATACATACATACACACACTGCCATACATACATACACACACTGCCATACATACATACACACACTGCCATACATACATACACACACTGCCATACATACATACACACACTGCCATACATACATACACACATTGACATACATACATACACACACTGCCATACATACATACACACACTGACATACATACATACACACACTGCCATACATACATACACACACTGACATACATACATACACACACTGACATACATACATACATACACACACTGACATACATACATACACACACTGACATACATACATACACACACTGACATACATACATACACACACTGACATACATACACACACTGACTGACATACATACACACACTGACATACATACATACATACACTGACATACATACATACACACACTGACATACATACATACATACACACACTGACATACATACATACACACACTGACATACATACATACACACACTGACATACATACATACACACACTGACATACATACATACACTCACTGACATACATACATACATACACACACTGACATACATACATACATACACACACTGACATACATACATACATACACACACTGACATACATACATACACACTGACATTCATACATACATACACACACTGACATACATCAACACACTGACATACATACATAACCACACTGACATACATCAACACACTGACATACATACATACACACACTGCCATACATACATACACACACTGCCATACATACATACATACACACACTGACATACATACATACACACACTGACATAGATACATACACACACTGCCATACATACATACACACACTGCCATACATACATACACACACTGCCATACATACATACACACACTGCCATACATACATACACACACTGCCATACATACATACACACACTGCCATACATCAACACACTGCCATACATACATACATACAAACACTGACATACATACATCAACACACTGACATACATCAACTCACTGACATACATCAACACACTGACATACATCAACACACTGACATACATACACAGACTCTCACATACACTCTCGTCACACATACACACTCACTCTTCTGTGAGGTGTCAGTGAATCGTGTAAACACAGATGCTCCTCCCATTCCTGTACCTCATCCTACCATCCCTATATTCCTGTCACCTCATCCTATTCCTTATTCTCCTATTCGTGTGTCTTGTCTGTCCTCACTCATCCTTATTCTGCATCCATTTTTACTCATTTTTATCCCATACTCACCTATTCTTGTCTCACGATCCTACTTTATGTACCCACTCATTTCTATTCATCTATCTCTCTTACACACACACACACAGACAGTTCCCGTGCCTCGTCTTGTTCGTGGTAGGTGGCAAGGTCTAATAAGTAAGGTCTGTCGGCGCGCAGGCTGGGGTGTGTAGATGGAGGGATTGTGTGTGTGTGTGTGGATGGAGGGATTGTGTTTGTGTATGTGGAAGGAGGGATTGTGTACCTGGATGACAGTTCACGGTATTAGTAACGGGAGACAATGGAAGAAGTTTCTATCAAGATAAGGCCTAAATTTCTCCAAGTTAAAAGATGTTCAGCATGAACGTAAATACGCACATTTTTTAAGCCAAAATTGAACCCATCACTGACCCCAACCTTCGTGTTGACTGGTACAAGGATGGTCAGCCAATTCAGATGGGATAATTCTTTCGCCTCATTCATGACTTTGGTTATGTGACGAAACTTTGGTTCGCGGCTGTATCTGCCTTATTGTATGCGTGTGTATGTAAAGTATGCGAGTGTGTGCCTGTTTGTGTGTGTGTTGTATTGTGTTATCTACTGTGTGTCCTGTAATACAGAATTACAGGCTAGGGTAGAAGAGAAAATATATAGAGAAACACACACCCACTAAACCTCCACTGCCATTATCAGCCTAAGAGAGAGAGAGAGAGAGAGAGAGAGAGAGAGAGAGAGAGAGAGAGAGAGAGAGAGAGAGAAGGACATACAGTCTGTCAATGATGCACGTATCCACGGTTGAGTTAGTACCCACACTCGTTCAGTTACACTCAGTTTTAGCTGGTAAAATCTGGAGTAGAAATCAGGGGTACAGCAGATATTAGATTGACCAATCACAAACACTGTAAGATAACCCACATTACTACTCCAGGTTTTACTGGCTAAAACTGCGAGTAACTGAACGAGGGTGAGGTACATGCATCGACAGACTGTACACTCTCCCGTCCCATCCCACTACTCGTTCTCTTTCTCTCTCATCCTTCCTCGGTAATCCTTCTATCTACCACTCTTCTCACACTCCACTTACTTCATTCCCTCATTCCACCCTCGTTCTCTCTACCCGTTCATCATCTCCCACTCTTTCCATCCCACTACTATAATCTTTCCTTTTTCAGTACTTTCTTTTACCTATTTCTCCCCACCATTAATACCCTGCTATCTCCACTCCCTTTCTTACTTCCCTCATCACCTTTCCTCACTCATTCCCTAATTACCAACCCATCCTCCCCCTATCCCTAACAGTCATTCAACACACATAACTTCAAGGTCAGTCAGGAAGGGTGAGGGAGTAATAAGGCAGGGAGGGAAGAATAGAACGGGAAGCAAGCAGCTATCTTGACCGATAGGCAGGAACACCCCCCCCAAACACACACACACACAACTCTGAAGTAAGCCACCGGACCTTACTGTACTCTATTATAGTATACTGACTGTATACCCACATCTATAGAATTATATTTGAGAAGGTAGAGGTGGAGGGTTGGAGAAAATGAATCATAGTCTAGTAACTCGCTATGAGATGGTGTTAAATTTGCTGGTGGCAGTATCTCTTGATGTGAAAATATATCCTTAATGTACGGGTATTTTGTAGTATCAATATAAGCTAGCAATCGTTTAGGCTTACAATCTTTGCTTCATTCAGGGCAATGGGAGTATCATATTTTTGTGAGAGTTGTACAGTCGTGGACAATAATATCGCGCCCCTCCTGACTGGGGCGTATATCAAAAGCGCGGATTCGAAAAGTGACCGCGTTGGAACCTCACCAATAAACCATTATCAAATGCACGGCAAAGTTAATCCCATTCGTTCCCTATGTCATTAAGTATCATTCGGTGTGTCATAATGCTTCACACGGTGTTAACTGAGACTGAGAAATTATAATTTGGTCTACATTTCATTGACCAAACAGATGTAGAAGATTGCTTCGTCGAGGAGGTAATGACAGACACACCTCAGAGAGATGTACTCGCTTTACAGACTATCTGGTTGATAATTAAGTAACAGCAGAATCAAAATATCCTCCAGTGCTTTGGGCTGAAGTCCCTTCAAATACAAAGCGTACCAACAATTCAGCTGAATCTTTTCATGCTCATTTCAATGAGCAATTTTATACATCCCCTCCATCTATATTAATTTTGTGTTGATGGATGTACTAGGAAAGCTCCAGCCTGCTACTAATATTAAGATGAGGAGTATCGGTAAACCAGCAACTACACGGAAAGTTGAACGAGACAGGACAGAATATGCCATGGCACAATACAACAAATTTATCTCTGACGAAATAAACCGACACAATTACATGAAGTGTTTAGGTAACTGATTCCCAGCAAGAACAAACATGTAACTTTGAAAGGAGTGAAAAACGCGATGAATTAAGAACAAAAAAACAAAATCCTTCAAAATCCCCGTGGTAAGCAACAGATGATAGCGTCTGGCTAACGGAAGAGGTGAACGATCATTAAAGAACTGCTACACAAGCCGACTTTCAAGTCCCACTCAGCCGCGCTTTTGATAGAAATATATCAGCGCTTTCAATGATGACCCGCCGCGCTTTCGTAAAAGGGCGCCTGACTGTAACTCAGTCATAAGAGGGGCGCGATATTATTGTCCATAATAGTACATCAGCAAAGTTAAATAGCTTTTGCGAGTAGGCTTTTTCCCTGGCATTAACCTAACAGGATTTAATTGTGCATCACTATAATCCATCTGAATGAAATACCCTTCCTTGTATGCAACATCAAAAACAAATACTCTGGCTTCTATGAAGGATACAGATTCACTCTTTGGTTTTCAATTCACTATGTATTGTTTTAACACGTCTATCTTCAAAAAGTCTTGCTGGCGTATTCTCACAACTAGATACTAATAACGAATAGCATACCGAATAATGTTGCAATACGAGTCAAAGTCGTTAATATCACTCGCGGATAAATTTCCTTTCAATATTCCCAAATGCACTGTCACACGGTAAAAAAGTGTCCAGGCACGAGATACGTATTCTATAAATCTATGGTTTTTAATCGGCCACTGTGCACTTCGTGGAGATAGTTAAGTATAATATTTATGTTTTTGTTTTAGCCTCCACAATTCCCGGGGTCACTAACTGAAGGGTTGCGTGTGATCGCCAGCGGTTTTAATATGGAAGTGGGGGAAGGGAGTGTTGGCCGAGTTTAGATTTATTTTGTAAAATCTTCCCCGCGATAATTACTGATACATCGTACGTCTGCACTTTAAGATGTTATTATTCAGTAATTATATTAACATCATAGATAAGAATTGGTGTGCAACATACAGTAAAACAGCAATTACAAGCATAAAATAGTACAGGGGTTGGCAGAACTAATAACATTTATATTAGTTCATACCTGCACCTTTGGCTTAAAACAAAAAAACGCTATGTTTATGAAAGAACAATGCCCTATGTTAAAAAAAATGAGAGCAATCAGAACAGTTTTTCACCTCTAATTATACATTTTTATGAGGCCGAAATCATGCGGGAAAGAGATCACTTCCCCAACTTTGTCATTAACAATTATTTTATCTGGTGAAAAGTGGCAGTTTTTCTTAGGTTCGTGACGTCGGGAATTGTCACTAAACACGATTAGATGTTTGAAAGCCTTCTTATTAAAATCAAACTCGATATCAATCCACTTTTTAAGACAGCTAGCAATTTCGACAGAGCCACGTCCACCTGTAACCTCGTCCCAAACAAACATTGTTGTTGTATTTGTCTTAACGTTATGAATACAAAAATTATACATCCACAACTTGCGATGGTAGTATGTAACACTTGTGGAGAGTTTTGGTATAGGGATAGTCTGCTGTAATTCTATGCAAATAAC